>CM027084.1:396483-431483 GCA_015343265.1 Pao palembangensis | reverse complement strand
TCAACGACAGTGATGAAGCGCCGCCGTGCTTCCGAATATTCCGTCCATCTTCAGCGTAAGCGTCCTCTGAAGCTAAGCTAAGCTAAGGTGTTGGCCTCCAGCCCTCCTGGCGCGGCCTCCAGCCGCCGGAGCAGCTTCTGCAGGCCGGCTCACGCCAGCGGCGGCGGCGCTTGGGCCGCGGCCGCTGACCTGGCTGCGGTCTGCAGGTATGACGAGCAGAGCGTGAGCCGGATCACGGTGGCGTGCAGCAGCTGCCGCAGCAGCGACACCGACTTGCTCACGGATTTCCACGCCTTTTCGGCCTCCGCCAGCCGGCTGAAGACGACGGCGGCCGCGTCGTTGGTGGGCGGCAGGGCGGACTTGTTCTGGAAGTTCTTCAGGAACTGAAAGGGGTCTTTGGTCTGCTGAAGCTCCTCCAGCTTCCCGTTGGCCTCCCTCAGCGCCGCCACCTCCGCCTCCATGCTGCTGATGAGCGCTGGTGCTTCTTCTTCAGCCACCTTCTGCTTCCTCTCCAGCTCCTCCATCAGCTCTGAGATGCTGCTCTGGATCTTCAGAACCAGCACCACCAGGTCCTGCAGGCTCTTGCGGGTCACCTCTTTGGTTTTTGCCACGCTTCCGTTCACAGACTCCCTCACGGCCCCGATCTTCTGCAGCCGCTCCTGGATCATCTGCTGCGCTCGGCTCTGGATCTTCACCAGCAGGACCCTCATTTCTTCGTGCGCTTGTGCGATGGAGACGATGCTGCGGGGACCGTGTGCCGTGGCGCACACGTCGCAGAGCAGAGACATGTCGTTCTTGCAGAACTGGGTCTTCACTCTGGTGTGCGTGCGGCACACGCGCTCCTCCAGGCCCACCAAGGGGTCCCCCCGTCTGCGATGCGGCTCCAGATGAAGCTCGCAGCAGCGAGCAGCTTCCTGCTGCGGAAGGTCGGCGCATGCGTCACACAGCAGCGCCGCGCCACCGGGCCACCCGGCTCCTCCGGAGCTCCGGGTCTGCTCAGCTGACGCGGGAAGCGACAGGAACTGAGACGTCAGCTCTGAGATGAAGGTGTTGACCTTGAGGCGCGGCCTGACGTAAAACGGGTCCTTGCAGACGGGACACTGGCAGAGCGGCGTCTTGTTCCAGTAGGTCATGATGCAGGACATGCAGAAGTTGTGTCCACACGGGGTGGACACCGGGCGGGTGAACACCTCCAGACAGATGGGACAAAGCAGCTGCTCCTCCGATAGCAGGCTGTTCCAGGAGGCCATGTCTGCAAGCACACCAAAAACAGCCAGCGTAAGACCGGAGGAAGAGCCGGTTACCGCGGCAACGGCGGATCAAAGACGATCAAAGAGCTGCTGTGCCTGGAACCAAACAGACTCGGTGACTTTGGCAGCATAAGCAGCGTTTTTTTGACCAAGGTCCAGAATCTGGAGCTTGGACTTGTGTGGCTACAGACACGGCTAGCAGCTAGCGGCTAGCTCTCTGCTAGCCGCTAGCAGCTCTGTGGAAAGGAATTCTGGATTTCCAGGTCCAACCTGTGTTTCCGTGCTTTCCGTTGTATTTGATGATCCTTTGGCGGTTGAAGCGAAACGCTAGCGGTCAGATTGGGTGAAGCCGTAACACTGGGCAGCATAGATGAAACGTAACGTGTTGCTTTGAACCAAAGCCCCTTTGATCATTCAAGGAGCAAAGGATCCAGTTTGCACACATGACCACGCTGGGGCTGAGGGGAACCAGCAAGATAATGGGGAGTTTTGTCTTTCTACCTGCTGCCGCTACTCAGATCGTTGCGCTCACGTGCTAATCTGCGTGTCAAACAGTTCTTTGCTCTTTTGGGAAAACCGGCAGGAATATTGATATTTTGTACATGATGTGTAGCTTTCTTTATTTGGAAAATCCTCTAGATGTTGTAAAATGCTAGAAGATCTTGTATCTCCATGGTAAGACATTCCAAAGCCTCTTTACTGCCCCCGGTGCTGGGCTACAGTAAACGCTCTGGCCCTCATTCTCAGAGGGAATTCACGCCAAATTCCATGAAAAACTGTTCGTTTCCTGCCCAGTTTGCTTTTAACTTGTTTTTTTTTACCCGCTCAGACGGACAAATTTGTCGGGAGATTTTATTTTGTTGCTGATCGTTTAGAAAGCTGAGGTTATTCATCATGTAATCGTGTACTAAATTCCCAAATCCTGCGGTTTGCAGTACAAACATTCCCCCAGAAACGCCGTCGTTATTAAACTGCTGCAATATCTCACTTTTGAAACACCACCTCAAGGTCAAGAAAACTTATTTAAGGCTAAAAGAGCTCCATTACGTCTCTGCCAGAACAGAAGCTCCGTGTGTGTGTGTGTGTGTGTGTGTGTGTGTGTGGATGCTGTTCCCAGGACGTGGAATTGCTCTGGCTTTCTTCCTGCGTCATGTTCCTTAAAGACGCAGCATCAGAGGCCTCTTTGGCGCTGAGCGTCTTCTCTGTTATTCATTATTTAAGGTGTTTTGTGCTTTATTTCTGAACGTTTGCGTGTGTGTTTGAGTGTGTTTGTGTGCAGCGTGTGTGTCTCCAAGAGATAAGAACCCCCCATTAATCAGTTTCTATGGTCCCAAAACCATTAAAGCTGCGGCGTGTGCAGAGACAGTCGCTGCGCCGCAGGGCAAAATGCTTAATTACCATTTAAAAGCATCACTCTTCTATTTTTCTGAAGTTTTTAAGACTTTTACTCACAACTTAGTCCTCACTTTTACTCACTAAATTGAGACTGTGCACGTTCAAAGTTCTCTCGCACTGAAGCTTTAAAACTCTGGGTGTTTTTGGGTGGTAAATAACGATAAATCCATGTTGATGCTGATAGAAGCTCCAGGCATGGATGGTGTTGCATCCACGCTGCGTCACTTTGCTCTTTTTGGGTCCTCGTTGTCGTGTGTGACCCACATCCGTCTGCTTTCATCCACAAACATCTTCCTCTCCCTCCCACTGTCCCACACACCTCCTCTCTCTGCGCAGCGCCTCTGTCCTGCTCGCAAGGATTCACAGAACTGGGGTACTACAACGGGACCGTGTCCCAGACGGACTCTGGCGCCCCCTGTCTGAAGTGGACGGAGTTTCCGGACTACGTCATGCAGTACCCGGGCAGAGGGCTGGGGGAGCACAGCTACTGCAGGAACCCAGACCGGGAGTCCAACCCCTGGTGCTTCTTCAGGCAGAACTCTGGAGCCATCGGCTGGGCCTACTGCGACTGCCACCAGGGTAGGGCCCTGGGCCCGGCCCCGCCCCGCGGCTCTTTCCGCCCCGGCTGAAACCAGGGCGTCTTCCAGCTTTGATCTGAGCCGAGTGCTTTGATCTGCGTTGCAGGTGCGGTGCGTCTGGTGGGCGGCTCCTCCTCCGGCAGCGGGCGTGTCCAGGTCTACCTGAACAGCCAGTGGGGGGCCGTGTGCGACTCCCACTGGTCGGACCGGGATGCCAGCGTGGTGTGCAGACAGCTGGGACTCGGGTGGGTGAAGGGCGGCTCTCGCTCCGGCTCCGGGTCCCGGGATCCGCTGGTGCAGATGCCTCTTTCTCTGTTTCTGCAGCGACATCGGCTCGGCGCTGAAGCACTCCCACTTCGGCTCCGGCTCCGGGCTCTTCCACTATGAGCGCCTGGGTTGCCGCGGTGATGAAAACAGGCTGAGTAATTGCAGGAGTCGGACCTTTGTCACCGGAGACTGTAGCCATGGAAACGAGGCGGCTGTGGTGTGCGCGCCACCAGAGGGTGAGTGTAACCTCTGAATGTGTTTTTAAGGTGGAGAAGCTGAGCTTGGCGAGCTGCTGGCCCGTGTTTCCTCCACCTCGGACTCTTCTCAGACACCAAATGTTCACACAAAAGAAGAATCATCAGCAAGTTTCAGTTGGGGGTCGTCCACTCTAGATCTCCGCCAACACACACCACCACAGAGGCGTTAGAGCAGTGACGTCATGCCAAACGTAGCTGTGCCCGTTAATCTGGAGATATGCCGCCCCCTGTCGGCTCAGACCGGGAACTGCGCACAGGAGGGCTTCTGACCTCCACGGTGTTCCTCCATCTGCTCTCAGGCAGCGGTCCGCCTCTGCGGCTGGTTGGCGGCGAGGAAGACTTTGAAGGTCGCGTGGAGGTCTTCCACGCGGGGAGGTGGGGCACCGTCTGTGACGACCAGTGGGACGACCGGGACGCTGAGGTGGTCTGCAGACAGCTGGGCTTCGGGTACGTCCGACCTGATTTAAGGGTTTTTGGTGGCTGGGAGCGAGAGAAGTTCTCACGTCTTTGAGGGACAAACAGTCATGAAGTCGGTGCTGGGGGGAGAACTCATTTCTTCTGCTCCAGTTTGATCTCAAGCACCGGGGGAAATCTCGCCGTGCGGAAACGTTCTGACACGAACAACGAGATGAAGTTTTCCCAAAACCGTTACGTGGTTTTCTGATTCTGAAAGCTGCTTATTCAAGTATTTCTGAGCTTACAGTCAAATGTGACCTTTCAACAGTCAACAGGTCCCAACACGGCTTTAATAAATGAAGCATCACTGCAGGGAAGCTCCCAGGAACAGGCTGCACAGATGCCGCTGTAACTCACCGTGGTCAAATCCGTTTGGGGAGCGATATCCTGATAACTCAGGTCACGAAAACAAATACGGATTTGCTGGTTTGCATAAAAAAGCTGCTCTTTGTTGTCACGCTAATGAATGGATGCTAACATGCTAAAGTAAAGGGAAAAAAGATGAGCTTAGAGATCACTGAGCACGAGGACCTGTTTGCATATTAACACCAAAGGATTGATAACGTGACACACACACACCTGACCAAGTGATGGTGTGTGTGTGTGTGTGTGTGTGTGTGTGTGTGTTGTAGGGGTGTGGCCACGGCCTGGTCCTGGGCTCACTTCGGTCAGGGTTCCGGCCCGATCCTGCTGGATGCTGTGAAGTGCACAGGAAATGAGCTCTTCCTGGAGGAGTGTCGCCATGGCGACTGGGAGCAACACAACTGTGACCACATGGAGGACGCCGGGGTCTCCTGCAGCCCTTACACGGGTACACACACACACACACACACACACACTCCATCACCTGGATGCTCTTCCACTTATTTATAGGCTCTGATCATCAATAAATCATGACTGTAGCAGCAGCAGCTGTAGCCTTTTATGGGATGTTGATATTAGAGCCCATAAATTCTCAACTGTAAACCAGTGTGCTGGAATCCTGACTCCTATCTCCTGAATCCTGAATCCTGACTCTTGAATCCTGACTCCTGAATCCTGAATCCGGACTCTTATCTGCTGAATCCTGAATCTTGACTCTTGAATCCTGACTCCTGAATCCTGACTCTTGAATCCTGACTCCTGACTCCTGAATCCTGACTGTTATCTGCTGAATCCTGAATCTTGACTCTTGAATCCTGACTCCTGAATCCTGACTCTTGAATCCTGACTCCTGACTCCTGAATCCTGACTCTTATCTGCTGAATCCTGAATCTTGACTCTTGAATCCTGAATCCTGACTCCTAAATCCTGACTCTTGAATCCTGACTCTTGAATCCTGACTCCTGTCTCCTGAATCCTGACTCTTATCTGCTGAATCCTGAATCTTGACTCTTGAATTCTGACTCCTGAATCCTGACTCTTGAATCCTGACTCCTGACTCCTGTCTCCTGAATCCTGACTCTTATCTGCTGAATCCTGAATCTTGACTCTTGCATCCTGACTCCTGAAACCTGACTCTTGAATCCTGACTCTTGAATCCTGGCTCCTGACTCCTGAATCCTGACTCCTGAATCCTGACTCCTGAATCCTGACTCTTATCTGCTGAATCCTGAATCTTGACTCTTGAATCCTGAATCCTGACTCCTGTAGTTTTTTACCCTCTGCTGCAGATGGGGTGGTGCGTCTGGTCGGAGGGGACAGTCCCTGGGAGGGCAGAGTGGAGGTTTTCCACAGCGGCGACTGGGGGACGGTGTGTGACGACCACTGGTCCCAGCAGCATGCGGAGGTGGTCTGCAGACAGCTGGGCTACAGGTTCGCGCACACACTCCCCCAACATTCACGTCCAGGCTGCTTGCTGACTGCTTCCACCCTCAGGGGTCAGTCCGAAGTGGTTCTGGATGGGACGTTTGGCGAGGGCGTCGGTCTGATCCTCCTGGACGACGTCCACTGTGCAGGCTCGGAGGCGTCCCTGCTGGACTGTCCTCACGGGATCTGGGGTCGGACCGACTGCTCCCACAGCGAGGACGTGGCCGTGCGCTGCAGGGGCCGGTCCAGCCAGGAAACCAACCAGGTGCCCGCCATCGCACCCGCCACAGGTGAGCACGAGGACCGCTGAGGTCCCACACCTCCACTCCCCCCGGGTCCCGCCCCTCCTGCCCACCATCACCGCTAGAACCCCGCCAGAAGCCTCAGGCTGCTTTTCAGCCCGTCCCTGGACGCTGGGACGGGTGTCCAGACATCCAGGTGAACAGGAACGCTTGTTTCCTTCCTGTCAGGTCCTCTGGTGCGCCTGGTCGGCGGCCGCGGCAGAAAGGAGGGCCGAGTGGAGGTGTATCTCCATGGCGACTGGGGAAGCATTTGCGACTCGGGCTGGAACGACCTGAATGCGGCCGTGGTCTGCAGACAGCTGGGACACAGGTTGAGGACGATAATCTCACATCCCAGACGGCTTCGTTCGGTCACTAAATGAGGGAAACGTTGCTTTTCCTCAGCGGCGGAGCGACGGCAGCCAGAGGGTTCGGTCAGGGAAAAGGTCCCATCCACCTGGACCAGGTGAGGTGTACGGGGAAGGAGGACTTTCTGGGAGAGTGCCCCTCCCTGGGGCAGAACATCCAGGGCTGCAGACGCAGGGAGGACGCGGGGGTGAGGTGTGACGTCACGCCGCAGGAGGCGGAGCCTCCGGCCAGACGTGGAGAGCTGAGCTGTGGGCTGAGGAAGCTGGTGGAGGAGGAGGACAAGAGGAGGAAGAAAGCAGAGGAGAAGGTGTTCAGGTAGGTCTGAAAACAGACTTTCATCTGATGGAAAATTTCTGTTACATTAAAACTAATTTAAATGTTGGTGGAATTAAAGTATAAAAGCATTCCAGAAATAAGACCTCATGGTTTTTACCATTAACTGTTATCTTGCTGAAGTTCATGGCGTCTTTAAGTCTTTAAACTTGGTATAAAAACGCTAAAGTGGTGGTCAGATAATTCTCAGTAACCTCAGGCGGGGTATTTCTGCCACCTAGTGGTCATTGATAGACAGTGCAGGAAACTTCATCCATCTGGTGAAGTTTCAGAAAAAAACGTTTTTAAATCTAGAAGGAAAAATATGTGACAGGAAAAAATATGTGGTTTTAAATCTGTAATATCCCCAGCTTTCAGAGACAGAATGAGAAGAATAATTAAGCTAGATTTTCACATTTTCTTGCTGTGAATGTGGGCCGAAAGTTTGGGCAATAAGAAGTTTACCGGCTTGTTTAAAACTGTTGATTGAGCTCTTTAATGTCTGCCTGTTAGGACCTCCTGGCCCTGGCAGCTGTCTGTGTGGCTGCAGTCTCAAGAGCAGGATAGCGGTCCCGTCTGCAGTGGGACTCTGATCAGCCCCTGCTGGGCCCTCACGTCTGCGTCCTGCATCAGCAGGTAAATGTGCCGCCGGCGTCGTCGACGCCTCCTTTTAGTCAGGACTCTCACCGTTATCGCTCCCTCCAGGTTTGGCAGCGACTCTTCCAAGTACGTGGTCCGTGTTGGCGCCTCGGAACAGACTCTCACGCCGGAGATGGTGGTGGTTCACAGGAAGTTCAAGGGTCAGAGTGGCGGCCATGACCTGGCGTTGCTGAAGCTACCCAGCTCCAAAGGTCACTGTCTGACCTTTGAGCCCTTCACCAACGCAGCCTGCCTTCCTCCTGCAGACACGCCATCGGAGGGAAACACTCCCTCGTCTTGTGTTGTCATAGTTACCGCTGGCTGGACGGGACCTGGTATGTCTTTCACTAATCTACCATTTGAAATCCTTTCATCCATTTTAAGGCAAATTCAAAGAGTCTGAGTTTGCTAAGCTAGCTTCAGTTAGCTGTGACGCTGTCATGTGTAGACACAGAAGGAACCGTCCTCCCCTCCTCTCTCCCAGACTCCATTCTGGCGTCCTGGGTCCCTCTGCTGTCGTCA
Organism: Pao palembangensis; assembly: GCA_015343265.1. Classification (NCBI taxonomy): domain Eukaryota; kingdom Metazoa; phylum Chordata; class Actinopteri; order Tetraodontiformes; family Tetraodontidae; genus Pao; species Pao palembangensis. The sequence continues at coordinate 423,369 of CM027084.1, read as the reverse complement.
TGGCAATGCAAGAAGCGCTATGGCAACAGCTACTCCAGCCACGGCACCCTGTGCGCTGGCGGTCCTCCAGACACCAGCCTCCTCCGTGACGACGGCTGTCAGAGCAACTCCGGAGGCGGGCTGTTGTGCCAGGAGGAGTCGGGTCGCTGGGTCCTGGTTGGGGTGGTCGCCGGGGGAAACAGCTGCGGCGACCCCTCCTCGCCGTCGCTCTACACCAGAGTCAGCCGCTTCAGGGGCTGGATGGACGAGGTGATGGACCCGCGGGCAGAGGGGCCACACGCACGCGCAAACACGCCAGACAAGGACATGACGCACGCGCATGTAGAGCACACCCGCGGCGAGGGCAACGGTAATTACCTCCACACGCAGGGCGAGCTGAAACACACACGCGGCCGACAGGAGAGCAACGAAATCGCCGATATCAGAAAAACACCTCATTCACGCCACCCTCAGCATGGTAACACACACGCTAAGCGCACACACGCACGCCGCGACAGAGATGCTGACACAAACACACCAGTTCTGGCGTGATCGAGGCCATTGGCGAACCGTCTGTGCCATGTGACCACCTGAGGAAGAGGAAGGTGTCTGTGGGTGAGGTTCGGCTCCTATCATCTCAGCTCGGTGTGTGTGATGTTTGGATGAGGGGAGCTGCGTGGGCACAGCCCGTCCACGCTGCCAGGAGTGTGTGGGCGAGCGGTGCCTTTAGGCCAGGCATTTTCACCAACGTTGGTTTTAGAAAAGCAGGACCAACACGGCGTTTGGGTGGAGTTTTCTCAGACGGTCACACAAGAATCTATGCTAAACGTACTCTTGATCCTCTTTGCAAGATCTTTAGCGACATTGGAGCAGGCTAAACGTGCATCACCCTGAACCTTTCATTTATCCCCAAATCCTTGCAATTTTTGATAAAGAACATAAAAGAAATCACAGGGCTGCTCAAAGCTGTGTGAGGATCATACCAGTGAATTCTCTCATCCAGCACTGATGTCAAGGATAAACTGATACGATGAGGAAACAATAAAATCGACGCATCTCAGAATGCAGCTCAGAGATGCGTCGCTGTCACTAACTTTATTGGTAATGTGATAAAACGCAGATTAAGTGAATTTCAATAAATGAATTTGTATTTAAAGCAAAAACGCCGGTAAGACCCTCTTGTACAGCCTACTTATAAAGCCATTGAGAGTTGATTAGTCATAAAATATCCTTTTGTACGGATGGTGATAGATAGATAGATAGATAGATAGATAGATAGATAGATAGATAGATGGATAGATAGATGGATAGATGGATCTTAGTTTAGATGTCGTCTGGTCTGTTGTGCTCTAAGCAGTTGCGTGATCCAACCACAAGAGGGCGACATCGTCCCATTTTCACAGGGCTGGAAGACGTCGCTCTGAATTTTTCTACTTTGTGCTTTGATGTTCTTTGTTCCGTGTTGTGAAGCATCTTATACCGCCCCTCCTGTCGCTGTAATCCTGTAAATAAACCCCGTCTGTGCACCTCCTTCCAGCTGAAGTGATGGTTTAACATGCAGATCCTGTAAGTTGTAGGGATAGTTTTTGCGCGCGTGTGTGTGTGTGTGTGTCGCGGGAGGCCTATTTTATCCGTTCTAATCCCATCAGCTGTTCCTCGGTGTAACATTCTGAATCATGTTGCGTATTAAAACATTAATCTGGCTAAAAACAAGCCTTGTGTGTCCTGAGTCTGCACAAACCACACAAATGTGACAAGACTGCTCACAAAAGGTTTCAGTGAAGACAATGTGCTCAGCTGTTCCCTCCTGAGCCGTGCTAATCTCTCCTTTTGTTTTGAAAGGTTCCCCCAGAAATATCAGGGATCAGGGGGTCCACACTGTTGGCAAAGTGATTTCTAAAGACCATAAATGAGCCAACTTTGGAGAAACGTCTGGAAAAAACGGCGATTCTGAAAAAACAACTGCGATGTTGAGCTACAAAGCGCCTGAGTGGGTTCACACTCTTGGAAGAAACAAAAACGTATATACAGGCGAGTTATCACAAATACTGAATACTGGACCTTCACTTAGATGGTAGCGTATCTGACGGAGACTATTTCCAGTCAGCTGATTATCAAATGCTTGAATTATTCCGAGGCAGGATGGGGAGTCTGGCTTTGGCTCAAAATAAATTCCGGCGTCCTTGTTTGGCAGCTCCTGTTACACAATAATAATAGTTATTTACTGGTGGAGGCTCAGCGTTGAGACCAGAGGAGGAATCAGGCGAACTTATCTGCATCTGGACACAACCTGGACCCGAGCGTCCCTGCACCGGTGGAAGGTTCCGTCTCACGTCCCATCTTCAGCTGGGATCAGCAGGGTTGTTACACACGCTTTGGTCCATACGTCTGAAACTGGAGACAGCAACGAGCCCCCCAGAAATCAGCCACATGTAACTGGAGAAGAGAATTCTCCACAACGGCTACGAACTGACACACGCAGCCGATAAATCCAGCTTGAGGTGACACGCTGGATACCGTTCCCACAGCTCGGAGACCGTCAGCTTAACCTGGAGACCGCAGACAAACACCTCCGCCTCATGGTTCAGGCTCCTGCTAAGCTCCGTCAGCTTTAGCTTCACATTAGCAACCAGCAGGAACAGGTGCACCCACATCAGGTTGCAACAGTGTCGATCAAATGAAGGTGGACTGGTGACAATGGGAAGCCAAACTGGTTAGAGTGGGAGTGAGCAGGAGATTGACTGGCTCTAATGGGAAGGGGAGGCTTGATAAACTACGCTGGACACGGATGGACGTAGTAGGAGCGAGAGGCTAAATAACGGACACAGTGGGATTTCCAAACTGGTTTCAGTGGGGAAAGACGCTCAAAAACACAGTTTAAGAGGGACAGTTAACAGGTATCAGTATTACAGGATACAAACTGACTTGGTCTTGTATCGACGTTCATTTCAAATCACAATTTTATGTGTAGGAGGGCTAGTTTTGTTAGCATTTCATAAGAAAGACGGGTTTAATCTCACATCTAGCCCAGAAGTCCAGTCTAATTTAGATTCAGCAAGCTTGTCCAGGGACAACTCTTCCAGTTTACTGGACACGAGAGCCAGAGGTCAGAGGTCAGAGCGCTGATGAGAGGCGTCCCACCCCCGAGAGTTTCTACTTGGTGCCTTTGAAAAAGTGGAACTTCACCAACTGCTGAGTTCTCCTCATTAATCACAGTGAGAGTAGAGGAACCACAGGGAGCTGTCCTAGATCCCAGGGACACACACACACACACACACAGATTCCAGCCTTAAAATAACCAAGAACATCATAAATAACACCAAACCTTTTTAAAAGCAGAGCCTGACTCAGGGCAGCTTTGATAAAACACAAACGTTGATGACGTAGCAGCGACGGCGGCGGCTGTCAAAATGGCCGTTACAGACGGCGTGATCTGACTTCATGAGCTCGGAGCGCCGACGTCTGGCCAGCTGTGACTCTGGGCCGGCGTGGGCTGCTGAAGGCCAGCCGGGCCAGGTTCCCCGCCTCAGGCTGGACACCAGCGTGCACCAGGCATAACTAATCAATGTCAGACTGTTACATCATCAGGACGCTGCGTCAGCGCCAAATTTGGAGATTTCAGGCCGAGAAGCTGCTGAAACATCCCGGCAGTCCAGGCAGCAAACGGCCAAAACGGCCAAACACAAGGAGGCCGTGGCGTGAGCCGCGTGGATTAGAGCCGCTTCCTCTGGAGACATGAGACGCACTCGAGGAACAGGCAAACACAGACGGGTCACCTTTCCACGTCCTGCAGACCTTCGGAGAGAAGAGCAGAGAGGAGGCGCAGGAGGCAAACCAGTGCTGAAATAGTATTTTTATTAAATACTTTCAAGATCCAAGATCCAAGAATAACAAAGTTATGATGAAGACCAACTAACACTCAGACAAAAACACTTTGATAGTCGTCAATTCATGGTTTCGTATTTCATTGTACATCATGATCATGCAAAAAAACTCCAGCATCCAGGTGAAGGCTGGGGAGAAAGCGCAGCCCAATATTATATCATTACAACGCAGGGAAAAGGCTAACATCGAGGGCCTCATACCAAGCTACGGCTCCTGAATCCTTTTTTCTACATTGTTTTTTTAATCGATATTTTGCTGTTTTTTTTTTCTCTTTTTTTTTAAAACACATTTTTCATGTCACCTTTTCAACATTCCAGATGGAGAAAAATTGGTATTTTAAAAGATGCAAATATTATATATTAACACTAGCTCCATCCCTTTTTCAGGTAGGTACGTGGTAAAAATGCAGTAACTGAAACATGCAGATAACTAGGCCTCCCTCCGCTTCCACGCCGCAAACCTGCCCCCACCCGCCCTCCAGCACGCACCGTTCAACCCAGCAAAGCGACATCACAAAGCTCCATCGCTCGTCCCCTCACCCTTCCGCTCTTCCATCCTTCCTTCCCTGCGAGCGAGGAGCGCGTGCACATCAACACGACAGCGGACGACGACGGAAAACTCAAACCAGTCAACGCGGGAACAGAGAAGCCACAGAGAGGCGCAAAGCAACCAGGCTAGGGGCGGGGGAGGGGCCACGGGGGGCGTGGGGGGGACGCACACGCATGGACGGAGACAATTAAGCAGCACAGCGAGGGTGGCACCGTGGTCACAGCGGTGGTGCGAGATATGTTACAAAGCTTAAAAACACACCACCAGGGGCACGCGTGAGCGAGTGTGTGTGTGTGTGTGTGTGTGAAAGCTGGCTCACAGCATGATGGGAGTTAAGGGCACTATAATGAAGGACTCTGTTTCAAGACTCGGTTGTGGAAAATTTCACCCTGTTTTGTTTGTTCCCGTCTTTAAAAACAGTCGTACGGCCTCAGGACCAAAGCTGGAAGTCTGCGCACGTGTGTGTGTGTGTGTGTGTGTGTGTGTGAGAATCAACAAGCTGTTTGAAGAAAGAGGGAGCGTTAAAGTCAGAGGTCATGCCCAGATGAGGATGCGTGTCTGTTGGGCACATGTACATATATTACACTTTTCTACATAGATCTATACAAACACTGTATTTACACAGTTATAAACAAACCAACAGGGAGGAGAGGCTGGAAAAGGGAGAGAGGACGGGTGACTGAGGGAGAGGCGGCGGGCAAGCATGCAGACGCCATCCCGGCGCCCTCGTCCCTCCGCGTCTTACGCGTGGGTGCGAGCAGGTGAGCGGAAACTTGCAGGATAAAATCCCTCCGGAAAAACAACCACGCTTCAGCCTCCGGCGCCAGAGCGGCGTGGAAAAAAAGCCAAAAACGCAGAGGCTCCGCTCGAACACCAAAGAAAAACGCCAACGGGACAGGAAAAACACCCCCAACGACGCCCAAACACACACACACACACACACACACACACACACACACACAAAGGGAAAAAAGGCAAACACACAGAAGCCTAAAGTTCTACACTTTGGTGCTTGATGTTTGTGATAGTTTCTCTCCTCAGGAATTCATCATCTTTTCACAACGGTCCCGGTTTGAACCGCGACCGCGAGCCGCTCGTCCCTAAAACGCCACAAAAGGAAGAAACAAAAGCAGGTTGGTAAAATCAGCTGTGATCTGGCTCCTTCCGCCCTGCTTAGACAGTGAAGAGAAATGCTTGGTTGCGTTTGCTTGGTTTCTGGTACATCTAGTCATCATTTACACAGCAGATTCAGAAGTCACATGACCAGCTGGACCCTCTCCTCACACAGGACCTCCTCCCGCACGGGCAGAGAAAAGATGGCCGCCAGCGGAGGGGCAGCGGGCAAAGACGCGCCCTCCAATCAGGCGCCAGACGCATGCATCATCCCAGGGGGCGGAGTCGTGTTGAGCCGACCCCCAGCAGGTCAAAGGGTTGGGGGGGGGCAGGGTTGGTTGGTATCGTAGACAGGGATGCGATCTGGCCCAGCCGGGCTCCTGGACTAGCCCGTCCACGCAGAGGACGGGCCTCTGAAACACGCTCACGGAAAAAACGCTGCCCCCCAAAACGCACACTCCAGCAGGCTGGAGGCCGGGGCCACTGCGGAGAGGGAGGGGGAGAGGCCAGGGGGCGGGGCACACAGCAACAGGAAGTCAGATCAGGACGGACGGAAAAGTGGTTTTAAAACAGGGAAAAGGCTGATGGGCACCGACCTGATCACTGGAGCGGGGCCGCGGGGGCTCCTGAGCAGTGGAAGTGCACGTTGAGCCACTTGCCCTCGCGGCGGTGCCACACCCTGGTCTCCTCTGACTGGCTGGAACGGGGGCGTCCTGTGCTGTCCACGAACTGCGTGAGGCGAATGTAGGCGATGCAGGCGGCGTCCTCGCCAATCAGGTGCACGTGCGGGTTGAGCAGGGTGGTGTGCACCGGCTTGTTGTTCTTGCTCAGCACTGAATGAGACAATCAGGTGGTTTTACAGCTGGCCCCGCCCCCCCGGAGAGAGAGAACAACGGACGGAGCAGGACTCACAGTTTTCAAAGTAGAACTTGTGGAAGTCCATCCCCTCCACCAGGTTCCCCAGAGCCTCGGGTTCGAAGGAGGTGAGTCCGGGATCGCAGATCCTCCTGGGAGCAGAGCAGATGTGGGTGAGGAGACAAGCAGAGCAGGGCTGGCTAAGCTAAGCTAAGCTAAGCTAAGGCTAACTCACGTGTAGGCATCAAAGTCTCCGTTGTTGACGGCCTCGATCAGCTGCTCCGTTATCTTGATGATCTCCTGCTTGCGAGCTGCAGAGACAGAACAAAGACGCTAAGCGGGAGGAAGGGCGGCGGAAGACGAGCCCCTCGTCTTCAGCCTCGCCGCTCGCTCTGCTCAAGCTTCCCTCGCCAAGGCCCCGCCTCCTCCGCCGGCCGAGGTCGAGGCTCCGACGTCACGCTCCACGCAGAAAACCGACTAAAGGCGCCGCGTAACGCAGCGCAGCGGGTGGCTGAAGGCCATCCTGGACAGGTAGAGCACACCTGGACAGGTAGATCACACCTGGGACAGGTAGAGCACACCTGGACAGGTACATCACACCTGTGCAGGTAGAGCCCACCTGGACAGGTAGAGCACACCTGGGACAGGTACATCACACCTGGGACAGGTAGAGCACACCTGGACAGGTAGAGCACACCTGTGCAGGTGACCACAGCAGAGACCCTGCAGGAGGTCAGACATATTTAAAAAAAAATTGAAAACTGGTGCCAAAGATGCACCAACAACCCTGAACATTTATTAAAAACCCCCAAACACGACTTTGGTTGCAACACGTTTTCATTGGAATTAAAGCCGTTAGAAATTTTAATGAAAATGTGCTAAGCAACCTGAGCGTCTCCCTGGTTACTCATTTATTATTAATCCTCTAACGTCTGCGGACGTGAGAGCGTGAGCTCAAAGCCATCAACAAAAAGTAGCCCCGAGTTTGAACCGTTGATTTTAAATCATGATTAAAAGCTCAATCTGGGTCGTCGCTGAGGGTCAGTTAAAAGAGGAGGCTACACTTCCTGGTTGCTATGGCGGCAAACGACAAACATCCTAAAATGGTTTCACGAGCGGAGGCGTCCAGCTGTTGCCCGTGGTTACGGTAATAAAAAATCTAGGAAAACCAGAAAATCCAGAATCTGAAACTGGGGTTTTGCTGGTGTGAACGCAACAGATTGGGGATGAGACATCCGGTTACCGTGACAACAGAGCTCAACGTATGAAGGAATGGTGGCGAATGTCAGGCGTTAGCTGCAGCCGGAGGGAGAAGGCCACACAGAAAAGCCAAGTTAGTCAAGACTGGGTTCTTACTCTGCTTAGTGTTGTTTCTAGCAGCGACAGTGCTGCCCCCTAGTGGAGCGGCAGGGATGGAAGACTGCGAGAGCTCAGAGTCAGGGCAGGAGCTGTTCCCTGCGCTGTTCCATGCCATGCGCTTTACGTCATGCGGTGGAACTGAAACACATAATGGATGGTGAAGAGACAAGTGGATGGAGGACAAGGACGGCAGGGAGTGCACGGCCGACATGACACACAAGCAAAGAAACAAAACTAACGGGGGTGAAAACGCAGGGAAAGAAGCAAGAAGAGCAGAGGAGAGAAGAGCAGAGGAGAGAAGAGCAGAGGAAAGAAGAGCAGAGGAGAGAAGAGGAGAGAAGAGAAGAGCAGAGGAAAGAAGAGCAGAGGAAAGAAGAGAAGAGCAGAGGAAAGAAGAGCAGAGGAGAGAAGAGAAGAGCAGAGGAAAGAAGAGCAGAGGAGAGAAGAGCAGAGGAAAGAAGAGCAGAGGAGAGAAGAGCAGAGAAGAGAAGAGAAGAGCAGAGGAGAGAAGAGAAGAGCAGAGAAAAGAAGAGCAGAGGAGAGAAGAGGAGAGAAGAGCAGAGGAGAAAAGAGCAGAGGAGAGAAGAGCAGAGGAGAGAAGAGCAGAGGAGAAAAGAGCAGAGAAGAGAAGAGCAGAGGAAAGAAGAGCAGAGGAGAGAAGAGCAGAGGAGAGAAGAGGAAAGAAGAGCAGAAAAGAGGAGAAAAGAGCAGAGGAGAGAAGAGCAGAGGAGAGAAGAGCAGAGGAGAGAAGAGCAGGCATCATGCAGGGTGAGTCTGAGAATGGCAGGCGTGCAGGGGGGTAGCGAAGGACAAGGGGGGCACCTGGGAGCAGGATCAGCGCTGGTGCATCTCAAGCCTGCGCTGCTCACGTCTACTCTCAACACGCATGTTTGTAAATACAGGCTCGTCTAACGAAGCACCAAAACAAGGACGCGGTTTTGTGCTGCCAGCCCCCGCCGAGGAAACGGGGAAGAAGGGAACAAACGGGCCTACGGGTGAAGGCGAGGGCAGACAAGAGAGGAGGAGGGCAAGATCTGAGAGGACCGGGGCAAGATAAGGCTGGAGTGAAGACGACTTAAAGGGACATGAAATAAGAGAATCCATTTAAGAACAGACAAGAGAATTAAAGAGGACAGAACGTGAGGACAAAGAGAATCCTCCTGTGAGTGTGTGAGTGTGTGTGTGTGTGTGTGAAGTCCAGGAAAGTCAGCTGTAGGTGTTCTGGTGTAGGTGACGTAAGCAAAGCTTCCTCAAGTTGGAGCTGTGATGTCAGGAGGACGAGGAGAAATAAGCAGTGATCACCACAAACACACACACGCACACACACACGTGCACACACAAACATGGGGTTCCCACAGTGACCCTACAGGAACATTCCACAAGCGCAGGCCTGACCTCAACTCTTCTGGGTTAAAAGTCCAGAGTGGATTAAAATAATAAACACGTCCAGAAATCTTCTTAATAGTGATTTTTATAGCACACTGCATTAGCAATAGCATTAGCAAACAGGAATGCTAAGGAGGCTAATTCCTAAACACCTCCACTCAGGGTGGAGCTATGGTTGTGGAGAACTGCTCTGGTTCTCCAGCAGAGGCTTCCATTAAGCTGCTGTGAGCCGCCTCCAGGAGGGTTTTTGACAGCTGTTGTATTTAGACCTTCTCAGGAGACGCCGTCTCAGGAGAGAACGTTTAGCTTTTAGAACGAGGCTCCCAGATGTTCCCACGTCAGACAGTAACAGAACCCAGTGGAACCTTCAAAAAGCTCGGTGGGTCAGAGTGAGGGAGCCCAGAGGTGCTGGTGACAAAAACAAGCCAAGGTGGGAGCAGAGAGGGGGGCGTGGCGGAGGGGCAGGGTGCTGGGCCTTGCCAGTGGCCACCAGTGAAGGTCTGGAGGCCATGGACCAACTTACTGGCAGGTGAGCTCTGAGGTGAGGGCAGAAGTGGGGGCATCTCCTCTGCGGCGCTACTCTGACTCAGCGCCGAACTGTCCACTAAAACACACACATGATAGACATGTACACACACACACACACACACACACACACACACACACACGGTCAGGAGTGTAGAGGACGAGTCGTATCTGCACAGCTGCTGGTTCCCTAAGGAAGGAAGCTGAGAAACATCCGAGGAGCTGAAGGGAAGGCGGGGAGTACCTTTCCTACCTTTCATTTCCTCCTCGTCGTTGGTGGCGTTGCTCTCCGTCGATCCCTGCGGAAACACACACGGGAGCTAAAGACACCCAGCTGAGGGCGACGGCTGCTCTCACGCACGCACGCACACGCGACTCACCTTGACTCCATCAGGAGGGTTGTGCACCACCGTGCTCTGAGACTCCTGTAATGCAGAAGAGAGAGGTGGGACCAGGGCAACAGAAGCTGCATCCTGTGCCTCTCAACTGGTTTAAACTGGGAACCATCGAGTCTGAGCGCACGCGCTCCAATTCCTGCTGCAGCCACAACTGAAATAAAGCCGCAACGAGGCCAAACACCAAGACTGGAGCTCCTGGAGTCCTGGCAAATCCTCATATGTGCCGATGACTTTGAATTTAATGGCACTTTAGCCTGCGCAGAAATAAAGGCAGCGTAACGTTGCAGCAGCGGCGCATTCTGCCGCATCGTCTGTAGCCTTCGGGGGTCCTTGCGGCACCAGTTGAGGGGCATCGACCCACCCAGAGGTGGGGAGGAAGGCATGCGACGTCACACCACAGCATGCTAATTCTGAACACAACAGCTGATGCATTTGGCAGTATGACAAGGATGTCAACGAGGATGCTAACGAAGGTCAGCGGGACAGAGGAGGGAAACGGGCCAGACGGAGCCAGGAGGGTGAAGCAGGCGGGGGAGCGAAGCAGAGGCCTTCGCAGGATGAGAACGGGGAGGACACACAGCTGCGTTGCTTCGCTCAAGGAAAAGCTCATGCTCTTCACTCTAAAATAACAAAAAAGGTGAACAAGTGCAGCCTGAGATCCAGAGTCAAGACGGGAAAATGTCAAAGTCCACACTTGTCTTTCTCCCGCTTTGATTCAGGAGCAGGTGTGCAGCTAAAATGGGCGGAGCCTGCAAACAACACGGTGCAAAACCTCCTGAATGGTAGACGAAGGACAAGGAGCAGCAACCACAACGATGGGGGATGAGGCACGTCACGCTGCTACGCTACTGTGGAGGGACGGCGGGGATGGTGCGAGCAGGAAGTGGCACTGCGGCGGCCTACTGTACCATCTGGGCGTTGCTCGCCATGTTGCTGTCTTTCAGGGCATTGATGGCGCTCACTATACTGTTCTTACTGTTGTTGGTGGAAGGCTGGGACGAGAGTGCACGTTACACGTTAGAGACACACACGTACAGATGCATTAGCGCTACGAGCCTCTGGGGGCTACTGCTGCTAGCGCTCCAGCTTGGTGAGAGGTAACTGGCTAAATGAGCGGGGGAGAGCCACACAATGGCCTGTAGATCATCCTTTTTACTGCCTCACTAACTCCCCATGCCTCTGCCACTTAACTGCACAGAGACCCCCCCCAGGACAGGGCAGAAAGGCAGGGAGGGCGGAGGGAAGCTTAATAGCAGCAGAGTGATGGAGGCTGCTCGGAAAAAGGGAGCAGGAAAGCGTCGACTGCAAAGCATTAAAGGTGAAAGGTTCCAAACGACAGACAAGCAGGAGCCACGCAGGTAGACAGAGTTGGACTAAACTGGTGCTTAAACTGGTGCTTAAACTGGTGCTTAAACTGGTGCTTAAACTGGTGCTTCCGTCCACGTCCGCTCTCAGCTTAGGGAGAGAAGAGGGCAGGCGCGAGCACCAACACCTTCCACCAATGACAGGGCTCCTCAGAACGCTGCTGACCAGCGTTTGCGCGCTCATCTGGATCAGGTGATGCCTGCTTCATCGCTGCAGCTCAGGATGTGTGCTAGGAGCCTCCGCTGGCAGGGCCCGGAGAGCAGCAGGGGCCCGGTTCAGAAAGCGGGTTCACCAAAGTCAGGCTGAGAGCCGAAGCTCAGGGTAGCCAAACCCTCAACTGTGACTGAGAGTTTTGGCTTTCAGAACACGTGTTAACAGTCGGTTTAATCAACTCTGAGCCAGTTACCCTGAGTGACGCTCGTGCACGAGGATCTAAACAGCCTTATCAATGGAACGCAGAAAACCTGATTCACCGTGGCAACAAGTGAACAAGAACCTTGATGGTCCCACTTCTGCCTGTTGGAGATGGAAGATTTCATGACTGCGTACACCGAAAATGAGCACATTTTCAAGAAAAAAAAGAATACTGCCGCAGCGGCAAAAGAGAGATGGTGAGGCTGAAAACTGCTGAGCGCGTCCACGAGAGGGTATTAACTGGAGAGGTTAAAAAAGGCTGTTCCTGCGCGTTAACTCATTTAACATTTCTACATGTGTGTTTGAGCCACAACAGGCGCAACACAACAGGCCACAGGTGACACCCGACGGGCCACAGGTGACACCCAACAGGCCACGGGTGCAACCCAACAGGCCACAGGTGACACCCGATGGGCCACAGGTGACACCCAACAGGCCACAGGTGACACTCGACAGGCCGCAGGTGACACCCAACGGGACACAGGTGCAACCCGACAGGCCACAGGTGACACTCGACAGGCCACAGGTGACACCCAATGGGATGCAGGTGACACCCGACGGGCCACAGGTGACACCCGACGGGCCACAGCTGACACCCAACAGGTGACACCCGACAGGCCACAGGTGACACCCGACGGGCACCAAACAGACTTGGCAGAAAGTTCAGATCAAATATAAAAATATAGTCCAAACAAGTCAGATATGATTTAATCCCAGCTACTGTGCTGGTGTTTAGCCGGTCCTCATTAAACAGCGTTCAGTCGCTTCATTTAACCCGTGATAACGATATTTAATAATTAGAGAAATCCCCTGAACAAAGTATTTAGTTCTGTCTATCTGAAAGCCTTAAATACCTGTTATATATGCAAATGTATGTTTTCTGAATGTTTAAATTTTATCTCATTATAGCAACAGAAAACAGGTGATCCAGCGCCACCTAGTGTTGGTTCTCTAAATACCACCATTAACCACAGACAACTGGAGCCACTGGTTTCTCTAGCAGCAGCAGCAGCAGCTCTCTGGAACTGGTGCTGCTGCTTCCAGATATCATCTATTTATTGATTAAACTGCTACCTTGGAAGCCTCCATCAGACGTCTGGGCTGGCTGGACTTGTGACACTACCAACAGGTTTAAACTGGCCTGAGTGCAGAGTAACGTTGATGACCGCCTACGGTTCGTTGGACACGTGCTCACCGATATTAGACTAAAACAACCCGTTGGCAAAAAGATGGTTAAGAAGATAAAAAACCGAATCACAGCACAAAGAATTAGCTCCGAACCAGAGCCTTTCACAACAGGAGCGACGTGAGGGCTGAGAATGTGTTAAACTATCGAGGAACTAAATCTGGAGCGCTCACAGAAGCTCCCATCTTCTGCTCAGGAGCAGGTTCATTTGAAAGTATGTTACCCCGGTAACGGACTCAGAGTTACGGTGAACCTGCTTTCTGAAACCGAAAACCGTGAGTTTCCCTTAAATCACAACAAATTAACCCAGAGTTCTCACTGAACCCCCTTTCTGAAACGGGCCCCTGGGCTTTGTGATCAGCTCCCAGTCAGGAGAGACAGTAAACAGGGGCCAAAACAGGTAAACAGGGGCCAAAACAGGTAAACATAGGCCAAAACAGGGGCCAAAACAGGTAAACATAGGCCAAAACAGGGGCCAAAATAGGTAAACAGGGGCCAAAACAGGTAAACATAGGCCAAAACAAGGGCCAAAACAGGTAAACACAGGCCAAAACAGGTTAACAGGGGCCAAAACAGGTAAACATGGGCCAAAACAGGTAAACAGGGACCAAAACAGGAATGATTTCATACAGGAAACTCAAGGTGAACCAGAGAGAGACAAACAGAGACAGACAGACAGACAGACAGACAGAAGGAACCAGGGTCTCCTGACAGACGGAACAGACCAAGAGGCCACGTTACCTTGGCAGAATCAGACTTCTTGTTGAGTAAACTTTTGCATGCTGTAAAAAAAGGGGGGACGGAGGACAAGAGACAGAAGAGAAAGACAAACTTTTACTTTTGGCAGCATAAATAAGACACTTGTCCAGCTCAGTAACAATCTGCCACCCCAGCAAAAAGGTGGGGAAGGGCAGCTATTGATCATCTGGAAGGCCCAGCGGCATAAAGGCTGGGCCTGCATCAAAACATCTAGACGGATTCCAGAAAGGAAGAAAACGACAAGCAAACATGCTTTTAATGGTTATTCTGGGCATTTCCCCCCACTTGTGCTGCTCTCTGCCGCAGCCCTTCACTTGCTTAGTTCCCTTCAGGGAATAACAGCAACCTGAGAGCAGAGGAAACCTCCGCCCTCCATTTAGAAGAGCCCCGCAGACGGAAAGCAGAGGGAGGGTCAGGGTTAAACGGCCATCAGCAGGGTTAATGGAATCATCGACTCTTAAGAGCCAACGTCACGTTTCCTCCCTGACGCTCCTCTGTCGCTTCCTTCTCTACCCGTCTACCCACTCACACCGTCCAAACAATCACATTAGGTGCTGCTTACCTTCCAGTAAGAAAGGAGAGAGGGGAGCGAGAGGGGAGGGGAGGGATGGGAGAGAGAGGGGAGAGAGGGAAGAGGGGAGAGAGAGGAGAGAGAGAGGGAAGAGGGGAGAGAGAGGAGGGTTGAAAGACATGGCTTAGTTTATTGAGCACAGGAGAACAGCTGTTAATGCAGCAAACTCATGCTCCTGCATCTATCTGCTTCATCCAGGCCCAGCCATGCAGCATCCAGCTTCACCAAGAGGAAGAGGAGCCCAGCGCTCTTCACCCAGAGAAAGAGGAACCCACTGCTCTTCATCCAGAGGAAGAGGAGCCCAGCGCTCTTCATCCAGAGGAAGAAGAGCCCAGCAAAGAGCCCAGCGCTCTTCATCCAGGCCCAGCCATGCAGCATCCAGAAGAAGAAAGATGGCTTCACTCAGAGGAAGAGGAGCCCAGCGCTCTTCATCCAGAGGAAGAGGAGGCCAGCGCTCTTCATCCAGAGGAAGAGGAGCCCAGCGCTCTTCATCCAGAGGAAGAGGAGCCCAGCGCTCTTCATCCAGAGGAAGAGGAGCCCAGCGCTCTTCTTTCTGCTGCGTCTTCTATCAAACATGCTCTCCACATGCGTCCTTCCTCGCTTCTAGCGGACAGATTAGAGTCAAGGTGACGCACGTGTGAGCGGGCACGCGCGCACACACACGTGCACACGCACCACCGTGGGGAAGGGAGAATTAGAGAGCGTCTGAAGCCGTATCAGCTGCAGGTATCAGAGCAGCAGCCACTCAGGACAGCCACATGCAGAAGGCTGCAAGGCAAACACCTCCAGAGGCAGTCAGACAGGTCACGCTGCTGAAACAGACAGGTCACACTCCTGAAACAGACAGGTCACACTCCTGAAACAGACAGGTCACACTCCTGAGCTCCTGGGGCCAAGCCTGGCTTCAGGTACCACTGAGCAAGCCGACGAGGGAAAAGGGCCGAGGTTGCTGAGCGCCTGGTCAGAGAGAAGCTGGAGGGTTCAGACGAGGAGCCGTGGTCCCATTTAGAGCCTTGATGTGAGAGGAACTTCCAGGCAGGCCCCTGGGTCCAGTCTCAGGGAGGAAGCACGCGTGCAGAGGCACCACACAGAGCCCAGACGCAGCAATCACACGCCCCGACACCTCCAGCGTGATGCAGCCTAGCTTAGCTCCAGTGTGGAGCAGACAGGATTCCCTCTGCAAAAGGAGAAGGAAGTCCGTCCTGCTCTACACTGCCTTCCTACTCCATCCTTGGAGCCACCATCGGTATCGCCGACCTTTCCCGCCTCCCCCCGCCCGTGGGGATGTGAGCTGAGGCTGGCTTTAGCGCCACTTCCTCTGAGGAGGCTTCCGACAGCAGAAGCCCCCGAACCCTCCCCCAGCTCGCCCACACCCGCCCTTTCCCACCCCGGCCCTCAGGTCGGACGATGGCAGCACGCCAACCCAGCTCCTGCCAGCCCCCTGCTGCGTCAGATCCCGCCGCCCCAAAGCATACATGCCCCTCCTGCTCCCCTGCCCCCCCGTACCCGTCCTCCGCTGGGAGGCTCAGAATGGAGCTGAGACCTGGGGATGGAATGAGTGACGAGCTGGCGAGGCTATGATTGTAACGGTAAATGCAGGTGGGACCTGTTGATGCTAACGTGGGATCTGTTGACGCTAACGTGGGATTTGTTGATGTTAACGTGGGATCTGTTAATACTAACGTGGGATCTGTTGACGCTAACGTGGGATCTGTTGATGCTAACATGGGATTTGTTGATGTTAACGTAGGATCTGTTAATACTAACGTGGGATCTGTTGATTTTAACGTGGGATCTGTTGACGCTAACGTGGGATCTGTTGATGCTAACGCGCTAACACAGATTTCAATCTCTGCACTCCCGCTGAGGCGCCACACCCCCTGGATCTGTGGATGGACATGTGCACGAGGGTCCGCATGCATGTATGTTTGCGTGTCAATATGTTTGCGTGTCAATGCCATGTGATGAAGACGCTGGCGGAGGCTGCATGCAGGACGCTTCAGGGTGGCACGGGGGGGGGGGGGGTCCCCACGCTGAGGGAAGCATGTTGAGAGGATGGGCGTGTCTCTGGGACGTACCTTCCTGAGCCAGCGAGGCCGTGGAGGAGGCGGCAGCAGCAGAGTTGGTATGCTGCCGGCCCACTAGTGGAAAAAGATCTACAGTTGGGAGGGGCCTGTGCACGTCAGGTCACCTAGTGCATCAGCCCGCTTCAGCGCGGGCCTGGAGAACCACAGGCCGAGCCGCACAAAGGTGCAGCCCTGTGGCTTCCCAGGCCCGCTGCTGGAACCATTCACCGCCGACCCACTCAGCAGGTACTGAGAACTGAGAGGGAAGCCCAGCCGAGGCGGTCCGCTCCACACCCGCTTCCATCACACACACACACACACACACACCAGCTTCCATCACACACACAGCCCCTCGTAAAACACATCTCCTAAACATTCCCGTCGCTCATAAAAGCTCCACTGGCCGCAGGAAATGCGCCTGAGCACACACACGCTCACACACACGCTCACACACACACCCACACACACGCACACACACAGTACAAACAAAAGGAGAGACATATTAGCATGGACAAAGACAAAACAGGGAGCCAGATATAATCAGGAACACAACAGGAAAAAAATGACATTTGAACCTGATAAAACATCACTCGTTTAAATTAATCTGCAGTGATCAATAATATCAACACACTAACATTTATAACATGACTGGCAGGATGTAAAATCACTTGAAATGTGAGCAAACAACACAAAAGCCTTGTTATTCTGAGGATGAGTGGGAGCGCGTGTGTGTGTGTGTGTGTGTATGGTGAGGGGGTTAAAAGAAGAGCAGAGGACTCTCTCCGCTCTCCTCCTTGCTCTCTCTCTGCATGCGCTGCGTGGGAGGCTGGGGTGAAGATCACACCCACCTGAGAAGTTTCTGGACACCAGCATGGTGGTGAGAATGGCTCCCTGGAGGAGGAGAGCAGAGTGAGAGAGGCGCAGCAGCAACACAAGCTCCCTGCGCAGCTTTTCGGATATCATTTCAGTAAGGTTGAGGGTTTGTTTTAATGTTTAACCAGTGTCCAAAACGGGGAGCGGCACCAAAAAACACTTTAGTTACTTGGCAATTTCAAGTACCGTATTTTCTGGACTACAACTCGCACTTTTCTTTCATAGTTTGGCCGGGTGAGGCTTATATGTGAAATTATTAAAATATTTACGGTAATTTCACATATTTGTTATTTTCACACTGACAACCGCGCAAGGGCACTCTATGTTTGTGCTACTCCTGTACCGCTGAAAATTTAAAATACCTCCAGGGCTGGCGGACTTGTTCACAAGCGACACCGAAGATGAAGAATTCAGTGGATTTTAGTGATTTGGAGTGAGATGGAGAGTTTGGGTCTTTGTGCTATAGTTATCTGAATAGCAGTCAATGGTTAGGTTAACATACCAGACACGGATTCAGTTGGTTGTCGGCGTTCGTGTAGCGGAATAACCATCAATGTGTTACGTTAGCATACCGCACACCTACTCGCCTTCCAAAATGAATTGTCCGTTCTTGGTGTTGGACTTTGTAAAATAAATTTCCCAAAAAAATGCGACTTATAGTCCAGTTCGACTTATATACCTGAGTATTTTTTTCTCCTTTATGACACATTTTTTGACTGATGCAACTTATAGTCCAAAAAATACGGTAATATACAAAAATATCCAATTCTAGCACAGAATCAAGGAGTTAAATCCAGTGTGGGACGGCTACCTTGAGTTTTCGGCGAGCGTTGAACTTGCGGAGACACTCAACAGTTTCCTGTCGGTGCATCATGGAGGCCACTGTGGAGCGATGCTGCAGCCAAAACAAGTGGTCACACAGCACATTCAGCACTGGGATCCATTTCAGCCAAAGCCAAGGTGATAAGCGAGGACTCTTACGCAGATCCAGGGATGTTTGAGGGCCTGTTCAGCCGTGATTCTCTTGGCCGGGTTAATGGTCAACATCTGATTGATCAAGTTCTTCGCCTCCGGAGTCACCGTGTCCCACTCGGGGGACGGAAACTGAGAAGGAAGACGGGATAATGAAGAGTTTTTGTTTGTCTTAAAAGGCTTAACAGGAAGTGGCGCGTCTGTTCCCCGTCACATGATTAAGGAAGCACTGGCTCCAGAGAGGGTGTGTGACACCATCAGCATCAGTGGAAGTAAAGCGACTTTATTAGCCTGACGCTGAGGAGCCGCAGCCGCTTCAGTCTCCGATTCTCCCACAAACACAAACACAGCTCTGCAATGCGTCAGAGGCCAAGCAGGATCAATATCTGTGGAGCAGCTATCAAAGGGAAACTTGGACTTTTATTCACCGTTTGCAAACTTACAGCTGACAAACACAGACGGATAACGCGTGCTTACGTCATAGGCTCCAGCTTTAATCTGTTGGTAGAGTTTGTGCTGATCTTCATCCCAGAATGGAGGATATCCCACGAGCAGGATGTAGAGAATGACCCCTGGCAGAGAAAGAGACAGCACTTTTCACGCCTGCAAATGAAGCAGTCTTTGTGGTAAATGACGTCTGAGAAGATTTTTCAAGAGCCGCTAACAACCAAGTCACAGGTGGGAGAGAAGACTCACCACAAGCCCATATGTCCACCGGCTTCCCATAGGGGTCCTTCCGCAGGACTTCAGGGGAGAGATAGCCGGGCGTGCCAGCAAAGCCTTTCCGACAGATCAAACAGGTCATTCCGTTAGCGTCTCCTTACGCTACCGGTCCAGTGTCCGACAGGACTCCAGCAAACATCCGATTATGAGAGTGGCAAGCAAATAGCCACGAATCATCTCGTCCCTGCTGGACAGTCAGCCAAATGCTAGCAGCTCGGATGCTAGCCAAGACACAACGGCCCGAGCATGACCTGCAAAGTGTCCGCGAGCCTCTTAAACAAGGCTTAAATAAAGGCTTCCAAGTAGGCAGGTGGGGGTGCGTCTAATCTATAAACGAAGGCCTGCTCAGCAGTGACCTCCAAGCTAAAAGGAAAGCAAATCAAAGAGGGTGGCTGACGCCCAGATGGACGCAGATCACCGGCTGCTCCACAGACGTGTGTGTGGTCTTACCAAACCAAGCCTGCTGCTCTCCCTGCACTTCAATGGCCAGGCCAAAGTCTGCCAGCTTCACCGCAGCCCCCTTCATCTTACTGGCCAGCAACAGGTTCTCGGGCTGGGACAGACAGGCAGACACACTGCGGATCAGGACAGTGAGAGACGGAGGCCGGCGGGCGCTGAGCACAGACGCGCTCACACATATTCACACTGGATGGTTGCAACGCAGCGCGTGTGGGGGGGAGGGAAAGGCAGCGGAGAGCATGAGGAGGACGGGGGATGCAGAGAGATGGCTGGTTGAGAACTGGCCTTATATGGGCATGGGTCTGTAGCCATAGCAACCGGTAGGGAGTCGTTTAGGAAGCGCTGCAGACTGCGTGCTAAGAGGAGCGGCTAGTTAGCGCCAGGTCTTCGAGATGGCCGTTATTGGGGCTGCAGCAAAAGTCCAGTCACAATAAAAAGGCCAACAAATCAGAGGGTGGAATACTGGAGACGCGTGCACAGTAACCGCCCACAGACGCCCCTGGAGACGCTCCCGTCACACACACCCTGGAAAGGCACAATTCACCACTCACTACCGCCCGTTACGTGAGTTATTAGCACAAACCGGGTTCAGAAAAAAGAGAAGGCTGCAGCACGGCTGCATCCTGCGCTCTTCTGAACGCAGGGAGGGATGCTCGGGGCCCCTCCCCCGCTGCTCCGAGGCTGCTGTGAGGTCACGCAGGTTGTCTTGGTAACTTCGGAGGTTTGTCCGTGCCGCCGTCATCGCCTCTCCTGCGTCCAATCAGCACAAAGCGTGCGTGTTCACCTGCACGTGCGCGGCGGGCGAGAGTCCTTGCCGTCGGTGAGAGACCAGCCCCTCCACGTGACCGTGACTCACCGTGTCGGCGCTGGGCGCAGACACGCGTGCTGTTGGGTACCCTGTCATACGCAAGCGCAGTTTGGGACGCGGCCGAGGACGCGGACAGATCAGAGAACAGATAGATGAGCAGAGCAGGAAGGCAGCAAGAGAGGGAGGAAGAGCAGGGAGGGGAAGAGAGAGAGGAATCAAGAGCCGTCGCTGCGCTTCCATGGCCACGAGCAGAGGTGTGCGTATGCATGCAAGTGTACAGTTGTCACGGCAACAGGCAGCCACTCACCTTGAGGTCTCTGTGCACAATATCATGCTGGTGGATATGATTGACGCTCTCCAAGATCTGACTAATGCAGTGACTACCGAGAGAGCAAAGGGGACAGACAGATGCGTCAGTTAGCACTTCCTGACCACAACCCACCACACACCGCCGAAACACAGCCGCCGCATCACCGGCGGAGGCCCGAGGAGCTCGCCTCCAGGTGAATTAGACAGAGTAACCCTTAGTACTGAGCAGTCACATTTCTGACAGAACCCAGGTAGACGCAGTCAGAAACACCCTGTAGACGTTTATTCAGGCGTCGTTACCGCGGTAACGCAAGCAACCAGCTCGCTACCGTCAGCCTCTGTCCGGCGACACCAAACATCGGCGTCCGGTTTCAGAGAAGGTTAATGTGTCAGAGGTCTCGGAGCTGGAGCTCACACTAGCGTGAGCGTGCACGTTAGCGTGCATTTATCAGGCGCAGCCTCCCCTCCAGACCCCCCCAGCAGGCAGCACACCGCCGCGGCTTAAATGTCACAGCAGCATCCCATCTGCCCACGCTACGTCTCTGGAATCCTCCTTCCAGCTAGACCTTGCAGATGTTTCCTTTTTGGTTCAGGTGGACTTTATTCAAATTTGCGGCGGTTATCTCAGCGCGTCTGAGCTCTGCAGCAGCGCACGGAAGTAATACTGATGCACTTGTTGACAGGAGGATGCTTTTCCTGACAAGAATACAAACAAAGCAATTATATCCATCCTCCAGCGGTGGCAGCGTGCACGCGCACGCAGACGCGGCTCCTTTCTGTGAATTCTCTTCTTTTGGTACTTCTGGCGGCGTGCTGCACGTGAGGCGCTCACCTGGCGTCAGCTTCGCTGTAGTACTCCCTGGCTACAATGTCTTCAAACAGCTCTCCTCCCGTCACCCTGCGAAAGGAGGAGCAGCGTAAAGAAGGGGAACAAAGAGGGGAGGTTGAAAGGCAGAGAAGCATTAGCATCCACACACACGCGGGAAAGGACACTGGACGTGCACGTGAACACAAAAGCCACTCACAGGTCAAAGACCAGGTAATGGAAACCTTCCTCTGCGATGCTGTCGTGGAGTCTCACTGTGGAGAGAAAGCAAAGGTACGCAGCTTTCAGTTCCACCTTCTCCACACAATCATTAAAGACATGAGAGGAAAGGCAAGAGGGACAAAAGCCGACGCCACTCTCTCAGCACTCGCGTACGGCGGCGCAGCCGGTGGTCAGGCTGCTGGTGGCCTTTTCCTAAAACTCCCAACAAACAAACACACTTTTACTATCATCACTTAAATAATCACGTTGTAGAAAGTACAAGCCTGAGGTGATCAAACTAAGCCTAAGCTGCTACACCAACACAAGTCCCAAACCTTTTAAAAAGAACAGAAGTCACTTAATAGTTACTACCACAGCCTTACTACCACAGCGTTACTATGAGTATTATTATCACGGCGTTACTACCTCAACCTTACTACCACGGCGTTACTACCAGAACCTTATTACCACGGCATTACTATGACAGTATTACCACCACAGCGTTACTACCACAGTATTATTATCACGGCGTTACTATCACAACCTTACTATGATGACGTTACTATCACAATATTACTACCACGGCGTTACTACCACAGTATTATTATCACAGTGTTATTACCACAGCCTTACTACCATGCTGTTATTATCATACCATTACTACCACAACCTTATTACCACGGTATTATTATCACGGTGTTACTACCACAGCCTTACTACCACAGCGTTAATACCACGGCATTACTATGACAGTATTACCACCACGGCGTTACTACCACAACCTTATTACGACGACGTTACTATCACAACCTTACTACCTCGGTGTTACTACCACAGTATTATTATCACGGCGTTACTACCACAGCCTTACTACCACACCATTAATACCACGGCGTTACTACCACAGTGTTACTACCACAGCCTTACTACCACGGCGTTACTACATGAATGGGGGGGACATGCATGGGACGCGAGCAGACATTCAGGGCTTTGAGGTTAGCAAACGCGTTGGTAAGGAAGTATTTGTGGCTCCAGCACTGATCTGCGGTGATTCTTTGGCAACCATCTCTGCCCGGTTGTCAGCAGGAGAGGCTGGAGGACAAACTCAAACAGCTGCAGCCAGATGTTTCAGGACGGCTCGGAGACACGACTTGGTTGAGTATCCACGAAAGCACTTATCATTATGTAAAATGAATATGCGTTGTATAATAAGATGAAGTAGGATGGCCCTGCAGCAAGAAACTAGAGCGACTGCTCTTTCCTCCTCCTCCCATCGTCTTGCTCTCCCTCCATCTGTCTCCAGCTCCTCTTGGTTTCATCTCTCCATCTGCCTCTTCTTTGCCCTCCTTTGTCCACATTCTCAACACAAATAATTCCAAAATCTGATTTCAAACATCCCCAGGAGGGTTTTAAGGAGAGGAAACCTTTACACAAGCAGGAGAAGCAACCTGGAAACGGGTGCTGGTCCGTTTCCCTCACCGCCTTCCAGAACCGGTGAGGAGCGCTTCCGCTAGACGAGGAGCGTGACAGAAGGAGCGCGTCCGGAACGTTTCTCACAAACACGTCCGTCTGCTTTCATCAGAGCAGGCAGCTGATGTCACATCCTCAGAGAGAACGCCAGCCTCCCGGCGGCTCTGCCTGAGACCGCAGTCAGCCATGCTGCCTTTTGACGCCATGCGGTTAGTCATCGGGCGGTCCAGACGATGGCGACGGCCATCAATAAGACGCGGCGAAGGCAGCCGTGACCTCGGCTCCCCAGACTCTGACAATATTACAACTATGAATCCAGACGCTAGCGCTACGCCGGCAGTCAGGTTTAATCAACGCCAGCCTGACGGCGAGCCAGCGGGACAGGAAACTCACCGATGTTGGGGTGCTTCAGGAGCCGGCAGATCCGAGCCTCTCGTTCCAGCTTCTGGTGGTCTGGCGAAAGAAAAAGAGCTCAGAGTTGAAACCCAAACAAGCAAAACACGTGCACGTGCAGGAAACTCCTGCCCGTTCCAGCGACCTCGGTGGGGCAAAAGGCCCGGATCTGTCTGGGTTGGGCTCGGAGGGAGCGCCAATTCACGTCCCAACAGTGAGGCTGAAATGAAAGAACACTCGTCTGGAGCCGTAATCACGCCGTGATTCCAGGAGGAATTCACACGGCACCACCACGGCACGACCAGCACGCCACCAAGAAGACCTCAGCAGCACTGGCGTCCAAGCCAACATGGCTGCAGGATTTGTGCACGCTGGGGTTTCTAAACAAGAGCTCAACACGTGCACACGTGCATTTAAAATCTGTGCACCGGATGCTGAACTCTCATCATCATGTTTATCGTTGATTAATAAACAAAAGTACAGGTAATTAGTGACCCAAAGTTGTTTGAAACCACCATGAGCAAACGCAGGTGTTATGGTTCCCATCGGACCCTCATCGCTCTCCTCGGGGCAGCTCTCCGCTTCCCCGCGTCCTGCTCGACTTCCTGCTCGCCACCGTGGGCGGGACTTTAAAAGCCAGGCGGTGTTTGGCTGCGGTTACCTTCCTGTTGCAGGTCCAGACCTCCCTCGTCTGAGAGGAAGCAAGCGAGAGAGACGAGACCCCAACCTCCTGCTTGTTCCAACCGCAACGCAGGACTGAGTGGCAGGATCACAGGACACGCCCCCCGCGTGCGCCCGTGCGTGTGATTGTGTATCGCTGCAGTGACACTGCAGGACTCACTGCCTTAATCAATCTCTTTATTTGTTAGTCCTTCAGAGTGAAGAAGAAGAGGGAAAGATCTGGCTGGAGGGTAATTACTGCCACTTCCTGCTGCTCTCTAATTGGCCATCTGCTTAGCCAAGGGGCGGGCCTACAGCCATCTTAGATCAGCTCAGAAGGGATGGACAGGAGCCGACAGACTGCAGGCTCAGCCCGGTTCAGGCCGCCGACCTCCAACACTGACAAAGGCAGCTTTTCATGAAGGACTGAGGTACGCGCTCGCCCGACAGGACCAGTCCCTGCATCGGTCTGGTCCAACCAGTGACCATGTCCAGGTCAGGGACAAAGCGCAGATGCAGGAGGAGACTGAGAGGAGCAGCAGAGACAACCAGGCTGTTGTGTGTAGCTTCCTGCCCACTGACCGCCACCCCCACCCGCGTGTGGGCTGGACTATCCCAGCCAACCACCTCCAGCATCGCCGACATCCCATCCACACCGCTTCCTCGCTTCCTCTGTCCGCTTCCTTCCGTCCTTCCTTCCTTCCATCCTTCCTTCCTTCCTCTCCCTCTCAGCACCCCTCCCCCCTCCTCAGATTACTGCAGTGTTTACCAGAGCTTTGAGAGACTTACCCACCAGGCCACGCGTGAGGTCACACTCGCCCCATCAGGCTAAAAAAAACCCACCCAAATCCTGGCAGGCAGGCTGCCTGCTCACGCACTGGCTGCCTGCGTGTGGGCACCATGTTGCGCGGAAGTGTAGGTGCATGTAGCATCAGCTGGACAGCCTCACACTTTTTTTTCTCGGGCTCATTTCACGGTTGTTTCGCTGATCCTCCTGCAACCCTGCACCGGGAGAACTCTCCTCCTCCTACGAATGCTCTCGCCCCGCCTGCGAGAGCATTCAGTCCAGAAGCTGCCCTATGCAGACGCTTGACGGCGGGGATGGAACAATAACGGCGTTACAACACACCCGCGGAGGCTCTCCAGTCCAGGCGGGCTGCGTTAGCGCCGCTCTGCCTCTCCCCCGCCATCGCTTCCACACGCAAACCAGGGGAAACAGGGAGGCGCCTATGGAATCAGCGGGGTCTTAGTTGTTGATGAGATACATTTAGCATAAGTGGATTAGCCTCAGTACACAGCAGCCCCCCTTCAGAGAGGCAAGGGAAGGAACCAAGGGAAGGAAACGAGAGAAGGAAACTCTGTGTGCGTGTGTGTGTGTGTGTGTGTGTGTGTGTGTGTGTGCGTGCTGTTACCTCTGGCAGACAGCTTCTTAGTGTTGATGATTTTCGCAGCATACTCCTGTCCCGATGACTTCTTTACACACCTGCGCACCACTGAAAACGCTCCCCTAAGCAGAGAAACAAACGGTTCAAAGAGAGCCGCATCAGCCGCAGACGAGCACGACGCAGCCTGCGAGGGGAGCATCCCCAAACACGCGCAAAGCCATGGCTCTGGAGGGAATTCAACGTGCAACAGTCAGCAGAGCGCGGTTGGGAAGGTGCTGCAGCTGGAAGGAAGCTGCACGTCTGCAATGCTCACGTGCACAGAGGGATTCTGAGTCCAGATCTGTCTGCTGGTCCGAGCCTTTTGTTTTTTTTTTTACTGCTCTTGGTGATGCATGCAGGGCCGCTGCGCTCTGCTGCTGGCAGCAGCTCTTGGTTTCAATTATTCACCCGTAAATGAGACGTGGCAGGTGACAGGAGCACAAGTGGTGCCTCCACCTTAATAACCTGGGACGGGAAAATGCATTAACCAGCAGTTATGGAAACACAAGAGGAATGGACGCGAGAATGGGAAGCAGCATCCGGTGTAGAGGATGTGTGTGTGTGTGTGTGTGTGTGTGTGTGTCCCAGTGCAGTGGCTGTGCAATCAGGGCCATCGATTACCGACAATTATTCGGGAGTGGAAATGGCAGCTGGAAATGAAAGCCGGTGTATCTTGATGAAGCCGGGTCGCCCCGCCGGGGCGGGAGGAGACTTGGCCGGCCGAGGACAACAGATGTCGGTGATGATGAAACAGGAGAGCTTGTGGCCCCGTTTCCCTGTCGTCATCAAAATACCGCGAAAAACGCGTCATTCTCCTCACGGAGCGCTGGAAGCGATCGCGCACTCCCACGGCCACGGGCACGGCCACACAAAAGCCCGTATGGGCGACAGGACGGACGGACGGCCGCGAAGGAAAAAGCGCGCAGCCCGCACCGGATGAGCGTCCTCCCGGAATGATCCAGGGGTGCGGAGCCGCAAATCATCTGCAGCTGCTCGCAGGGGGGTGGGGGGGCAGACGGCCTAGTTAGCCAGCCACCACAGCCTCCGCTCGGGCGAGCCTGCGAGGAGCTGTCAGACCTGCGGGCCAGGAAATGTCACAGGGCTCCGTCTCCGGCGCCTCCCGGGGCCCCGCCGACGGCTCCAGCAGACCAGAAAAGAAGGGCTAGCAAACACGGAAGGGCTAGCCCCTCCCGGCGCTCTCAACTCTGCGCAATCAACCAACGTTTTCAGCAATAAACGACGGAAAGGCGCATCGCCAGCGGGCCAAAGCGGCTGGTTTATCGCCATCGGCGGGGTCGCTGCGGGGCTGCGAACCGAGCCATCGTGCGCTCGGCTCCGACACTGCGGGAGCAGCTAGT
>CM027084.1:306483-391483 GCA_015343265.1 Pao palembangensis | reverse complement strand
TCCTGTCACTCCCAAAGAGAACCTCAGCATCTTCATCCCTGCTAGCTCCAGCTCTGCCTCCTGTCTTTTCCTCAGTGGACTGTCTCTAGACCAAACAACATCGCTGGTCCCACCATAGTTTTGTACACCTTTCCTTTCATTTTAGCTGGAACGCTTCTATCACACCTCACCGCTGTCTTACAGTCCTCGTACATGTCCCGCACCGCTCTGACTTACTTCTCTGCCGCTCCAGACGTCCTCAGACAGTCCCACGGTTCCTCTCTGGGCATCCTGTCATCAGCTTTCTCCAGATCTACAGACACCAAGCAGCTCCCTGACCTTCGCTGCACTTGTCTACCAACATCCTCAAAGCAAACACTGCACCCGCGGTTCTTTTTCAAATCGACACTTTACATTTATATGTAGCTAATGTTGATGGAATAACATTAATATTTACCTGCAAATAAATTAAATATTAGCTGTGACATTAAGGAAAATGTTTCAGATACCTGGTTTTTCCTTTTCATAACTTACATTCCACCTTCATTTTAAATGAAAGTGGAGATAATCTGCCAAAACGGCCCTAATTTCTGAATGTCATATTGTTGCAAGTCCCCTTTAATAAAATTGGTTTTGTACTCCACACTTACGCACCAGTGTGACGGCGTAAAGAGGCAGATCGGTGACCTTAGATGATTCCTCCTCCTGCTCTTGCTGCGTTTTAGCCACGCCCCCTTTGCACCTGTGTAATTACTGTCTGCAGGACCGCCCTACACTAGTCCCACAGGCTTCATTCATATGGAAACCGCTGTTAAGGCGAGAATCAACTGTGGTCAGAGGAAACGATGACGGACGGCGACTCTGGTGAACATGAAGCATCTGTGCAGTAAAACCCATTAGCCCCACCTTCAGCAGGAATCCCCCCACCCCCACACCTCAGTAATAACCTAACACCCCCCGATACTGTTCAGATTTCAGCACGGAATTCACATTGTGACTCACGCAGAGGTGAAGAACCAGGCGTGGCTGCTGGTGATTTACATATAGCTGTTTCTGATCAGCCTATTCAAACGTGTGTGTGGGTGGCTGCATGTGTGTGTGTGTGTGTGTGCGCACGCACCAGTGATCAGCGTGAGGTCGTTTAAATGTCAGTTACATCCTGTCATATCCCCCTGGCGACAGAAGCAGCAGCAGACAAACGCAGCTCGGTGAGATCTTCACACTCGTCCGACCATCACACCTAAAATGACGGAGCAAATCGCCAAGTTGCTGAAGGACTTCCTGGAGGAGATGAACGACAGCATGCTGAGCGAGTTTAAATGGTACCTGAGCCAGCACAAGGAGAAGGGCTCCCGGCCTCTGCAGAGGTCGCAGCTGGAGACCAGCACCAGGACGGAAACGGTGGATCAACTGGTGCAGGCGTTCGGAGGAGATGGCGCTGTGGTCACAGCCGTGGACGTCCTCTACAGGATGAAGCTCAATGACCTCGCAACAAAGTTAGCTCAAGGTAAAACCTTCTGTGGTCATTTACCTCAAACAATCTCTGGAGCTCTGTGGCAGAGTGAACAACTGGTTTTTATTTGATTCCCAGCAAAAATAGACAGAGACGCAGAAGAGCACCGAGCTGAAGAGGCTCAGACGGCTCAGAAGCTGGAGCCACATGGAGACCAGACCCTGAAGGCCCCCAAGGACCTCTTCTGCTCCGTCTGCTTGAGCATTTTCCAAACGCCTGTGATGCTGCAGTGCGGACACAGCTTCTGTAAGCGCTGCGTGCAGCAGACCTGGGCGGGGAAAGTCTCTCGGAAATGCCCGCTCTGCGAGCAAGTCATCGCCGAAGCCGACCCTCAGGTCAACTTCAGCCTGAAGAGTCTGAGCGAAAACTACACAGAGACCGGCGTCGAGCCGAGGGCAGTGCGCACAGATGACTCCCGTCGGGTATTTCCGCAGGCAGCACGCACCCCAGCTGTTGCACGCTGTCAAACAACAACAAGTTTGTCTCAGAAGCGTTCCTCTCGGTCACCAGCGCAGGTTAGGAAGAGGCTGAACAGGTCGACAACCTGGAGGATAAACACAACATACATTTTGTATCCAGTTTGCATGCACAAAATTGCTAACACAACAATTAGGCGATAGATGGATAGATAATCCAATCTTCAGATTATACAGCAGGCAGAATAAACACCACTACTGACAGAGGACAGTTCAGCGCAGCCGTGAGTAGACACCAACAGGACTTCATTCATCTTAAACATACAGTCTCAATTATCTTTAGGTCTTCCTAAACATTTAAAGTTGCTTCCTACCAGCTGTCTCCGCTGGCTGCGGTGGGGGGCAGGTAAAACTTGGCTACAGTATGTCGCCTTACATCAAACCTCCTAGCCCTTTGATTATTAAGCATCAGATGCTCCTTTGATCTCGTTTTTGATCTGTCTGATTGATCTGCGTCTTTTGATCTTCTGAATTTTGGGTTTTGACGCAGCGCGTCGTTACTGGACGCATCAGCGACATCTTAAAACGATTAAAAAGGAAACCAATTAAAGGCAGAAACATGCTAATAACATGCTAATCCGGCCTGCTAACAACCACGATTCACAATGGAAAAGGGTTTATTGCCAAATTTTTCCATGTTAGCGTGTCAACAGTACAAGACGCAGCTTGCCTGTGCAGGTCCATCCAGGTCGGAGTTAGCCAAACTTAGAGCTCTGCGTGCAGCTGGACTTGTTTAGCTTTCCTTGAAGACGTTTCGCCTCCTCGCCAGAAGGCTTCCTCAGTTCTGAGATTGCTGGAGGCGGAGCTGGAAAATACAGCCTTTGTGATGTGTGTGTAGGTCCTCCTTCACCCAGGCCATAGAGCACGCGTGCTACAAGGGCTACCTTTTCAAGCTCCGCCCCCAGCAATCTCAGAACAGAAGAAGCCTTCTGGAGAGGAGGCGAAGCATCTTCAAGGAAACCTAAACAAGTCCAGTTGCACGCAGAGGTCTAACTTTGCGTCAGAAGCAGCATGCTAGCTCCGGTACTCTGCCAGCGGTTTTGCTTCTGCGTTGCTGGTCAGAGCGCCGACATGGTGGAACGGCTGCTTCAGCTTGCCCACTCCTCATTGCAGATTCCCCCCCAGGACGTCAGAAAGAAGCGGGAGGATTTTGAGAAGGTCATGAACGCTTGCAGCTCTGCAGTCAAGCGCGTCGAGGTCGGCACGCTACCGCTCAACCGCCAAAGGTCTGCACGAGCGGATGAGGAGGGTGATGTGCTGTTTTTATTCTGCTCCCCAGCATCAGAGCCGCGCCACCGAGAGGAAGATTAAGGAGGAATTTGAGAAGCTCGGACGGTGCCTGAAAACAGAGGAAGCCAACAGGCTGGTTGCACTAAAACAGGAAGAATCTCAGAAGATCCGTTTGATCCAGATGATTGCGGAGATGAGCTGCGACACGTTCTCGCTGTCCGACAGCGTGAAGAACATCGAGGAGCTGGTTACCGACGGCTCCTTCCTGACGGTAACGCGGACGCTAAAGGAGGGTTCGGCTTACAGGAACTAATGAAATGACTGCTGCTCTTTATCTCCGCAGAACTTCAAGTCTTCTTTGGAAAGGTTTCTATCCATCCACCATTTTCTCTGAATTAATCTCGTGTGTGGTTTCCAACCAAGGCTTGAGGAAGGACACCCAGATGCAGACATGATGGACAACCAGGGGAGCTTAGCACCAGACTGGTTCTCACTGAGATCCAGACACAATAAAAGCTTAGAGAAAAGCACTGAAGGTCTCTAGGATTTGGTGGCATCTAGTGGTGAGAATAAGTTTGCAGGAAGGGTTAGCTTCATCTCTCAGGCCTGCAGCTGTCCTCGGGAGGCTTTCCCAACAGCTGCTGCTGGTTTGGGGATTTTCCAGACTTTCAAACATGTAACCAAAGATCTCGATGTTGCTCCAGGACCCAGAAAGCTCTGCTGGATCCAGAACTTCCACAAGTGCAGATAGACGAAGCCAAATATGTGGACAACCTTCAGCTGAGAGTCCTGAGGAAGATGCTGAGGATCATAAAAAACAGTAGGTTGTTTGGGAGCTTCTGGGGCAGTTCAGCTTCTCCTACACCTCTTCTCCTTTACTCTCATTTGTAGTTCCTGCACTTCCAGCAGCGCCAGATGCGTCTCCGAAGCTTCTCCCGCCTGAAGCTCAGCCTGAAGTGACGGTCACGGTCACGTGCAAATATCCCAGAAAAGTGAGCTGCCGTCCTCAGCTGCCGGGCTGTCCTCGCCACCGACGGCCTGGACCAGCGCCTGGAGAAGCAGAGCAGAGATGAACGCCGGTGCAGACAGGCCGATACACAAGCACGTGCTGCACGGTCACGCTTGAAAGCCCAGATGTGGTTTGGAGGAGTGACTGAGGAAAGTTCACGACTGACCTTAGAACATCTGGCCGGTGTTCTCCTGAAACTGCTGAGTTTGCTGTTAGTCTCAGTGTCGTTCTCACCAAAGTCGACGTGAGATACGGTTACGTAAAACAACAGGAAGCCAAGGCCGAGCCGCTTTCATGTCCTCTTTCACTTCCTCTTTTTAACAAGTTTTGTTTAACACTTTCCTCTTCGTAGATGGCGCCTTTGTTGAAAGGTTCACTTTCATAACGTGAACTTTATCTGCTGTTCGGTTCAGTTTCCATTAAAGTCCATCTGATGTGAAGCTGCTTTTCGTTTCTTTGAGTAAATGAAAGGTTATTTCGAAAACGTCAGAGTGCGAAGCAGCCCGCAACACACACTTCCTGCTTCCTGTGCAAGTGAGGAGGTGCTCTCGGTTTCTTCACCATGTAAAACCCGCACGCACGTCCGTGAGACGCCGCGTGAAGGAAGCTGAGCGCGAGCTAAGCGATTCTTTAACTGCAGCTCACATCGGTTCACCGAGGCCGGATGTGAGCCGAGATGGAGGAACCCGCTACCGTAGCGGAGCAAGCCTGCAGAGGTAAGAACGCTGCTCGAAACGCCACCGCGGAGATCAGACTCGGCGCTAACGGACGCTCTGTGTTTTCTGGCAGACTCGGCTTCCTCCAATCATGCCGAAATTCACCGTTTCTGTCCCAGTTTAACCGCTCAGAACAGGAGCTGCGTGGTGGCGCCCTCCATCTTTGGCTGCAACATCCAGAACTTAACCATCAACAGCGCCTCCTCCCACCCAGGCCAGACGCCAGCTGGACCAGATGTGGAAGCAAAGCACCACAGTAGGGACATTTGTCTGCAGCCCCAAAGTGAGTTCTTCATCCCAAGACAAGCCCCTCGAAGGAGGAGAAAGAGCCCCGGTGACCTCTGCCCTTTTGTCCTTCAGACGAGCCGACCGCTGAGGTTCAGCACAAGCTGAAGACGGTCTTCAAGAGGAGGTTCAGTCACCTGGAGTCAGTACTGACAGAAGCCCGCAAGACGCCTCTCCATGAGATCTACACCGAGCTCTACATCACCGAGGCGGGGAGCGGGGGGGTCAACCAGGAGCACGAGGTGCGGCAGATAGAGACCTCGTCCCGGGTGCACGCCGCCCAGGAGAGGTCCATCCGCTGCAGCCAGCTCTTCGTCCCTGCCGAAGGCCAAGACTACCAGCTGAGGAGCGTGGTCACCAGGGGGGTGGCCGGAATCGGGAAGACCGTCTCCGTCAACAAATTCACTCTGGACTGGGCCGAGGAGAGGGACACCTCCAGCCTGGACTTCATCTTTCCTCTTTCCTTCCGAGAGCTGAACAGGATGAGCAACAGGACGCTGAGTTTCGAGGCGCTGCTTGCCCACTTCTTCCCCGAGACCAAAGGCTCTGGGATCTTCAGAGGTGGCTTCCGCAGGATGCTCTTCATCCTGGACGGACTGGACGAGAGCCGGCTCTCCTTGGACTTCCACAACGCTGAAATCGTGACGGAGGTGACGCAGGAAGGCTCCGTGGCTGTGCTCCTGGTCAACCTCATCAGGGAGCGGCTGCTCCCGCAGGCTCTCGTCTGGGTCACGTCCCGCCCGGTGGCGTCCAGTCAGATCCCGCGCTGCCACGTTGACCTCGTGACAGAGATTCGAGGGTTCAGCGACCCCCAGAAGGACGAATACTTCAGGAGGCAAATCAGGGAGCAGCTGTTAGCAGACAGAGTGATCGCTCACATCAAGTCGTGCAGGAGCCTCCACATCATGTGTCACATACCCATATTCTGCAGGATGGCGGCCATTGTTCTCCAGAAGAAGCTGTCAACGGCGGACAGCGAGGACACGCCCAAGTCGCTCACGCAGATGTACATACAATTCCTGTCCTTGCATGTGGACAACATCAAGAAGAGGCTGCCTGGAGAGTCGGACACGAGCTTCTTGAGGGAAAACCTGATGGCGCTGGGCAGCCTGGCCTTCAGACAACTGGAGCAGGGCCACCTGATCTTCTACGAGCAAGACCTGGTGCAGAGCGGCGTGAAGGTCACGCAGGCCTCCATGTTCTCCGAGTTCTACACGGAGATCTTCAGCGAGGAGATGATTCTGTGCGGCGAAACGACGTACTCTTTCGTCCATCTGAGCATTCAGGAATTCTTTGCCGCCTTGCACGTCTTCCTGAAATTCAACAACGACAACTTCAACGCGCTGACCAGGAAGTCATCCGCTTCCAGGCGGTTCCTCTTCAGAGTCACGTCGGAGCTGCTCCTCTACAGAGAAGCGGTGGAAAAGGCCCTGAGCAGCGAGAAAGGACACTACGACATCTTCCTGCGCTTCCTGCTGGGCCTGTCTCTGGAATCGAACCAGAGGCTGCTGAAACATCTGATAATCAGCAACAGAAGCCACCAGAAGACGCGAGCGGAGGTCATCAAACACATCAAGGAGAAGATCAGGAGCAGCCCGTCGCCGGACAGATGCGTCAACCTCTTCCACTGCCTGAACGAGCTGAACGACCGCTCTCTGGTGGATGAGCTGCGGGGCTACCTCAGCTCCGGACACCTGCACCAGGGCAAACTCTCAGCCTCCCAGTGGAACGCGCTGGTCGTGGTTCTGCTGGCGTCCGAGGAGGATCTGTGCGTGTTCGAGCTGAGCCAATACGCTCGCTCGGAGGAGGGGCTCCTGAGGCTGCTGCCTGTGGTGAGGGCTGCCCAAGAGGCCAAGTGAGTCACCGGGACAACATCGGACCGTGAGCCTGCGCGATGGCTGGAACCCGGTTCTTCAGTCTCCGCCTTTCTTTGCTCCGACAGGCTCAGTGCTTGCAGGCTGACGGCGAACTGCTGTGAAAAACTGTCCGCCGCCATCAGCACATCCCGCCTCAGAGACCTGGACCTGAGCAACAACGACCTGACGGACGCAGGGATGCGGGCGCTCTGGCGGGGCCTGAAGGACGCCAAACTGGACACGCTCAGGTGGGCACCTCCCCCAGCCACAGCCGCCCTTTTCCCAGGTGAATCTCTGCATTTCTTTTGCTTTCTGTTCAGATTAAGGAGCTGCAACCTGACGCGAGACAGTTCCCAGCTCATGGCATCCACCATCAGCTCAGGCTCGTGCACGCTGAGACTGCTGGACCTCTCTGACAACGACCTCGGGGACGCTGGAGCCAGACAGCTCTGTGGAGGCCTGGAGAGTCCTGGATGTAAACTGGAAACCCTCCTGTGAGCCCACGTTCACCTTCGTTTTCCAGTTTAGCAGTTGGCCTGTTGACACGTGTCCCTTCTGAAGTTTGTCCCTGTGCGGCCTGACGGACCAAAGCTGCAGGTTCCTGGCCTCCGTTCTGAACTCATCCGGCCTGAGAGAGCTGGACCTGAGCTACAACCACCCGGGGGACTCAGGACTGGACTTACTCTCTGCTCTTCTGCATGATCCGCAATGCAGCCTGCAGAAAGTCAGGTCTGAAGCCTTAAGATCTTTATTGATCCCACGGCGGGGAATTGAACTGTTACAGTAGCGCAAGATCTTTAAGAGAAGCAGCATTAAAACCCAGTATAAACCACCAAATAAGCAGTATTTGTATTAGCATGTTGCTAACACCAGCATCGGTCTGGCCACACCTCCACCGCCAACAATCGCTTCACCATCAACAGTGGGGTCTGTAACCACATCGTTGGGTCTAAAAAGGGTCGTCTGTTTTATTTCAGTGTGGAAAACTGTGGTGAATCCAGGATCCAACCAGCTCCTCTGAAGTGTGAGCAGCAGCACCGACGTCCAGTCGTCCTGCAGATCCGGAAACTCCGAATAAAAGTTTGATGACGTCTTAACGGCGTCTTGCACGGGTTTAAGATTGGCTGTGATTTTTTCCTGCAGGTCTTAAAATGGCGGCGGTGTTTTGTTTTTGTTTTTATATTAAAGCGAGAAAGTCACCATTCCACACAGCTAGCTGCCTCATATCCACCAAGAAGGTTCTGGGTTCTAACCTCAGGTGGACTGAGACTGGATTTCTCCTTTTGATCTCAGATTCCACCGCGTTGACCCTGGATCCAAACACGGCACAGGCGGAGCTTTTCCTCTCTGAGGGAAACAGGAAGGCCAGACGATGGGGCAAGCAGAAGTACCCCGCCCACCCGGAAAGGTTCGAGTTCTGGGCGCAGGTGATGAGCGCGGAAGGACTGACTGGACGCTGCTACTGGGAGACAGAATGGAGCGGGAGGGCCTTCATTGGAGCGGCCTACCGGAGCACGAGCCGGAAGGGAGAGGGCGAGGACAGCCGGCTGGGCAAGAACCAGTCGTCCTGGGGCGTCAGCTGCACCACAGACAGTTTCGAGGCCTGGCACAACGGGCTCAAGGCCACTCTGAGCGCCTCTCCCAGCTCCAGGAAGGTGGGAGTTTTTCTGGACTGGTCTGCCGGGACGCTGGCTTTTTACACGGTTGCCGGGGGCGCCCTGAGCCTCCTCCACACCTTCCACACCACCTTCAGCGAGCCCGTGCACGCCGCCTTCAGGCTCGGCTGGATGGACTCCACCGTGTACCTGTGCTGAAGAGCAGTGCCAAAGCACAGCCGACCAGCAGGGGGCAGCAAAGATTTT
Organism: Pao palembangensis; assembly: GCA_015343265.1. Taxonomy (NCBI): domain Eukaryota; kingdom Metazoa; phylum Chordata; class Actinopteri; order Tetraodontiformes; family Tetraodontidae; genus Pao; species Pao palembangensis. The sequence goes on along the minus strand of CM027084.1, from coordinate 382,557 downwards.
TTTTTTTTTTTTTTTTTTGGGGGGGGGGGGGGGGGGGGGAATGTCAAATAAAAACTGAGATTTTGGAAAACTTCACTTTGGACAATCATTTTATTAGCAGTCCCAAGAGGCAATGAAAAAGGAACAGAAATTAAGATTACGGTCAAGACGATGGGCCAATCAGAGCCAGCGAACATAAAGACAGAACAGAGGGCAGCACGCACACACACACACACACACACACAAAATCACCTTTAAAAAAGGAACAGAAAGTCTTTAATGACACCAGTGTGTGTGAGTTGGCTGATCCCTCTGTTCCTTACGGGAAATTCACCAGGACTGACCCCACATCCTCACACACACACGTGCACACACACACACTAAAGGCCAGTACAGACGCCTTTCTCTCTTCGGTTTTACGATTGGGCCGACAGAGAAACGACCGACCTCATTCTAAACGGACCAAATATCCTATTTACACACCCAACGTGCTCGTTGTGGAGACCCCTCAATCAGCTGATCGTCCGTCTGCGCTCATTTCTGTCTGACATGGTCACAACGCGCACACACACCCGCTGGATCGACGGGCGAAAACCAGCCGGGAAGAGCTGCACCATCAAGACTATGGATGTGAGGGAGAAGCAGGCACACACACACACACACACACACACACACACACACACACACACACACCACGATGGGTCCTAAGGCCAGTGTTAAAGGAGAGAACAGCCATTATTTCCACGTGTCCTTCTCTCTATGGGGAGTCAATCATAAAAAAGTGTTGGCTGTCCAAGGCGCCATCGGGGCCCCAAACAGCTTTAGTGCCAGTACAGACAGTGAACCGACTACAGTCGACATCAGTCACCTCACACACGTGCGCACTCAGTCCGTTGCATACGTTTTGTTGACTTGTATGTACACGTTAGCCTCCGGCGCCAGTTAGCGAGCCCCGGCTGGAGCCCAGAGTTGAGGCAGGGCGAAGCTGAACCCCGGGCCCTCGCTCGTATACCAGACCTGCCTGCTGCTGCTGCTGCTCTCCGGCAGGCAGCGAGGACAGCGTTAGATTCTTTACTTTAAAAAAGAAAAAAGATAAAGCGCTTTCTTTCACAAGGTGTAGTAAACCAGGGAGGAGGGGGAGGAGGAGGGGGCATTTGGAGGCCTAGCTGAGCAGCTGGCGGATCTCCTTGTGCATGTGGCACAAGAAATCCACGTAGGACGCTCCCCCGCTGGCGCTCTTGTCCTCCACCAGGAAGTGTTTGAAGACGAGCTCGCTGCGGTCTTCCTGTTTCACCACCATCAGCTGCAGACCAGAAGGAAGAGGACATGAGGAGGTCAAGAACACACGCAGACGCCAGCAAGGTGACGCAGGAGACAGCTGTCCAGTTTGGACAGGTGGGAAACTTCTCTGCATCCTCACTTTCATAGTTCACATTTAAGCCTAGCACACACGGCACGGTGTTTGAGTGGGCGGGGCCGCGCAACTGGACAGGATGGGCGTGGCCTACTGCACTGACACAGGAAGTACGACCAGGACCAGGAAGTACGAGGCCGCAGCGTTGTTGTAATCAAATGTCTGTTGTTGCTCCTGGATTTTGGAATATTAAATTTCCCCACAAAATGCCACTTATGGTCTAGTGCAATTTATTTTTTATTCATGAAGCTTTTTTGGACTGACTGGACTCTGGGGGGACTTCTAGTCCCAAAACCACAGACTAGCGCACCTTTATAAAAACTACTAAACTACTATCTACAGCTCAAAATGTAAAATTTACAAAAAAAAAAAAAAAAGACAACAACTTCAAATGGTTTCAAGATCGGGGTCACAACTACGCAGCTTTTGGTGAACACTGTTCTGTTTAAATGGCGGCGTGCAGATTGGTGGTAACAGTGGGCGTGGAGTGGGCTTGGTGTGGACAGTGGTTGAGTCAGAGTCTCCTGTGTCCACTTACCTCGCAAAACCTTTTTTTCTATCTCCTGTCGTTTCCTGTTGCTCTACTGCTGCTTTTCACTTCCTTATTCTGCGGCCACGCCCACGTCTGCTCTCATTGGCTGGAGCTCTTTCTACGTCACTACGAGCAGCCTGGGTATCTAGCAGGTTTGATATCCAGTTTTAGGTCTGAGACTCGCTGCGGGGCGTCGTCAGGCTCGTTACTCGAGCCTTCGCGGTTCTTAACTCAGTCGCCAAGCGGATTAGTGCCTCACTCCGATCTGGGTGAGGGCGACTCGCTGAAAAAACGTCACTGAAAATGGTGCCGTGTGTACTAGCTTTAGCAGCAGCGTTGGAGGCTGTAGCCTGATTGCAGATTACTCAGAAGTCACAGATCCTGCTGAGTCTTGGGTTTCTGAAGATAGAAAACCAAACTAAACTTCAGTTTGGGGGAAAACAAAGCGTAATCTCCAAACCACCCAAGAGGCCAGATGATGACACTCATCACTCAAGTGAATAAAGAGGGAGTAAATTCAACTCTTCATCACCATCACCATCCCCCAGTTGCCTCCTGGGAAAGTGAGTCCAGATTAGACTGTTCTGTTCAATCCAAAGCTCATGAACCCTGTTAAAATTATCCTGATGCGCATCTATAAAGGGATTATATACCAGCAGCTAACTCCACCCAAACAGGCTGTTTTAAACGATACAATCGGCTGGTTAGCCTAGCCTAGGCTAACCAGCCTAGCTAATAGCGCAATCTTTATTTCCTATCAAAACAGTAGGAGTTTGAAAAAGACTTTTACCTTCATGTATCGTGATCGCTGGGCTCTGAACGAGTCGACGATCTCTCGCAGACGCTGAGAGTAGGGGTTATCCAGCACCGGCAGGCTAGTCTGGAACACAAAGGTGGTTTCGCATGCCTGCATGACGCCGTCAGCAGGTCAGATGGGAATAAAAGTCAATTCCTCTCACCATGCTTGAGTCAATCTGGCTGAAGCTCGGCGTGCCGAAGATGTTGAGCAGCACCTCCTGCTGGACGCTGGCCCCCACCCACAGGAAGAGGTGGAGACCTGTCTCCAGGAGGTAAACCCCGCCTTTAGACAGCCTCTCTTCTGAATCTCTTATCGCCACTGGCAACAACTCACTTTCCAACTTCATCTACAAAAGAAGAAAAAACAACCCCAGATGTGTCTGCACTCTGCTGCCATCTGCTGGTCAAACTGCGAACTGAAAACCCACTGATCTTTGGTGATACTGAGTCTTTTCCAGAGGTTCTTTGCGGTTTAAAAGTGCTTTCGTATGCAGATTAATTAATATGACTCAAAAGAGCAGCTGTTGGTCACGCCCAGGCCGGACCAGTGCTCACGGACCAGCGCTCACTGGTCCGACTGGGACTGAGCCTGCTGTCTCACCAGCGGCAGCAGCCGAGGGTAGAAGAACACGTGGCTCTCTGAGACGTCCATGCAGCTGATCAGCTGCCTCAGGTAGGCCCGGTCATCCACTGAGACGTCGCCTCCAGGAAGCAGCACGTCGCTCTTCAGCACGCAGTTCAGATAGACGGGAAGCAGCTTCATACACTCGGGAAGGATCAACTGGGACACAAAGAGAGGCTCAGCGGTGACAGGCGAGACATTTCTGTGAAGGAAGCGTGATGGGACAGCAGTACCTGCCCAGCAGACGACGGGCTTGCACAGTTCTTCCTGTAACAGGCCAGAATCTGAGCACACTGGTTGACCAGAGTGTCCCTCACGGCCTTGGTGGGGTTGCTGAGGACGCCACGGAACGCTGCAACAGCCAGAGCAGAGACGCAGGCGTGAGCCGCTGCTCGAAGGACCCGGAGCTGTCCCCCAGGAAGCCAGCTGCGAGGAGAGCAACCCTCACCGTATTTGGAGAAGTAGTTGATGATGGTGTCCGTCTCGCAGTTGCGATAGAGGTCAGCCAGCTGGGAGCAGCAGTTCACCGCCATGTTGTGTATGCGCAGACGCCGCTGGCCGCTGCAGCTGGTGTACAGGACGGCGCACTGTTGGACAGGAGACAGGCACCGCCGTCACGCACACGCCCACACACAGGCCAGAGCGCCAGGTGAGCACACACCTGCATCAGAGCGCCCGTCTCCTCGCTCAGCTTGTCGTCGTGCTTGAACTCCACGGTGACGGCCTTGTCGCAGTCCAGGCCCGCCAGCTCCACGTCTGTGGTGTTGTTCATGAAGAAGGAGCCCAAGAAATCTGTGGCCCGGATACCTGAGGGGGAGGAGCCAAGAGCGCAGGTCACAGAGGCGCTGCTCAGGGGATTGCTCTTCCTGCTAAGTCTCACCTGTGCTGGTTCGCACCCTCATGACGGCATCAAAACCGATGACCTTCTGAACGTCTCGCCTGAGGTCGTTGAGGAAACGCTCCTTGTCAGTCTGAGCCTGAGAGGAGCGGAGACGCAGAGCTTTAGGCGCAAATGTCACACTGTTCACACAGCCAGAATCAACAGCACCAGCTGACTGTCACCCCCCGTTTCCACGGGAGGCGGCGCGTCTCCACCGTCTGTCCGTTAGATTCCATTCAAGTCAATGTGTTAGTTTCCACTGGCTGTGGCTCCGCCCACAGCAGGGTTGGGGGCTCCGCCCACAGCAGGGCTGGGGCTCTGTCGCCCTCCACAAAAATCCGCATCGCTTCTATTTGGACGGACGGATGGAGTATGCCGCAACAAGCTAGCACAAGGCATCGCGTGCGGCACAGGACGTTGGGTGCGAAGAAAAAAATAAAACATCCAGAAATTTGTCAAAATAAAAGCTCCTGTATTTAGAGCGATGGTTTTTCATGTTATTACATGTATGAATCATCTTTTTTTTTACGTTATTACCTGTATGAATCCTCTTTCTTGTTCCGTTTAATCTTGTTTGTGGGTGTGTGAAACAACATCAAGTTAACTTTTTGCAGCAGATCTTCAAATATATTAAATAAATAACGTAAATAACCAGAATTTACATCTATTACCATTTTAGGAAACATTAATAGAATTCCCCATAGTAGAGTCACCAAGATCTGAAGGGGAGATTTTACTCCTCCAGCAACAAAGAGCGTCTTCTTCTGTGGCTCCTTTCAGAAACTACAAAGTGGTAATATCGCAGTCGCATGTGATTTCGTTTTCAGCGTCCTGTTGAAAAAGATCGCTCTAAATACGGGACCGTAATTTTGACAATTTCCCGGATGTTTTATTTTGTCTTTGCACCCGACTTCCTGTCTGGCACGCGCTGGATTGTGCTAGGTCGTTCTCCGTCCGTCCAGACGTGTCCGGTAGAAACGACTGGACGGCAGAAATCGGGACAGACGGACAGACGGGGACGCACCGCATCAGGTGGGAACACGGGGTTAGAGCTGCAGCACGTCCACACCTGAGCAGATATCCACATTTTTACCCCCCATCCGTGTCCCAGGTCAGACTATGAGAGTCACTTTTACACTGAAGTTACAAACGAACCGCAACTAATCACCGAGAGCCGTAACCGCGCTGAAAAAGACCCCCGCTGTGATGCAGGAGGACGTTAGCCTGCAGCGCTAACACCCAGGCAGCGGCAGCTAACGCCAACCGTACAGATGGATCCCTGGAGCCCAGAGTGAGTTGTCTCACCTGGAAGTAGGTGTACTTATAGATGGAACCTCCGGTGGAGACAGGAACCACCCCTAACGTGGCCACATCCACATACTGGTTGGGGAAGAGGAAGAGATCCACACAACAGCCCTGGGCGACGCAGTCCTTGGCCAGCGTGTTATAGAAACTGATCTGGGGCTGAAACAGAGCCTGAAACAGACGGACGAGGTGAGCGGAGTCCGTCAGGAGTGAGCCGACACCCAGCACCACTGCTTGTACCTTCTCTTTGTCCGTGCCAATCAGCTTCTTGTCCTCCCTGTTCTTCAGTTTTCCAGGAGCTTCTGCGCTGGGTATGGAGGTGTGGAAGACAAACAGCTTCCCAGCACAGTCTGCTGCCTGGAACAGCAGCACTCGCTGACATGAGGCAGCCAAGCTCAGCGGTTTTAGGTGGGACTTCATGTTTCTTTACCTTCAGAGCCTCCAGTCCTGCCTGGATGACGGGCCCAAAGACCGTCTCCGTCTCCCTGGTTTCTGCAAACATCTCAGGGATCTGATCCAGCAAACTAAAGAAGACAAACCCAGATCAATCTTTCTGCCTGTGTGCACATCACGGACCCGCCCGAGGACCTTTCCAGACCCACCTCTCGATGACGAGTCGGCTTTGGTTGACATTAACCAGGAAGCCATCCAGAAGAGGCACGAACATGTCCGACACGTCCGACACCACCAGCATCTGCGGCTGCGCCAGGCTGGCCTTCACGTTGTAGAAATGTAAAACCTTGTTGTAGGTGACGAAGCCCACCCGGACTAACGAGTCCGCTTCCGGGTTTTCCCTGGGAGTGCAAAGAAATGAGCTGCAGAAGCTTCATCCTCTTCCACCTGCTGTCTGTGTGTGTGTGTGTGTGTGTGTGTGTGTGTGTGTGTGTGTGTGTGTGTGTGTGTGTGCGTGCGTGCGTGCGTACCTGGGCAGGTAGTCCAGGAGGGTCTTGAGTTCCTGGCACACGATGCTGACCATTCCACTCTTCACAGCATTATAGGACACGTCGATGAGGAAGATGAAGGCTGGAGGCTGAGGAAGCTTGTTGTTCTTCGTAGAGAAGCAGAAGCTGGATTAGAACAACTAACATCTCCAGTCATTCTCTGAGCTCATCTACTTTCCCAGAACAACACCAATCCCAGGGATTTCCCAGATTTTCAGAGAAACGGGGGAGTAAAAATAATCAACTGCTCTTTATTTATGAACGATACGTCTCACCCACCAGAGTAACAGCTGATGGAAGCAACCGCTCGTCAGCAGTGATGCTGCTAACGCGATACTAAGTACCGTGCTACTCTAATCTGACTACTTTTTCCCAGTAATGATTAATCTAACACATTACCTTTTCCAAACCAGTAGTCAGATTAAAGTTACTTGTCCGAGTCACGGTGCGTTACTATTTAGAAGTCCTTTTCTATCGTAAAAAAGATGTCAATTTACTTCTTTTTGTGTTTCTCGGCGTGACGTCACGTATGCGCTAAGTCACGTTTTTAGCACGTGGACAACTCACGTGTCAAGAAGCCAGCGGGACAGAAATACAGACGAAGAGAGATCCGCATTTTCTAGCTAGAGATAAAATCCCACCTTGCAATAGTCCACGGTAGCCAGGAACTCGTAGCTGCCCAGAGACAGTTCTGGCCTGTCGTAGTAGTCCACCCTCTTCCCAGTGTGGTCCAGATGCTGGAAGTAATGTGGAGGCACTGTGGGGAAAGCACCACGGCAGTTACCACAGTTCCGCTTCCACCAAAAAGCCTGGACAGGCTCAAACGTACACACGCTCGCTCACCCTCTGTGACACAGCTGCAGAAGCCACACTGGAAGCGGCGCCCTCCCTCCATGAACTGCATGTACGGACACATGTAGGCCTTGCAACGGTTGCAGCGGATGGGCCCACCCTCGCCGTGGTCCACCAGGTACGGAGGGATCTAGAGAGACGACACGCAAACAGAAATATTTGATGAGTCTCAGGAAAATTCATCGCGTCTGAATAAAATGTAGCATTTTTAAACAGAGTGCAGAGTACAACTCTTGGTTAGAATATGTTTATATTCATGTAGAAAAAGTATCTGAAAGAAATAAACACAATTCAAGACCTGACAACTGTAAAAGAACAATAGCACCAAATGTATGTGAAAGTGTACGGTGCTTTATTCCCTGCTCAGCTGCAGCGTCTGTAGCATAGAACATACCAGGCAGTCAGAAACAGCACCAAAATAAATACTATTAAATCCTTGGAAAAATAAAGAGTTTGTGGTGCACTAACAGTTCAAATGAGAGCTGGGACTGAAAACTGAACAACAAAACAACTCTATAGGCCTTCTGATTTTTGTATTTAATTCTGGCCCCGCAGTGGCTAATAAAAATGAACACTATTGGTTAACTCACAAAAAGATAACTCACTGAAATTATGTTAAGACACAATATTTATGCTAGCCACATTGGATGTGTAAAATCTATATTCCATTATGTTTAGCTGTGCCAGTTTTAACTGTTAAAAAATTATTCTATTGTTTTTACACAATACACACAAATAAAACCGGATGAAACAAATGGAGACCATGGTAACCTTGACCTGAAAACCCAGCAGCAGCTTCGGCACCTTCTTTGGTGGTATTTTAAATCAGATCTGCTCCCAGCAAACATTAGCCCGAGAGGAAAACGCCGGTCACGTGCGGCCTGCAGAGACGAGTCCGAGTCTGCGCCCGTCCTTAACTTGTTTTTCTTATCATCTTAACATCTTTTCTAAGACGATTTCTACTGGATTTTACTGTTTAGAACGTAAGATAAAGTAGGATGTGGATCTTTTTCTTTTAAACTCGCTCTTTTTAAACTTGGACTTTGTTGACCCCGGGACGCGGCCCTTTCGACATCTGAGCACTCGGGTCAGATTGCTCAGGCCTGATGGAACACGTGTCACACACAGAAATGAGCATCGGCAGCACGTTTACAGTAAAGCTGATTTACTAAATGATGTCATCTAAAACACCAGCTGCGATCACATGACAAAAACCACTGAAAACTAATCCCTCCATTTAGAGAAACACGCTCCTCCTGTCACGAACAAACCAGCTTTAGCGCCGTTAAACCTGACTGCGGTTTCCTGTTGGACTGTGGTTACGGATTATACATACGTCCCACCCAAAAGCCTCCTGAGCCCAGACAGCGCAGTCACTCACCTCGTCTGCTGGCAGCGTGGCTAAGGGCTTGATGACGGCGGCCAGGGGCACCTGGGACTGCTTGGCCATGTCAGCGGTGCAGGGCATGCTGTAGGCCGTGCAGCGGATAAACCTGGGACTGGCGTTACCTGAACACACAGCGGCCAGGTGGGACTGGGCTTCAAGATGAGCAGCCCGTGCAAATGTAAGGTCATAACAACAGAACCCACCTTGGTCTTTCACCTGGAAGCTGGTGGTGACCAGCGGTGGGGCCTGACCTCTGACCCCCGTGGTGAACGGCTCGGTGGTCTTAGCCTTGTCATCCTCTATCACCTGAATCTAAAGAGCAGAGACAGACTAAGTCACATTTAGATTCAAGTGACGTCCTGTCTCCTGCTGTCACCAGTTCTGAAGAGGAAACCTTCACCCGACACACACCCCCAGACACACACACACACACACACACACACACACACGGTCAGAGCAGCCGTCAACATCTGTGGGTGAGACGGTGCAGGGTGCAGAGATTAAAACCACCGTTTGACTAAAGCTCAGCGACAGGATGTCTGCAGAGAAGCAAAGGATTGTGGGAAAAAATGAAGGTAAATGAAACAGGCTCACATGCAGGGCTTAGTGGAGGCGGTGGGAGGGGAAGAGCCCTGAAGAAAGAGCTAAATCTACACCCATGAAGCTGAGATGAGCTGATTTACAGATTAAAAGAAGGAGGCATCAAATAAACAAACAGGCCTGTGGGATGACTGGGGGCAGACTGACAAAAACGGCTTCAATTTACCATAAAAAGCTGCTGAAATGATCTTTGATCAAATGTACACGCCTAAGATTTGACTGAGTGATGTCCCGGGACAGAAATACAGTCCTCAGAAGTTTAAACCTGTAATAATTTACATTTACAGCTAATAGGACATCCACAAATTCAAATATCATTTACTTTTCTTCTTCCTGCTTCTTCAATGTGTCTAAGCAGCGGTTTAACTAAATAAAAGCACCAAAATGTCAAAGTATAAGGACTCAGAATATTTCCACCGAAAAGACATTATTATAACCGAAACCAAGTCCTCCCTGGAACATAAAGCAGATTTAAAGTGTTTGCTATTCACTGGCTTGCAGGGGTCAAATGGACAGGAAGAGGAGTGAAAACTGTGTTAGTGCAAGCATTCCATGAGGACAGGATGAAGCAGAGAGGAAGCGGTAGTCACACAGGAGACTTACTGGGCTGGGGATAGCATCTGGATCTATTCTATGTCTTGATTTCTGCACAGCCGGCAGGTCAGACGCTTGCTTTACATTCAAAAGATTGTCCAGCAAATTGTGCAAAATACAAAGAGTGGAAATATAGAGAAGGAGTGTGAGAAGAGATTCAGTCAGACTGTGCTGAGCAGCAGAGAGCAACACTGTTATTCATTATTTCAGTCACTAATAGGCAGAGTTGATTGATTAGTGGTGTTTGACTGCAGTCAAGAGCACGCATGCATACGCCATAGACACATATACACACAGCATCTGGAAATCAGGGTATTTTCAACCGTGAGTGGCACCTTGAAGCGCACACTCTTGTGATTAAAGGCAAGCTTCTAATTGTGTTAGACATCTCTGTCTGTGGCCCCCTAGTGGACGCTCTGAGAACACAGCAATTAACCGAGCTACTCTCAGCAAAAGCAGAGCACAAGAGGTCGGTACGATGGAACCTTCCAGGATTCAAGGTTTACTTCTGGCCTCTGAGCGAAAAACTACAAACACCTGATCCAGCCAGGAAACAGATACTCTGAAAGTGTCCAAGGAGACACCAGCGGAGACAGACAGCTCAGCATGTCTGTGGTTGTCTTAACCAAGGTTGTATTTACGGGTAAGAACAGATTTGTGTTTACCGGGCTGGGTATGGCATCTGGGTCAAGCCGCTTTTGTGCAGGGGGAGCAGGAGCCGGTGCTGGTGCAGGGCCTCCATAACCTGCTTGGCCAGGATACGGGCCTGCATATCCAGGCTGAGGGGCTCTGACTTGGCCAAACGCCCCTGTAAAAACAAACCAGTGAGGAGGGGAGGAGCTAGCAGCAGGAAGCTGCTGCGATGTCCGACTGCTCACCGTTCTGCTGAGGAGAGAACCCTCCCGGAGGCTGCAGGGGCCCAGACAGGCCCGGCGCCCCCTGGGGGCCTGGAGGCAGGTGGTTGCTCTGAGCCATGGAGGTGGGGGGCATATGAGGACTGGAAGGGGGGCCTGAGTGGTACGGAGACGGCTGGGATGGAGGGGGCTGCTGAGGGGGAGGCATTTGACCCGTGAAATGGCCAGAGGGAAGTGAAGCACGAGGGGGACCGGAGGGAGGAACAGATCCAGGTTGAGAGGATGAGGGGGGTGCACCAGGTGGGAATGAGCCTTGAGCAGGGGGCGGTGGGCCAGACATGAATGCAGGTTGGCTGGCAGGGGGAGGGGCTGAGGAGAAGGGAGGCTGGGGCTGAGGGAAGGGCTGCTGGAGCTGCGACGCTGCGGCTGCAGGAGCCTGACTGGGTGGGGGGAAGGTCTGCTGCGAGGTGGGCGGGGGCGCTGCAGCTGAGCACAACTGCTGCTGTGAAGTCGGGGGCACAGGAGCGGTGAAAGGTTGCTGGGAGGGGGGTGGCGGGCCTCTGTAATATTGCTGAGACGGAGCACCGGGACCGGGTGGTGGGAGCGGGGCAGAGGAAACGGGCGGAGGCGCATTAGGGTAGGAGGGTGGCGGTGCGGCTGAGTAGGTGGTACTGGCAGGTGCTTGGGAACTGTGAGGTGCTGCTGGGGAGAGAAGAAGACAGAAGGACTGATGAACAAGAGTCAGTTTAATGCAACAACAGGAGCCAGGGGAGGACTGTACCATAGCCCGGCCCTGCAGCGGTTGGCGGTCCAGATGAGATCTGCATCCCAGTCATCTGGTTGGTGACCTGTTGCATGTTGGGAGGAGCGTAGTGTTGTGGATAGGAGGGCTGTGGCCCCGACAGGTTCACGGCTCCCTGGTTGTACTGCTGAGAGACGGCAGGCCTGCAAACACACTTACAGTCAGCGTCTCTCAGGGACCAGCAACAAAACCACCTCCAGAAGGGCTGAGCGCACACATGCACAGACCCAAAGCCTCACTCCTATCCGCTGGTCTACCTGGGGGGTGCCTGTGTCATGAGCGGGGGTCCATTCTGCATGCTTCCCTGACTGTGACTGTACTGGTTATACGGTGGAGCCGCTGAAACCGGGGGAGCTCCAGAGGTGGGAGGCCCCCTGGATGGACCTGAAATGGATGGAAAACAAGTTCAGATGCTTTCAGACGACATCATTTTTGATTTGATGCAGCAAACACAGAAGCCCCACGCAGGTTAGGAGACGGCAGCCTGGAAAAATCAAGTTTACACCGGAAATAAATCAAACAGCAGACATTTATGACCCTAAAAGGGCTGAAGTGGAAATGCAAAACTTTCTACTGAAACAGAAAATTGTTCTTTTTGAGATGGAAGAATAGCAGCAACAACCCTGATATTAGCCAAGACACGAGTGGATGATGGTGGAGAAGGCAGTTACCCAAGTCAAGGGGAGAGGACAGGTCAGAGACGGGGTTGGCTGCCACAGCCTTAGAGGGAAAGCTTGTGAAAGGAGAATAACCTGAAATACAAGAAAAGAGGAGAAGATGCCAACAGAGGGAAATGGGAGGAGGTGGAAAGAGCAAGTTGAAGGATTGTAAACATGGCAGAAATTTAGGATCGGGTGCAGAGGTGCAGATACACGAACATGAAAACATCTGGAAGCGGGTAAAAGGACAACACAAGGCATCAAAGACAAACCGATACCTTGCTGGGGAGCCCCGGGCTGGTAGGCTGAGGCGGGGCCGTTGTAGGGTGCATACGAAGCAGGGTACCCCCCATCCAGGGGTGCGTAGCTGGGCTGGCCATAACCAGAATGGGGCTGACCATATTGAGAGGCCATTGGAGCGTGCTGGTTTACATTCATCCTCAGTTCATCCCTAAATCTGGGTTAAATAACAACATTCAAGGGTTAAAACTTCATGTGGACGCAGCCACGTTTTTACCCATAAATACTGTTGTGATGGGTGCAGGACAGCACATTCGAAAAGCAAAATCCATCATTCAAGATGATTTAATGCACTTTAAACGGTTAACGGTCATATGAAGCCATGCTTGAACCCCAGGTGAGTCTACCCACCCACCCACCCACACACACACACACACACACACACACACACGGAACTAGAGGAAAGGAAAAAAAAAAACTTTGGGCCTTCACGACTCTTCCTCAGAGTCAAACCTAGCGCTGTTAATATTTCCTGTTTCAGTAACACCTATATTTGCCTTGCACACACCCTCATATTGCACTTCATCACTATACACACAGAAACATGAAAGTTTAAAAAAAAGTTTAGTTAATATGACAAATTAAATTTTAAAATAATTTGAAGCAAATTGCCAATACACTCATAGCAGCAGAGGACAAATGAAATGTCGAACAAAGCCAGTGTTGTGGTATTTACAAGTTACAGCATCCTAGGAGCAAGTTCAGGTTAAAAGTTTGTTCGTTTGGGATCTGCAGACTGGAATAACTTATATGACTGACATTAGTATCAACTAACAGACAAACACGGGCTAAATGAGCGGGCCCGTTGAATAATTCAACAGCGCAGGTGCAACAACGAGAAACACAATCGCTGGACCCGAACAGCTATTTAGTATTCCGGGCCTACTTTGACCCACATCTGGTCCCGACAGCAGGTCGTCAAAGAACAAGGTTTTAAAGTTAAGTCTAAAAAGTTTGACATACTTGACCTGCTATGGTGGTAAATTCAAACGTGTGTGCAGATTTAAGGTGCGATAGTACAAACTGGCAAACATTATGCGGCTAAACCCTGTGCCGCAATACAGGCTAGCTAGCTTAAGTTAGCAAGAAGACACTAATCAAAACCAAAAACTAAAAGACGGAAAACACTCGTATAACAAAAAGCCTACGAGCATTACCTGGCGTATTCGGTGTACCAAACATCCTAAAAATTAGTTTGAAAACTACTTTATTTGCGTTAGCGGCCACACTACTAAAATCGTATTGACAGCAGTACTGGTGAAATCAGCTGTGACCCAGCCAGACCATTCGGAGGTAGCGAACGTTAGCCTAAGATTAGCTAAAATAGCTACCGACAGCTATTTCGCAGAGCGATGCTAGGCGTTCAACAGCATTAGCTAGCGTTAGCACGCCTAGCAAAGCTAATATTTCTCAATCGAACCAAGAAGAAATATCACACGCCGTACGTTCGCAAACCGAGACATACCTCCTAAGTGTTGTAAACGTCGAGAAAAGTCCTTATTCGGAGTAGACAGTGAAACCCGTGACCGAAAAGTAAAGTCGATGTCGTCCCGGGGTGTCTCTCACTAATCCCTTCCCGATAACAGAAGCGGACATTCAGCGGAACTGCTGCAGCGCTGTGCCACGTCCACATCCGGACACCAAGGAGCCACTTCCGGCGCAGTCACCTCGCGCAGCCTTAAGAGGTGAGCACGAGGCTTGAAAAGCTCACCGCATATTGAAGACAGTTTCTTCAATATTTGGGCCGGATTTGTTCAAATTTGTTGTTTTCTGTACACTAGGTTTGCATGTTAACATATAGTTACTTTCCCTCCATTTTTTTCCCAAAAGAAAAAAACAAATTCCCAAAAATTGGAGTCAAAATAGCAATGGTGACCCAGTAGTTTAGTATTAATACTACTGATAATAATAATTATAGTATGTAAGTGATATTGGATTGCCGAACTGATCAGATATAGAAGTATAGCAGATACGGTGGAGCTCATTAATGAAACAAACCCATAGTAAATATACTAAATTTACGCTAAATTAGACGGTATGGCAGGGATTTGAACGTTCGAAGGATCGTGTGATGAGCAGAGCACAAATTGTTTTGATTAACAGGATCTGGGGTGACATACCGGTCAGAACACATTAACAAAGGAATCCAATAGCATTTTAAAGGTATTTAACCCTGATACTGGACAAGAGTCTTGTAGTTACGGTTGAAGGTAGCCAACACCAGCAGTGGGCTACAGTATAGAACAGTACAGTAGGTGGCAGTAACAGTAATACAACATTACACAACACGGTTGTTCTGTGATTGAAGCTTCTTGGCTTTAATCCTTGGAAGACCAAGAGTCAAAGTCTCTTAGAATCTTTTATCGTCATGTTTGCTCTTTGACCTTATTTCTGCAGGAGGCCAGCACCTGCAGTTCTCTTTGCACCAGAAGGTGGTGCTGTTTTCCCTTAACCTGTGGGGCTTTCTGGCAGAACTGTCTGAAATTCCTAAAATATTTCCTCCTGTAAGCCCCACTTCTGTGCAATAAACCAGGGAGGGATGAACACTAATCTATGGCCGCCGGCCGGCCCCGCTGTGCTGGGGGTCAGAGTGGGCGGTCCCAGTGGTTATTTCTGGAGGGTATATCAGCCAGCATCCCTTCTTGAACAGAGTGCTCCAGAGTGACATGGCATGTGTTGAACACACACACACACACACGCGCGCGCATGAATGATACAGCATTCCAGTGTAATCAGAAAACCAGCCACCGCTTGTCTCCGTGAGGGCGGGTTCATGAGGAGGAGCCGGGACCTCGTGGTCATTGTGAGTCAAAGAGAGCGAGGAAGCTACCTGCACGCCTCCACACACGCAACGGCAGGCTGTGAGCAGGGATGGTAGTGGAGGAGATTGTGATCACCCTCTCAGGAGGGGCCCCCTGGGGCTTCAGACTGCAGGGAGGAGCGGAGCAGCAGGAACCTCTACAGGTGGCCAAGGTACGGTGGAGCACACACTAACGGTGAGGTGGTCGCTCCGTACGGGCTTCGCTGGAGGTTGGATGGATGTGGTTTGGACTTTTCTAGCGATTCACACACTCTGACCACGTTCACTGCTTCGGATGTAGATGCGCCAACAAAATCACAGCTTTCGTGTTAACTTTACAGCTTCAACTTTGACCGCCGTTGCGATCATTTCCATGGGCTTCTAGGGCGCAGTTTCAAGCAGGGAGGTTTCTAACATATGAGGAGGAGGTGAGGAGCATCTGAGAGCTGTTCGGTTTAACTCCGTCCACCTTCTGTGGTCTCCTTCCAAAGCTTTTTGTCTCCAGACTGTTGACCGTCTCTTCCAGAGAGGTAGATCCTGACCTCAGTCACGACGGCATTCGAAAGGTCGCCTCACCGTGTCAAGATTTTCCTTCAGATATGTTCACCATTAATAGCACTATGACCTGTGTGTGTGTGTGTGTGTGTGTGTGTGTGTGTGTGTGTGTGTGTGTGTGTGTGTGTGTGTGTGTGTGTGTGTGTGTGTGTGTGTGTGTGAGATAAGCCCTGTTGGGAATAGATGAGATCAGAATAGCTCACTCAAGAGGAGCTGGAGGCAGAGATGGAAAAGGTTGACACACACTCTCTCGCACTAATTATCAGTGTTCATTTATGCGTTGTCACCACGGGAGCAGCCGTGTTTTTGTCCGTCCAGGAATGTGGACGGTTTTCCCATGAGGATTTATTTCGGGTGGCGACCGGCGTCCTCCTGGTCCCAGGTCCCAGCTGTCCAGACCCCCCTCTTTCACTCTTTGCACACTTGTGCTGTGTGTGTATGATGGAACAGTAAAAACGGCTGACAGCCGGTCCTGGAGCTGGACTTTACTGCTTTGCCTTCTCCCGTCTGTGGCGTAGACGCACATCCTGAAGCGCACAATGACATCAACGCTAAGCGACCTCCAGGAACAGCTGCGTGACTTCAGGGGTTATTTTAGTGTTGGGCCATGGGTGGCTGGGAGACGAGCACCGAGCCATCGTCACAGGAACCAGACTGCTACAGGAGGGACTCTGGAGTTCCAGGTCCAGGGACTCTTATCTTCAGCTTGAAGAAGATCAGCTGGACCTCCGTGGTTTCCTGAGGATGTTTCACCTCTCATCCAAGAAGCTTCTTCAGTTCTAACCAGGGAGTTGCTGAAATGAAACAAGAAACATCCAGCTGTAGCGAGATGATTCAGCTGCCAGCGACTGTTACAGATGATATGTGTGCGCTAATCACAGGGGTTAAAAGAGAAATGTGACGTTTATCTCTGCAGGTACGCAGGCGCAGCAAAGCGTGCAGAGCTGGACTGAAGGAGTACGACGAGCTGGTTGCCATCGGCCACCGTTCCTGCGCTGACCTCAGCCATGCAGACGCCATGAGCCTCATTGACACAGAGAGCGCCACCCTGAGCCTCAGGGTCAAAAGGTCAGAGAAGGCCAGGCTCACGTCTTCTTACATGCCTTGTTTTCAGCTTCTTACAGGATCTGGTTGTCTCCAGGGCTCCTCCAGGGTTCCTCTCCTCACCTTGTTCTGGTCCCTCTGCGGCTCCTTTACCCTCCCGCTGTGCCGCCATTACCTCCCCCGCTGCGATGCCCTCGGGCATCACCTCTCCTCCCAACAGCGAGGCCTACTATGGAGAGACAGACAGTGATGCAGACACACAGGCGCTGGCGCACCGTCGGCAGCGCCGCACGCCTCCTCACGCACGTTCTCCTGCACGCTATGACAACCATGACGAAGAGGAGGCCTCAGAGATGAGCGGGTCAGTGACAGCGTCTGGAGCAGCTGCATCAAATGTTCCGCTCTTCTGTTGTTTAAATGAGCGGAAAATGGAAAGCAGAGCACAAATACCTGAATATTATGCAGAAGCACAAAGATATGCAGTTGATTCATTTATGATTTTCAAAGAATCTGCCCTCACACCTTCTGGATTTTTGTTTAAAGGTATGAGAGTGCGACAGACGCAGGTCTGTCCTTGCAGGGTCAGTGGGAGGGTGTGTTCCCTCGTAGGGAGCCCAAGTGGACCAGCGCAGAACACACCCCAAATCCTCACACACTCACACCAACACTCCGAGACCAGGCACTGGCGGAGGCAGAGGGAGAAGGGGACAGTGGCTTCCAGGAGGCGGGCGTGTGCACTGGGCTCGCCTGCCCACCGCTGGTGTCTCCAGAACGGGCGAAAGAGGCTCTGATGTTGGGTCCTAGTCAACAGCTGGTTCCCATGGTGGGACCGCAGCACGGCCCAGTGAATGACGAACTCTCAACCACCTACATGGACAAAGCACGGCAAGCCAGTGAGTACCTGCAGGTGTTATCATGTTGTAGAACATGAATATGAATTGATGACTGTCGTTTCATGAAAGCAGTAAAAATATTCAGTGCAAGATACTTGGTGCTTTCATGGAACACACAAGAGGAATCGCGGTTTTTGGAAAGGTTTATAACACGCCAGCATTAAAAATGCAATAACTCAAGGATTTCAAGGGTCCTTCAGACCTCGCGCTGCATGAGGCGTAGCTTTGAAATCGACGTCTTTGGCGCCCTCTAGTGGCAGTTCTCCGCCTCGTCCATTATTTCTGGCTGGTGGTGACTGGAGGAGATTTAGCAGAGCCGGACAGATATTCCGCCTCCCCTCCCTCCCCTCCTGAAGCGGTCCTGTCGGAATTCCGAGCATTTTCCTCGCTTAGTTTATTTATAGGCATTAAAGCATCAGACTGACAGATGGGATGAACTCTGACTGACAGGCTACGCTGAACGTGTGTGTTGCACAGAAATGTCGATGTTGTCTTTGGTGTGTGCTTTAAAAAGTCAGAGCCATAATGAATGTATTTCTGCTTACTTGGAATTTATTAGTATTGGCAGGGGTGCATGCTGTGGAGTTTTGTTTTATACAATCACCTGGAAACAGGCTTCGACACAAAATGCGGCATTCATTATTATTTCCAAATGTATCCACGATAATGTGTGTCCAGACAGGCAGTATTAAACTGGAAGCTTTCCTCGCAAAAAGGAGGTACAGTAATTGAGGGCAGCTGCACAAGCCATGCAATTCATATTCCCACCACCGGGGGGAGCTAAATCATACACGGCGCTTTTGGGGGTCAGAGGCAGAAATGCTTGGTTGGACAAAATGAGTTGATAAAAACAAATACATTTGTTGTGGATTTGGTTGGGAAAAAAAGCAAATTAAGCATTCAAAATACAGGATTCGTGTTTTGTTTTGAATTCTGAATTGTAGTTCCTCAATATTTATCTTGCTGTTGTGGGAATTCACCTGCAGCGAAGCATCGAGAATGGAAACCAAACAGTTGTCATGGCTGTTTCTGCAACTGTGTCTGACTTGTGCTATCAGCAAGGAAACAACGATCAGAGTTTATCTAGCTGAATAACTATGCACTGACCAAAGTGTCAAACGAGACTCCGTCCACTCCTGCAGGAGGATGATGAGGCTTTAGCTCAGCTTTACTGGGGAACAAATGATGATTGTGGCGTTCAGGCACCTGCCCTTTCTCACGTTACACACACACACACACACACACACACACACACACACACATTGTACTGGGCTTAGGGTCTTGCTAGCCTCTATAAGCTAAAATGGGTATTGTGAAGTCATCACCACACACAGTGATGCTGTTTGAATATCTTCTGCTGAGGGGTTCTTCCCCTCCCGTGTGCTCCTGTGTGTGTGTGTGTGTGTGTGTGTGTGTGTGTGTGTGTGTGTGTGACATATACAGGACAGGTGTTTGATGCCTGTCAGATGGACAGGAATAGTGGGTTGACATCATGTGTTGGTTTGGGTTGCCGGACAAAGGTCTTTACTCGGGTCGTGTCCAGAGCTGAGCTGGACGTCGGAGAATAGACGGTTCCCCTAGTTAGAGCCGAGCTGGGGCGGGGGGCTTTTAACGCACTCACAACCACACACACACACACACACACACACACACACACGCAGATGAAGAGACCAGATGAGGGACCTCAAATCTCTTTCACATTCGGATCAGGGTGGAACGATAGCGGCACACATTGTGTACGCAGGTAGGATAAAGCTGCTTTTATCGGCCGTCCCAACACACCGCTGACAGGAGCGTTTTGATTCTCACTCGCTGATGTTTTGTGCTAATTAGCGGTGGCTAAACTTGCTGACCTGAGGTGTGTTCAGATCTCTGTGGTCTCGGGAGGTTTGATTAAATTAGACCTTAATATTTTGAAATGTTGGTTCTATTTGCCTGTCGTCACATCCTGTTGTCTTCAGCTTATTTAATTCAGGTTTTCTTTAGGCTCGTCCTGACTGTTGGACGTATGAGCTGGTTTATTTTATTTCTCAGCTAATGGATTTTTTGCCTTTTTCCTCTGATTCTCGCAGAGTTGCAGCGAGGGGAGAGTTTGGTGGAGAAGCAGGTGAAAGAAGCTCGTACCAAATGTCGCTCCATCGCCTCTTTGCTGACCGATGCTCCCAACCCCAACTCTAAAGGGGTGCTTATGTTCAAGAAACGCAGACAGAGAGCTAAGAAGTACACTCTAACCTGCTTTGGTAAAGCAGAGGGAGCGAGAGGAGGAGATACCGAAGGGGAGACAGGAGGGGAGACGGAGGAAGAGGGAGGGAGTTCCATCCAAAGCGGCTCAGAAGTGGACGAAGCAGGATTCTCGGCATCGTTTGACCCTACGTGGGACGCAGGTTATCTGGACCTGCTGGAGAAGAGAAGCTCCGCCTGCCCATCAACCACGCCCACTACTCCGACCACACCAACAGCCAATCACAGCTCGAGGCTTGACGCCCCGGAGGTCTCAGCGCTGGACAGCTCAGCCAATCAGAGCTCCAGCCTGGAGAACTGCAGCGCCAAGCAACCAATCCCCAGCCAGATGTCCCCTCCTGCTGCGGCTCCCGCCAGTGGGGGGTCGGTAGCCGTCAGCAGGGCCAGCGTGCTTCTGAGCTCTCCCTCTCGGGTGGCCCTTTCCGGCCCCAATCCAAGCCCCAGGCCCAGTCCGGCCCCGGTGGCAGACCCTGACTACCTGAACGCTAACTTCAGCCCTAATCAGAAGCTTCTCAACCGTACTGCACGACCTTTCACCCCAGGCGCCGCGCCCTCGCGTCCAACCGTAACCTCTGTGATGTTTCGCCCTCCCCAACCAACACCGGCGGTGGCGGTTTCCATGGTGACCATCCAGCCTCCTCACCGTGCGTCAGATGCAAAGAGAGCGGTGTCTAGCACCTCCCTCTACATCCCTTCCAGGAATAATAACAGCAACACCCCTCCCCCCTCCATTAGCTCTCCCCCCTCCGCCTTCCCCCAACCCGCCTCTTTGCCGTTTGCACCTTTCCCTCAGCCCCCAGCTTCTCCGTCCACTCCGCGCTCTCCTTGTGCTCCTCCGAGCACAGTTTTTCCATCACCTTCTCAACCGTTTTGTCCTCCGCCTGCACAGCTTTTACCTCCTCGTCCTGCTCCACCTCCGCCCACCTCCGCCTCTCCTCTCTCCCCAGCCCACGCCTCTGAGGCGTCCCTCCGCATGCAGCCTTTTCCTGCTCCCCCCCCACTCACTCACCCTTCTCCATCTGTCCACGCCTACACCACCCCGACAGGTGCAGTCACTTCCAGCCCCCACGCTGCCATGGCAACAGCATCGCCTCTCCAGCCTGCTGCTGGTGATGCTGTGGCGGCGCGCGAGCATCGCATCGCTGTGCCCGCAGCGCGCACCGGCATTCTGAACGAGGCCCGTCGCCGCAGCAACAAGAAGCCGATGTTCTCTGCCGTGCAGATGCAGGACGTTTCTCCCAACCCAGAGCTGGTGTCAATGGTCCAGAACATGGATGGGGGCCTGGCAGGAGCCACAGCATCTGAGCCTGTGGTGCCCTGTGGGGAGAGTGGGCATGAGTCGGGGCCGGAGGAGGACTGGCTGAGGCTGGGGGCAGAGGCCTGTAACTTCCTGCCGGCTCAGAGGGGCCCCAGGCCTCCTCCTGTGGCTCCCAAACCACAGAGCCCTCAGGCGCCCCAGCTGGCAGGCAAAGGAGGGCAACTATTCGCCCGCAGGCAGAGCAGAATGGACCGCTACGTTGTAGAGCGAGCGCCCTCTGCTGCGGCCGTGCCCTACTCACCTGCCCAGACGAGGGAGCCCTCGCCCACACCTTCTCTACCTGCCACCTGGAAGTACTCGTCCAACATCCGTGCGCCTCCTCCCATCAGCTACAACCCCCTGCTGTCTCCGTCCTGTCCTCCGCAGGCCCAGAAAAAGCCCCAGCCCGCCGGGTCAAAGGGGCAGAAACCCAGCCAGTCAGCCGACGTCATGGGCCGCCAGCCCTACCAACTCAGCTCCTCCCTGTTCAGCTACGGAGGCGGAGCTCCACCAAACACACCGCCTTATCAGCCTCAGAGGGGAGCGGGCGGTGCGCCTCAGAAGACAGCACGAGTGTGTGAGATAAAGCGCTTCTCCACACCTCCACCATCCTCCACAGGTCCGGCCCTCAAAGTCCTCGCGCCCCGCTCAGCCACATCACTGGGAGAGCAACTGTGTGGCTGTGGTGTCACATCTCCACCAGCCCCCAGACCCCCAGGCCTCCAGGCCCACTGGGCCTCCCCTCTGTCTGCCCCACCTCCTCCTGCTCCCACCGCTCCTCTTCCTCAGCTGCCCAGCTTCACCTCCGCTGCTCCAAATCCAGTCCTGCCTCCTCCGGTCTCCCACCTCCAGGGCTCCTGCAGCGTTCACACCAACAAGCCCTTTAAAAGTGCCCCAGATCTGAGTCCCCAGAGACCCGGCAGCACCCAGAGCCTCCGGGTTCCCAGGCCCAGGTTCAGTACCTCCAACCTGGGCCTGCAGCCGTCCGTGTGGCGCCCCGGCTCCACGCTGCTCTGAACAGACTGTCGAGGACAGAAGGCAAATGTCACGGTGCTGTGAGACAAATTTCATTTGTAATAATACATTTTATTGTATTTTAATGTAGGAAATAGTATTTCTGGCTTTTTAACATTAGAGATTTTCTTTCTTTCTTTAATAATGAGCACATTTAGCACATGTTTGTTCTAATTTACTCATTTATCATAAGAAAATTGCCCCCCATAAGGCTTAGGTTGCAAATGGCAGATTAAAAAAGGGAGATAAAGTTCTGTAAACACTGAACGATTTGTACAGAGGAGGTGAAAAAAAACGGAGAGGTGTCGACAGAGGAAAGAAGTTAAATAAGAAAGCGCTGCAGGCACAGAAGAAGTGGCATTTTGGAAGTCTGATGAGGAAAAGAAGCTAAAAATGTGCATTTCTGTGTTAATAAACATCTTCTTCATGTATTAGCTGCTGACTGTGATGAATCTGGGTGTTGTTGCAGGTGTTTCTCCTGGTGCACGTGGCCAGTAGAAGGTTTTTACAGCGAATTTGTGACGCTGATATGAAATGGGAGCGGTTTAACGCGCCCGTTTAGCTCTGTTTTCTGTAGCAGTCTGAATAAAAATAGACATGACTCACATCAGCTGTCACTCTGCTTCTTCCTGTGTCACCGGTGTCACCATTCGCTCACCCCACAACGCCATGTCCCCTCCCATTAATGCTTCAAACATGTTCTCCAGCAAGTCTTTCTCGCAGGAATTTACGTAGTTTTCCTCTCTTTACATGAAATAAGTTGTTTAAAGCTGGTACTGACGAGAGTGTTGTATTTAAACTCACCACAAGGGGGCACTGTTGGATTTGGCCTCCGCAACAAAAGCAAAGACAACGTGCGGGCTTTCACTTTAGATCTCTTTCCTGTATTATCACACAATATTTGTGGATAAAAGCTGGATAATTGGGAAGAGATTAAAACGAATCAAATTCCAATTTAGTGAAATTGTCATTTTGGATTACACATGCCCCTCGGAAACAAATAAAGATATCTGAGTTGAATTTCAAATTCAACATCCAATCAGTACATTTGAAATGTGTCCTTGCCGGACCACTGGACCACATTTGAGAGGCTCTGAAGCTGTGAAACCCAACCACGGCCACAGAACGGGATCGAACCTCTGACCCTCGGCAGGGATCAGATGACAGATTGGACTAACTTTAGCCTAACTTTAGCGGCTAACTTTAGGTCCTGTTCAGAGCTTTAGCTGCTGCTGTCAAACACACACACACACACGTGTTGCTGTTTTTTTCCTTTTTTTTTTACTTCTATCATTTTTCCTCACCCATCTCCCTCAGTGTGCACCTATTTTGGACCGCTCCTCTGGCTCTATCTGCTCCTGGTGCTAAACTCTCAGTTCAGATTTTTAGTTTCTCCAGTGTGATGAGTTGAGATCAGAGGGGAGGAGCTTCTTTCTACTTCCTGTCTCTACCTGCTTCCTGCTTCTCTGCCGAAAACCCCTCTTTCCTCACACCATGTTTCTGGTTCAGCACAGACAGAGTTTAGGGTCAAAGGTCAGGCTTTGGGTAAATATCCGCTTTATCGTTTCAAATATCTTCTGTTCTCGTTAGCAAGACCAAAGAAATTGTTGTCAACTTCCAGAG
Organism: Pao palembangensis; assembly: GCA_015343265.1. NCBI lineage: Eukaryota > Metazoa > Chordata > Actinopteri > Tetraodontiformes > Tetraodontidae > Pao > Pao palembangensis. Next base: position 358,571 of record CM027084.1, on the reverse strand, counting down.
AGGCCACACCCAACACCCTCCACTGACCATCAACGGCACAGCAGTAGAGCAGGTGAGCGGCACCAAGTTCCTGGGGGTGCACATCAGTGAGGACCCCTCCTGGACCACCAACACTGCATCACTGGCCAAGAAGGCACAACAGCGCCTCTACTTCCTGCGCAAACTCAAGCGGGCAAGGGCTCCACCGACCATCATGTCCACATTCTACAGAGGAACCATTGAGAACATCCTTTCCAGCTGTATCAGTGTGTGGGGAGGGAGCTGCACTGACAGCAACAGGAAAGCCCTACAACGCATTGTGAGAACAGCGGAGAAGATCATTGGTGTATCACTCCCCTCCCTGCAAGACATATACACCACCCGCCTCACCCGCAAAGCCATCACTATTGTCAATGATACAAGCCACCCTGCACACAGTCTGTTCAGCCTCCTACCCTCTGGAAAGAGGTATAGGAGCCTCCGCTCCCGCACTACCAGACTCACTAACAGCCTCATCCACCAGGCTGAGACTGCTGAACTCTCTCTCCGTCTCACTCTCAGCGCCAGCCAGCAGGTCCACCAAACTGGCAGGAGTTTAGGAAGACACTGCCCCCCCCACCGCACATTCCACTGAGTGCTTAAGGACAGCACTAAACACTCTGCACTGAACTGAAATGTCTACCTCTGTATTTGCACTAAACAAGATTCTGCACAAAAAACCAACTGTACCTACCCACAATTAGTGTTCCCACAGTACACTACTCATTGCACACAGTGTTACTAATGTCTTGTTTTATTGCCTTAAGCTATTGCACCTTACTATTTTTATTCTATTTTTATTTTTATTAGCATTTAGAATTAGGACTGTTATGTTGTGAATTTGATTATTTAGGATAGGATTGTTATGTGGTGCATTTGCACTTTATTGTTGTCTGTTGTCTGCGTTAACGCATGGGACATGGGACATGGGACAGTGAGAAACGGAATTTCGATTCCTTTGTATGTCAAGTAAATGTGAAGAAACTGACAATAAAACTGAAACTTCTCCAACAGGTCTTGAAGGTGAGTGAACAGCAGAGGTGATGTATGTGTGTTCGCCTCCAAAGCGGGTCTGGAACTAGAGTCTGGCCCGTCCATTTCCAGAAGCAGCTGGTTGAGGCTGCTGTGAGTGTCTGTACCAGCAGGAAGCATCACACTGATCTTGCTGCTCTGTGGATTTTTGTCCGACCGACGACGATGAGCTCCCTCTGAGCTGTGCTCGCCGGCCGGTAATAGCTGAAAGAGTCGCCTCTTTAGTGCCAGCAGTGAATAGCGAAGAGCGAAACTCTGAGCAGCAGCTGAAACACGAAGCCTCTGCAGCTCCAATCTGCAGTTGCCGCTCTGGCAAACGGAAAGCGACAAGATCCGATGTAATGTCAGAGGCCGCGGAGGCGTGAGGATACATTTATGACTGCAGGTGTTAATACAGCAAATCACAATCAGCTGGAGACAAATGTGGACAGAAGGACACAGCCCTGCAGCCGTAGCTTTGTTTAACGCTACACTGGATTAGATTATCTGAGCAGATTATTCATCCTTCTGGCTTCTGAACTAGGACACACCACACCCACCTCCCTCTTTACCCATCTACCCCAGCCCTCTAGGGCCAGGTCCATAACACCGTAGGAGCCCTGCCTATAGGGTTTCACTCTCTCCGGGACGAAGAGGAGGGCAGGCGGTACGATAGACGCCTTGGGACACAAATCCAACTGGGAATCTTTATTCCGCTTCCTCCCACCTGCCCTTTCTGGGACCTTCTGGGACCTTCTGGGATCTGTGTCTTCCAGTGGAGACCTGGGTCTAAGGTGAGCCGCCGGTGGAGCAGGAAGGTCTGGAAGCGTGTGACTCAGGTGTTTGTGTTGTGCTGAATGACTGAAGAGCAAAGTCATTTCCCTCTTTTCAAAGGTTTGCATGTATGAAATAAAGAACACAGCTGCTTGGACCCAAAGGTGACTGGGGTCTGGTGATGGTGCTAGCTTCCACCAGCTCCTAGCTAGCAGCGCGGAGGCTGGGGAATGTGGCTGTCTGCAGCGGAGTTTTTAGTCCCTGGCTATGGATGTAAGGGCACATTTTGGAATGTGCTTACTGGTGCCCTTCCTCCCCAGCTGTCTCCTCAAGATTTATCTGGAGCTAAAACAGGCTGGTCATGGGGGCAGAAGTGACTATTTGCTCAGGGAAGCGGTAACAGGACCCTGCTCTGCACTTTTCAGCACCTCCATCTTGCATTTTCAAAGCTGGCGACTGGAAAAATCAGCCAAAATCTCCACTTTTCGTTGGGCAGAGCCACACTCCCCACAGGCGTGTCTTCTGTGGACACGTGCTCACAAATATAGCTCCGCAGGACTCAGTCCCAGGCTCGGAAATGAGCTTCAATTACAGGAGAAGAAGAGCAATTACATGAAGTGTGTCCCTCTAGATGAGCCTTCCAGCCGCTCCTCTTCTCTGGGACTCACCTCCAGCCTCCCCTAATTGCTTCCAACCTGCAGCAGCAGCATATTTACCCATCTGAGAGGGGAGCCAAGGGAGACGAGAGCTGCAGGGAGTCAGCGTCCCGGGCTCCGCTGGGGCTGGGCGCCATCTTTAAAGGGCCTCAAACTGAATTAGGGACCAGCTGAAGTTCTGCAACTTCATTACGTTCGCATAAATACCTCCTGAGTCCTAACGAAAGCCAACAAATCATCGCTGTCGTGCTTTTCTTTTTACTACATTTATATCTGTGCATGGCTACAATCAGAAAGAAATAGCGATATCACTCTTTTATCCAATAAAATCATGTTGAGGTGTAAACACGACAGCCTGACTGTTGCTGGGAAACAAAGAGCAGCGTTTCAGCCTTCAGCTGTACGCTCTCCGTCGCAGCACCAAATAAAATAACGAGTTTATTGTGATTAAACCTGCTGCCTTTAAACCTGCGTCTGATCTGAACATCTGAAGTCACCCAAGCAGAAGGTGTAGTGAAACCATGGAAACGATGCCTCTGCAGAGCTGAAGTGATGACCGCAGAGAGCAGCTCTGAACATCCACCTGCAGACTGGCCGTAATGAGTCTTTGTCGCGTCTTTCAGCCATGCCTTTCACAAGTTCTGCCCCCTCCAACAAGAGGAAGGCCACCAAGATCATCACCGACTTGTCCAAAGTCTCCCAGAACGGTAAGAACCTGCCAACCAGGCCAGGAAGTAGGTAACCTCACATCCACAGGTTCCGTGACTGTCACATGCATTTGTGAGTTTTGCACTCCGTGTGTGTGTGTGTGTGTGTGTGTGTGTGTGTGTGTGTCCTACTTGTGGGTCATTACCACACAGCAGAACAGCCACAAATGTGTCCCCGTTACAGGCAGCGTGGAACAGGAGGCAGCCGTTGTTGAGCAGCACCTGGTAGCAGCAAGCGTTGCTAACAGGTGGTTTTAAATTCACCACGAAGCCGTAACTCGGCGGTTTGCTTCCGTAATGCTGCCCGCTCAGACATTTAGGACTGCTCTGGCTTTTAGATTCACGCTGATTCAAGGCGTTCAGACCCGGCCAGGAGGAGGAGCGGCGGCTCTCCTCCGACCTGAGCCGCAGAACTGTGATTTAAAACAGAAACCCAAATCTGATGCTCAGAATTTCCATGCTTGCACAACCAGCATCTACTAATCTGCTGCTATCTCCTCTCATTCGTGTGCTGCTGTTTATTCCCTCCGTCACATCTGGGTCCACCCACCTGTTTGTGCTCAGGCAGATTCAGCCCTAATCCCGATTATCCCTCATTTTCCTCCAGTTAATGCCCGCCATCCTGTCATGTGCTCCGTGTCTCATTTATGTCCGTGCGTCCGTCCTGCCAGTGTCAGTCTGTCTTCTTCTCTCCCAGTTAGCATCCAGCTCCCAGTTAGCATCCAGTTCCCAGTTAGCATCCAGCTCCTAGTTAGCATCCAGCTACCATTCTCCTGAATGAAGCCTCGGATCAATAACTCCAAAGGAGAGTTCGCTCACCAGCCCCTGTTATATCTCTCTCTCTCTCTCTCTCTCTCACACACACACACACACACACACACACACACACACACACAGAAAGTCTGATTTATGAGACATTGCTAACAGCTTCCTTCAGGGTTGCATCGCTCTCTGCTTTATAGACGTGCACGCATGTGCGCGTGTGCACACGGTTGTGCGATTCCACGTGTCACGAGTGAGATGGGCGTGCGTGTGGTGGGTGGGTGTTTTACGAGGAGCTCTGTGGAGCAGTAAAAGCCCTCAGAGCTCTCCATGACTGAAGCAGATGAAGGTTGTGAGGATTCCGCTGGAAAAGCTCCTGCAGCGTTCCCTGGTGCCCTTCCTTCCACGCTGCTCCAGCCTACCAACCCCTGCAGCTCTCACTCTCGTCCCACACGCGTCTTCTGAAGGTGCACGGGGGACGTTTGCACAGAAGCTGCAGCTTCAGGCAGCTCAGACATGGAGGAGAGCGTTTAGCCCACTGACCACAGATGGCTTCCCTTTCTTTCTTTGAGGAGAGCGCTTAGTCGGTTGTGTTGGTGTCAACAGGAGAAACAACAGTTGTGTCTTTTGTGTGAAGATTTTCTTTGAAATGAAATCTTTTCTGACACCTGGAGGTGTTTCTCCTGGGCGTAACCATCCCGAGGAGGGCTGCTGAGGATTGGTGTTCTCCAGCCTGCACATAGACACTTAAGGAAAGAGCTGGAGGAAAGAAAACGATAGTGTTTCCCATAACGTCATCTTGAGTTTGCAGCAGTCACTCATTTACTGACTTTCCTCAGGAGCCCCGGTAGTCACGGTAACGCACAGGCTGAGCAAAGTGATGGCTGAGGGCGGCTGCTCCTCACTGTTCTCTTCTTCATCGTGCTGTCAGATGACGAGTCTGACCCTGAGGCCTCTGAACTTGACCTGGGCACCAAGATCAAGACGCCCAAGGACGTGATGCTGGAGGAGCTCTCCCTGCTCAACAACAAAGGCTCCAAGATGTTCAAGATGAGGCAGCAGAGAGTGGAGAAGTTCATCGTGACCAACGAGAACAACGTAGGAGCGGCTAGACTCAAAGAAGCGCTTACGATTCCACCAGGTTGTAGCTTCTGCTTTTGTCCTCTAGCAGAACCTCCAGAACCTGCTGATGTCACCTCCTCCTCCTCCTCCCATCCCCCCGAAGCCTCAGGTCCCAAAGGAAGAAGGTATTTCTCCTTTTTGCCAACATTTGTTTGGAAATCATCATTTTGACCTTTAACCCCTCCGACCTTTTATTCTCTCAGTGGTAGAGAGGAAAGTAGAGGAGGAGGTGGAGAAGAAGAAGAGGAGGGAGGAGTATATACGCACCTACGTATCGCCATGGGAACGGGCCATGAAGGGCGACGAAGACCTAGTAGCAACCATGAAGTCCAGCATGCCAGGACCCATCCGGATTCACCCAGAACCGCCCATGTACAAAAGCTTCAACAGGTACGCGTGAAGGCTGAGCAGAAACCCAGCAGAACCCCCAGAATCACCTCCAGACGCTGGTCAAGTCGATGCTCCAGCTGATCTGGACTTCAGCACCACGTAATGGCACGTAGGGACGTTCTGTTTGTGGCTCTTAGGAGCCCCCGTGTGATCCCGGAGCCTCTTCTACCACCACTCTGCTCTGAGTGGACTCTCCCGGCTGTAGTCGACTGACTGTAATCATACTTTCCTCTGATTCCCTCTAGGACGGCGCTGCCCTATGGCGGCTACGACAAAGCCTCCAAGCTTCTGACCTTTGAACTCCCGGAGGTCACCCCTGCCCCCGAGGAGCCGGAGCCGCTGCCCAGCCTGCAGGCCGACATCCGCTCGCGGCCCTCCTTCAACCGCACTCCCATCGGCTGGGTGTGCAACGAGGACAACTCACACATCCACATGGACCTGGACAACATCCCCTTCGATGGAGAGACGGACGACCTGTGAACGCACGCTCGTGCACGCGTACGCCAGCACGCATCATGTGAACGTGTGTTTAAAGTCTTTAAAAGATGGAAATAAAATGTACACAACAAATTTGAAAGCTGACTGGTGCGGTTGCGAGTACCTCCACCACTCTCCCGAGTCTGACTTTCTTTGTCTTCCACAAATGTGGTGAAGTCTTATTATAATTTTGGATACTGTGAGCTGCTGTGTGAATAGATATAGTCAAGCACTCTGCACTCTTAAAACAATGTATTTATTCAATAAAACTTCCCTTTGAAGACAATCTGTCTGCTTCTCCTGAAGTCCCCTAATATCCAGAGATAAATGAGCCCCTGCTCCTAAATTAGTCTCATTCAAGTCCTCTCAACAGTAAAGCAACAATTAAGCTATCCCATTTTATAATAAGGCCACTAAAAGTAATAATGCCACTAAAAAAACAACAATAAATGCAACAATAATTCTGCAACTCAGTACTGAAGAAAACCTCCTTCAGTGTGTGCAGGTGGATGGTGGGTCATCCTCCTCCTCCGAATAATAATAATAATAATAATAATAATAATAATAATAATAATAATAATAATAATAATAATAATAATAATAATAATAATAATAAAGTCTGTGTAGATTCTCACTCATCCAGATCATAGTTGGAATAATATTGTAAATGTCCGAAGTTGGAAACAGGTACAGCGCGGTATCGGATGACGTCATTTCACTTTGATGCTCTTTCCAGCTCCTGTCACAAGGCGGCGCCATCGAGCCGAGCAACTCCCGCCTGAACAAAGCGGGATACGTCACTCCGAACGTTCTGAGCGCCTGGACTGTCCGCGGTATCGCGAGAGCGGCGTGCGGCGACCGCAGCGCTGGATGGCGCTGGTGGGGGCTGGATGATGCGCCCACGGCTCGCCCTCTCCCCGTTTAGACCCCACGATAGGACGCGTGACAGGCCGGAGACCGGCGGCGGCGGCGGCGGTTCCCGGGGTGAGTAACAATCCTGCACCGGTGGGCTTCGTCACAGACACCGAGGGGCTGGAGGGGGGGATGCGCATGTGACCGGACAGAACACACACCGTGGGTAGGTGTGTGTGTGTGTGCGCGCGCGCGCGCGCTTTTACAACGTGTTGGCCAGATGTGATGCGAAACAGACGCGTGCCAGCCTCCGTGGGTCCATCACGATGAGCTTCATCAGCGGCACGAGCCGCGTCTTGCGCTCGCGCGGCGGTTGCGTCTCCTTCGCGCTTCACCTGTCAGTTCCCGGGATCCGGTCGTCTTCCTCCCTGTCCCGCTAAGTTCATCCGGGTTGCGTCGCAGTTTTAACGGTTACAGGTGTTACCAAGCACAGGTGGATACCGCCGCTGTGCGCGCGGCTCCTGTCCGGCCGCGCGTTTTGTTAGTTTGTTTTTTTCTTCTTAATTTCATGTTTTTGGACTCGACCGTATGGACTTTGGCCGGGGGACCGCAGCGTCCTGCTGAGGCGGATGCGCGCTCCACCGGGCTCGCGATTGACTAAACGCCGCAGATTCGATCCGCGTGATTGATGACTTTGATCTCCGCGTCACCGCCAGCTTCAGCGCACGCGCACGCTCACACGCCGAAGGACCGAAAATTGCTTCCAACAAATCGCGAGAAATTGACAAAAAGTTTGGATTTTTCATCAAGAATTCACTCCAAACTAAAGGGAAAGGCTAAAGAGGCTCTTTAAAATCCATCTGTTTTTCCTTAAAATGACACCACACCAGCACAAAAGTATATTAAAAACACAAATACTGCGGATGCCCTCCGTCCTTCCGCGCGTGGCCCCAGCCGCTAGCAGGAAGTAAGCGGGATATCGCGGGAAACGTATTTCCGGACTGGACGGACTTTGCTGAAGTTAGATGGATAAATGAAGATCAAGCTACAGATGGACCCGATAAGGACCCACAAAAGACCAGACCAGAACCGCAGTGTCATGCAGAGTAACCGGGGTTACGCTTCCTAGACGAAGCCACTGTGATATTCTGGGGCCGATAATTCCCCAAAGCTAAAGCATCTTGATCGCCCCTGCTGACAGGCTGCAGGGCAGTAAAGCCCCTCCTCCCTTATTCTGGTTGGGGCTCAGGCCGCAGGTTGTTTCCTGGTTGCTATGGCGCTCCAGCTGTTGTGAGCACGAGCGAGCTTGCTCTGTCTCTGGAGATGATTTGGTTGGGCTGGTTTGGATTAAGATTGTCAGCAGATCTTTTAAAACCTCACGTGCTGAAACAAGAGGTCCATTAAACTCTCCCTTACGGGGGAATTGATTTAAATCCTCAGATTACTGTATCTGTCGTTCCCGTGGATGATCTTTCACTTCTTTTGACATTCCTGGCCCTCATGGATGGGATTAGGAAATGAGCAGATTATCGCCGTCATCTCGGTGGATGGGGAAGGACGAGAGGGGAGGAAAGGAAGGCTCGTGTCTCCTTTGACCTTTACGACTCTTCTGTTCCCCTCCCTATTCCACTTTCCCTTCTCTTCTCCTCTTAATCCCCCTCTCTTTTCCTCTATTTTCTCTGTTTTTTATCCCCGAACTTGCAAACAAATTTCACACGATCCCCAAGTTGCATCACAACTAAGGATGATTACGCAACAGATTAAGCTAATATTGTCGGGATTGTGCACGTGCGCCAGGCTGATAATGGGTTGCATCTGGGTTATGGCGTGCACGTGCACGCTGTGGCGTTTTCTCGTGCCTGTGAGGAGAAATGACCTTGAGTTTTGCAGAAAAACGAGGGCCCAGTCTGGGTAACATGCACACATGCAGCTGCACGTGTGCCCCACGGTCCGTTAGTGGCGTTACTGGCACACGAGCGCTGAATCACTGGCAGAACTTCCATCCCGAGTGGGGAAGAGACGGAGAGAGAGGGGACCATGAACTCTGGAAGCTGCCCGTTGTCAAGCCAGGCTATTTGAAGTTACAAGCAACCCAGTTAGTCAGAAACCGCCGCCTGGGCGTGCATGAGCGTGCGTGAGCGTGCGTGAGCGTGGTCGAGTTTGGGGATGTGAAAGAGGCGGAATTGGTGACACAACCAGAGCCACTGTCCTCGGGGACAGACCGGCGCTTTTGTTTGGCTAGCACCGACCGCGCCGTCGCTGTCACCGAGCCACGGCGGACACAGACGCACGGACCATCCCGACCGCAGTCCGTCAGTAGATATTTCCCCCTGCTGTTCTGAACCGTGGAATACGCCGACTCCCGTTTGGAACGCTGTAAACCGCAAAACAAAAGAACAAGCTCCAATTCACGACGCGACCTTTCCCGGAGGTCGTAAAGTATACAGACGTCCCCTGGACGCGCTTCCTGCCCCAAAGGCATCTTTAAACGCTCATCCGTTTAGTCAGTGGAGGCTGAAAAGTTGATTCCCGGCCTCAGGAAAGGGGGTTGGGCTTGGGAACGACACTTCTGTGCTGAGGAGGCTCTGATGTTCACGTCAGGTTAGACCACCGTCACGCCAGTTCTCCTTCCAGCCCTCCCCTTGCTGCCTGCTGCCCTGAGTCATGTTTTTGGTAAAAAAGAGACACCTCTAGTGCCACCCGGTGGCCCCCTGTGGCTATTGTTTCTCGTAGGACTTTAATAAAAAAGGACAAAGATGCTAACGGAATTAAAAGTCTGTCAGGACAGCGCAGGAACGCCAGAACTTATCGCCCGCCGGCAGAGCCAGACCTGGCAGGTCTGAACGCTCCTGCAGCCGGGTTCTAAACGCATGTATGGATTTAACACAGACGAGTCAGCGTTGGGGACTTTCAACCCTGCATCATTTGGACAAACGTGGCGCCGTCTCCTCTGTGTCGTTCCCCTCGTCGCCGGGGCGGTGGGGCCAGTCAGAACTGTACTCCTTGTTCCAGCCGGTGTGGAGTGTTTAGCCCACATGGAGATAGCTGCGTCAGCTACATTAGTAAGCTGATATTACAGCAGCGCGTCACCTAAAAGTCGACCTGGAGGTTAAATAAAGAGGACGCGACGCAGCGGTTGCCTCTACCATAAGTATCTACCGATTTGACCTGTAGCAGCTCGGAGGAAAGCGAAAATCTCGACAATCACGACAATCTTCTGAGGCTTAACGCTGCAGCTGAACGTGCCGCACGTGCAACGAGGGCCTTTCTGCTTTTAAGGGTTGCCAGTTGAATGTTGGCAGCACCTGCTCGCCGATTTAAGTCAGCGCGCTCCAAAGAACGCCAAATCTTTCATAATATGTTTGTATGTCGGCAGAGTGACTTATGGGCGTTTAGCTGATGTTGGTTGGAGAGCCGTTGGTTGGAGAGCCGTTGGTTGGAGAGCCGTTGGTTGGAGAGCTGTTGGTTGGAGAGCTGTTGGTTGGAGAGCCGTTGGTTGGAGAGCCGTTGGTTGGAGAGCCGTTGGTTGGAGAGCCGTTGGTTGGAGAGCCGTTGGTTGGAGAGCTGTGGATCAGAGCGGGAGCTTGGCGGAGCAGCGGGGATCAGAGAGGCACGGAGCCATCCTTCAGATTAAACTAAACTCCCGGGAGCATCGGGAGCATCTGCTGAGACAAAAGAGAGACACAACCCTAACCGACACCTAACCCCAACCCTAACCCTAACCAACCCCTAACCCCAAACCCTTAACCCCTAATTTAAACCCCTAACTCTAACCCCAATCCTAACCCCTAACTTAAACCCCTAACTCTAATCCCAACCCTAACCCCTGACCCCTAACTAACCCCTAACTAACCCCTAACTTAACCCCTAACCCCTAACTAAGCTCTAACTCTAACGCCTAACTTAAATCCCTAACCCCTAACCTTAATTAACCCCTAACCCTAAGCCTAACCCCTAACTAACCCCTAACTCTATCTCCTAACCTTAACTAACCCCTAACTCTAACCCAGCAGAAGCACAGGAACAGCTGTCTGATCCCAGCGGGAACCTTGGTGATCCATCCCATCATCTGCCGCCAACAGAAGCAGATTCATGGAAGTTTTTCTCCCACCCCGAGGTTAACTCAGGGTCAGGTCAACAAAGGTCAACCGTTAACCGTCCGGCTCTGCTGCCGTAGCGCAGCGTGAAACACAGCTGCTTCAGCGTTTGAGCGTCTGACAGAGAAACGGTGTTTCATCGTTTTAATCTCGGGCGGGGCTCATTTTAATTCAGTTAAGTGCGTTTTTGCAGTGTGTTGGTGTGTAGTTCATCAAAAAGAAGAAACGTTTGACGTCACCGGTGTGTTTGGCTGCTGAACTGCACACTCAGACCCCACAGCTCCGTCTTCACACCCCACAGACGTCAGTCAGCGTCGTCTTCACTGCGGCCGTGAAATGATTTAAAAATCAGAGCTGACAGGGAGGTGGCTGAGCTGGCAAGAAGAACCCGATGCATTTACGCACATTTACACACATTTACACACATTTACACACATTTACGCACATTTACGCACATTTACGCACATTTACGCACATTTACGCAGATTTTTCAGTGCTGTGGAGTGCAATGACGTCTCATTAAATCATGAACTCATAACTGAATTTACAATCTCACATCCTGACCGCTATGCTAACAACAGTTGCTTATTTTAGAAGGTGAATACACAGAGGCACACAGGCACACACACACAGGCACACACACAGGCACACACACACTCACACACACACACACACACACACACATCGGCCTGGACCACATGCTCTGGCTTCCTTAGCACTTGATTGACTCACTGTGGCTTCCAGGAACTCTCCAGCATCAACACACACCATCGTCACCACTGGCCAGCCTTCTGCGCACGTGCGTGTGTGTGTGTGTGTTCTTGTACTTGCTACATACTGAGTACCAAATTCTGTATTCTCCTACGGACATTTGTATGAAGTGAGGACATTTTAGCTGGTCAAAGCTAAACTAAGACGCAGGTTAAAGGTTAGGGTTAGAACTGGGTCAGGGTCAGAGTCAGGGTAAAGAGGTATAAAAGTCCTCACAAAGATAGAGGAACAAGGATGTGCCCTTGTGTGTGTGTGTGTGTGTCTGTGTGAGACCTGTGCAGCAGTGTGTCTGAAATCACATGGTTTGGCTTTTCCCCCGCGTGCCTCCCGCTTGGCCTATTTCCATGGTAACTAGCTGAAGACACAGGGACACACACACACACACACACACCCGCCAAGCCACACAAACAGGGGCCTGCCAGTTGTGTGTGACTGTAGGGTGCAGTCAGAGAGGCAGTGTGATCACATACTTCACACAGGCTCAGCTGCAGACACACACACACACACACACACACACACATACACACACACACACTGAAACTCTACTGGAGAGCAAAAATAGACGTTTCAGCTCCCGGTAACGCCATCGCCCCATCATCCTTCCTTCCCTCTCATCACCCTGCCTTTGTCACCGTGCGGCCATCGCCACGGCAACCAGCCCACGCCGCTCGTCGCAGCCTCGCTGCGCCCTCTGGCCTTCTGCCAAAGGGGGAGCTGTAGGTGGGGGGGCACTGCGGATCTGTTGGCCGCTGCCCTGTGGGGTTACGCAACAACAAACACACACAGATACACACTAGCAGAATCACTGTAGACACACAGATTGGCTCTTTTTTCTGATATTCACACACACACTCACACACACTCACACACACACACGTATATATTTTCAGAAGCTGTGTGACACGAGCTGCAGATATGGTGCTGACACGGTAACAGAGCCTCCCCGTGTCCTGTCACGGACGCTGTTTTCCTCCATTGTCATCACTGATGATGTGACAATAGTGAAATGAGACGTTAGAAAGTGTGAAAGCTCATCCAGAGCTGGATTATGGGATTATGGATGCAAACGTTCTGACGTGGTTGCTCTGAACACTGGTTTTGGTGTCTTACAGGGAAACTCAGGAGCGTCTTCGCCGCTGGACGCCGTTTATCAGAAACTCCCCCCCAAAGGACACTTGGGGTTGGGGTTGGGGGTAGGACGGGTCCTGCTCGCAGCCACAGGACAGATTTGAGAGTAAAACCACTGCTGGCGTGGGGGGAGGGGTGTATGGGCGCCAGATCCCCACGTCTCCTCCACCAGCCGCCGCTGCCTCCTTCCTCTTCCTCCCCGAGCTTCTTCCTCCTCTGCTCTTCGCTCATTCTCCCTCGTCCTCGCTCATGGGAGTGACTTAGCGCCCAGGTCTGCCGCCTCGGCCCCTCCCCACCTCGCCGTGGAAACAGGGGCGTCCAGGAAGTGATGTCGTGGAAGAGGAACTACTTTGCGTCAGGCGGTGGAGCGGCGAGCGGCGTGCAGGGGCTGGCGACCCCCAGAACCATGACCTCCATCGCACCCAGCAAAGGCCTGAGCAACGAGCCGGGACAGAACAGCTGCTTCCTGAACAGCGCTCTGCAGGTCAGTCGGACACTCACACAACAGTCGCCAGGGTAACCGCGTGGTCATGTGACCGACGCTGTTTCCTTGGAGAACCGCTAAGATGCAAACGTCTAACTTCAACTCTCATCAGTCATTTTAAAAAGCAGCATCAAGCAGTGAAGCAGTTTGTGTTTTTCTTTTTGTAGTTTTTTTTCTTTTTTTGGGGGGGGGTGTTTTTAATTCTTTTAAAAGTTTAAAAGTTTTGATTTTATTCCAGAATCTCAGCTACGACCTTTTGGGGCCCTGAATGTCTTTAAAAGTGTGTACATTTCCATCTTGTAGATGCAGAATGTTTTTGAATGGATCGTAATGTGGTCAAAGTAGAGAACCCCCTCCCCCCCTCCCCCCCCCGACCCCAACCCCGACCCCGACCCTGACCCCGACCCCGACCCTGACCCGACTGCAGCAAATTGATATTTGTATGCTGCGCGGATGAGATTAGAGCCGTGCTAAGAGGCGTTGTGTTTCGGTGGTTTGGCACCGATCATAGTTTGGCTTTACTGTGGACATCCTGTCTTGCACACACACACACACACACACACACACATCAAATGCCAGCTGGCACAAAAACACACAAATGGCTCTTGAGAGAGGGAGGGTGGAGGATAGCTGAAGAGTTGGGAGGCATGAGACACGAGGAGAGATGGATGAGAAGAGGAAAAGTTTAAAGGAGACCACAAACAAGGAGGTAGGATGGGGGTGGGGAGGTGGTGGAGAGTCAAGCAGGTCGGTGTCGAGGAGAGAAGGAAGGGACGGAGAGAAGGTGGGAGAGATGGAAGAAAAGACGACACTATGGGAGAAAGTTTGAGGAAAATACGGAGAAAATTTCTCATCAAAGGCACCAAAAGTACAATTCAAGGACACACACACACACACACACACACACACACACCCAGGGAGTACATGTCTGCTTATCTAGTATTTTAATTGCAAAGTTGGTGAGGCGTTTAGTTGCGGCCACAAACGAACGAGCACGACTGCAGAGATCAAATTAACTTAATTATCAAATTAATTTTTTTTTGTGAATAACTTTTTTATTGAACTGCAGCAAGTGAGACATCCAGCAACATCTGTACAGTTTTATTAACACACACCCATGAGAACTATAATTAGAGGCGAAAATTCTTTAAGACATCGTGCTCCAGAGTGTCGCCACTTCCGGGTCGGAGTTCTCGATAGTTTGTACTGATGTCGCACTTCTGGAGGGAAGGTCGCCTATCCGCCGCGCATGGTGCACGGGAGCTGGTCATTGTCGTCCCGACTGTCACTGTCGTCGACGTCCTGTAACATCTGGGGTTGTAACGCAACGTTTACAACGCAACAGGTTTAGAGAAACAACAGAGGAGGAAGAAGGAAAGTTCGCCCAGCGTCTGTCGGGTCACGTTGAACCGCCGCCTGTCGCCATTCAGCAGCGCGGCAGCAGCGAATCAGAAGCACCTTTCGCCAACTGAACTTCGCCAACGAGATTATGAAAACTAGACGTCAGCGAGGAACAGAAGAGCTTTAGGGAGAAAGCCGACTGGTTCGCTCTCTCCGCCTCCGCGCCCGCGTTAGCGGTAGAAGCCGCAGCTCTGCAGAGATCGTTGCTGTCAATGCTACCCCGATGAGTCCAAACAGGCAGAGGAAGCAGCCACAAGCTGCCGCCGCGAAGCCGCGCTGGCGCTGCTGCTACAAGCCGCCGCCGCTAAGCCGCAGCCACAAGCCGCTTCTACAAGCCGTTTTCACAAGCCGTGCAGCGCCACAAGCCGTTGCCACAAGCTGCAGCCGCTGCCGCGCCTCACAAGCCGCAGCCGGCTGCCAAAGCCGCAGCCAAGCCGTTTCACAAGCCACCCCACAAGCCGCTCCCACAAGCCGCAGCGCCAGTCAGCCACAAGCTGCAGCTGCTGCAGCTACAAGCCGTTTCTGGCAAGCTGCTCTATTGGGTTGCTGCCGCAGTTGTCGTTGCAGCTACAAGCTGCAGCCAAGCCGTTTCCCACAAGCCGCTCCCACAAGCTGCTCCTACAAGCTGCAGCTACAAAGGCTCTCTACGTTGCAGCTGCCGCAGCCATGCCGCTCTCACAAGCTGCTTCTGCCGTTGTTGCTTTACAAGCCGCAGCCACAAGCCGCTCCACAAGCTGCTCCCACAAGCTGCAGCCAAGCCGCCTACAAGCTGCAGCTACAAGCTGCTCCTACAAGCTGCTCCTACAAGCTGCAGCTACAAGCTGCTGCTTCAAGCTGCTTCAAGCTCACAAGATAAAAAAAACATGCCATTTGGGCTAACAGAGACTAGCGTGGCGCTAGCCTGCCTGGTTGCCTGTTAGACACGATGGTCAGTTTTATTCGCAGCTCTTGTGGTCTTACTGCAGATCCTCCACTGGGGGAGATGCAGCAGGTGGAGGCACAAGCATCTGGTGGGGGACCAGCATCAGCTGCTGCTGCAGGGACACGCTGCAACTCTCGGGCGCAGCGCTCAGGGTGGGCGGGCTCTGAGATGCTCGAACAGAATGTGGAATTTCCTGAGAAGGGAAAACTGCTGGGACGCTCCTGTGGGTAAAACCAGGGAACACCTGCCGAGGAAGATGGGCGGGGGCAGCGTGGAGCGTGCCCTCCTCGTGCCTGCTGCAGCGGCGTGCTGAGCCCATTCATCATGACCACATAAACTACAGAGAGGAGGGGGGCTGACACACACACAGACACACACCAGAGTCAGCACCAGCCTGCCAACCTCCGACCCCTCCATCCTCCGCCCATCATCCTGGTGGTAGCGCTGCAGGCTGCCAGTATCGTCCGGGGGGACTGAAGGGCTCTTCCTCTCCTCCTCTCTGTTTTTACCCTGTGAGCTCCGTCTTCTGTCCGTCTGTCCTGTTAATACACAAAGCAGAGGAGCTGCACGCTGGGAGCTGCTGGGAAACACGAGTGAGGCAGGAATGGCTGAGAGCCACGCAAACATCCCCATTTTTCAGCAAACCTGCTTTAAAACCCGTCTTTTTCCCACCAACCGTGAAGGTAACGCATCCCACCGTGGGGAAGAGAGCACGGTGCGCTCCTGGCTTGGGCACGTTGGTGACGGAGGCTTCCCGCGTGAACAGTTACCTTCGCACACACACCTTCATGTGCTCTTCTTCCTCTCAGGTCCTGTGGCATCTGGACATCTTCCGCAGAAGCTTCCGACAGCTGACCACGCACAAGTGCATGGAGGACTCCTGCATCTTCTGCGCCCTGAAGGTAAAAAACGCTGGCAGGCAGCAGCAGCGTGAGCCTGCAGCAGAGGTCAGGGGTCAGGTGCATTGGTTGCGATCACACCTGCAGGCCTCAGACGGCTCAGACGGACACGTCTGGACCCACGCCGCCCTGGAGGCTGATTCTGTCCTCATCAGCCGGTTACGCAACCACGCTTTTACATCTGACTGATCCAGCTCAAAAAGGAGAAACAAAAGAGCCTGAAAGAAGGTGAAGCAGCGCAGCAGCTGCGCTTACACCACCCCAGCATTCAGGAAAGAGCTTAGCAGAAAAAAACTGGTAGCTGCGGCTTGCGGAAGGCGCTGCTGCAACCAGCCTTCTGCTGCCTCCTCCATCCTTTTTCTCAGTCTTAACGATGAACTGCAGGAATTGCGACTTGGTCAGCAGCTGCGTTTTCCCGCCAAGCGCAGTCGGACCAGTTTGTGAAGGCCTCACGCTTCACGCGGCTCAGTCGCAGCCATTTGTTGCATCAGTGATGACAGGTCGGCGTCTCAGAGACGGGAGGTGTGTGCGGAGCCGTGGGAGGATGTGTGTCTGTCTCCGCTGCCTCTCCGTAATTAATTGGCTGACTGGGAGTGCTGAGCTAGCAAAGCCCACGCTAGCAGGACACACACACACACACACACACACATCTAGGTCGCAAGTTTCATCTGATGTGACGCTGCACATCTGCACCTCGAGGGGCTCACACATCAAAGAGAACACACACACAAGCTTGTGTGGAGGGTGCACCACCCGTGGGTGTGCGAGACCAAGGCCTTGTCTCTCTCACACACACACACACACACACACACACACACGAAGCTGACCCTAACTACCTACCAGATATGTGACTTGTCCATGAATTCTCTCTCTTTTGGAGCAGAACATCTGTGTAATGGATAATTTGGGGTTAAGCTAATTTAAACTAATCTCAAGTAATAAGATTTTCAAATGTGCTGATGCTGATGGGAGGGGCTAAAGAAGGGAGATGAATGAGTGGGGGAGATGCTGTATAATGTCCCAACACACACACACACACACACACGCACATGCATGTGCATTATACATGTACACATCTATACACTCCCTCTTCCTCTTCCTGCCTCCACTCCTCCCTTCCCCTCTCTGTAGGGTATATTCCCCCCCCATTCTCCTTGGCGCATTGCTGCAGTCAACACACACACACACACACACACACACACACACACACACACAAACGCTTGTGTAGTTCCTTTTTCATTATCTCTTATTCATTTTCATTCCCTCTCTCACACACACACATAGAACACTACATTACCTTCCTTGTTGCCAACCATCAGCCTTCACACACACACACACACACACACACACTCCAGCCTCTCAACCTTAAATCAACAAAAAACACAAAAAGGTCCAAAGTTACACAAAATAAATTAAATCAAGTTCAACTTTACCCACAGTATGTGCTCAGGTTAACAGCTGATTCACACACACACACACACACACACACACACACACACACAGGTGTAACCTCTTTGTGGCTACAGAATCATGGCGTTCTATCTTTTTATATCACCGGTTTTGCAGTTGCCGTGTTGAACTTGCAGCAGGGTCTTGGTTCTGCGTGAGGAACCTGCTCCGGATGCGGCCTGGAGCTGCTGCAGGAGCCTCTGCTGCTCAGAAAACGGGGCCGTAGCGGAGCACAGGAGCCATGAGCACGTTTGCTGGCCGCCTGGAGGATCCCAGCCTCTGGTCTGTCCTGCTGCTCAAAAATAGCTCCGCGCTTTTGCTGCGAATTCTCACCACAACCGAGAAAGCAGAGAAGAAATGAGGTCATTTTTATCCGGTGGCAATAAGCAGGAGGTTTTTTCCTTTATCTGTCTGTCCTCAGACGTCTGCAGCGCTCCTCGGTCCAGACTCGCGCAGAAAACCTCTGGCTGCTGCTCAGCTTTGGGCCAGAACAACTGCCTTTGGATCCACCCAAATGAGCCCTTCCAAAAGTTAAATAACCAGTCAGCAGCTTTGCTCCTCACAGTCATCTGGTTTGTTTACAGCAGCTCAGGTCTGAACTCTGCAGCATAAAAACTACATTTTCTTGCTCATTTCTGAAAACATCTGCACAGACAAGCCTCCACCAGTAGGTGCCGCTGCATCTCACATCTCAGGTGCAGGTGTAACAGGCCAAATTCAGCCCCGCCCCCACATTAAACCCGGGTACAGAGCAGAGGCAGCGCTGGAACTAGCAACCCCTGCTGCCCTGCCTGTGGTGTAGTCAGCTACTGTCCTCACCTGGACCTTCACCCCACACCGCAGGGCTGTAACCTGGCCTAGGCCACAGTATTCCCGGGCTATAATCTAGTAATTGACAACAGCTGGTTACCATGGAAACAGCCAAACTTTGCACGCTGCCCTGAAAACACACTTCACGGCCCCAGCTTTCGGTCTTCGACAGGTCGATGCGCTTTCTATTTTCCTGCGACGGAACGCTCTAAGAGGCGTTTTTGTCCGGGAACAGTGCCCAACGCACGCCATCGAGTATCGGCGGAGGCGGGAATCTGACCGTTTGAGCCGTCTGTCAGCCGGTGGAACATGAGAACTGGGACTGCTTTACACCACAAAGCCACAACACAACAGCGGCAGGGTTTGCTGCAGACTGATGGATGTGTGTGTGTGTGTGTGTGTGTGTGTGTGTGTGTGTGTGTGCAGAGTATCTTTGCTCAGTTCCAGTTCAGCAGTGAGCGCGTGCTGCCGTCGGATGCGCTGCGGAGCGCGCTGGCCAAAACGTTCCAAGACGAACAACGATTTCAGCTGGGCATCATGGACGATGCAGCCGAATGCTTCGTGAGTCTGACACACACACACGTGCACACACACGTGCACACACACGGACACACGTGTCTGTGAGGTGTATAGGCTTCCTGTAAACAGGAAGACTCCTGGTGCAGCTGAGGAGTTCAGGGCCTGATTCCAGGCAACAACCTCCCGCCAGCGTCAGCGAGCATCGCTCACGTGCAGCTTTTGTGAGGCGTTTTCAGGCTGTTTTCTGTGATGTGAACGTCTCCACTCCAGCTGGTAACGGCGTCGTGTGACCCGAGTGTCGGTTTTAGAGCCGTGTTTCTCAAACGTTTTCAGACCCAGGACCACTGAACCCATAAATAAACACTCACGGACCACCTGACTTTAAATAGCCCCCAAAACAACATGCTAAGTAACGATCAGGTGCTGGTACGACAGATGCATCAGGAAATATACAATAAAGTGAATTCTTTAAATCTGGGGAGTTCAAGAAACACTGATTTACACTAAATTTTAAATATTGAAATTTTAAATTTTAAATTACGTGTCACCTCGCAGACCACTAGGGGTCGCCGGCGGACCACTGGTGGTCCACAGACCACGCTTTGAGAAACACTGTTGTAGAGAATCAACCATCTGAAAGCAGAAATGTTCCGGCTCGGCTGTAATCCCAAACCCGTTTCTCTCCTTCCACTCGTTCTTCTCCTCTTGCCCTCAAAGCCCTCCACAGTAACAGTGTGTGCACGTGTGTGTTTTATGTGTGTGCCCGTCTGATCGATTGGTCGTAAATGTGTTCGGTCAGGGAATCTTATGAAGTATAGACGCCGCTCCCACGCGCAGATTAACAGCAAGGGCCTCAGCGGGGAGGAACCATCTGACGCGTGCACGCCCGCGGTGCACGCCCACGCTGTCTACTGTGTCAACAAGCGGCAGACCTGGCACGGCGTTGATGTCTGACTCTTTGCTGTTGCTCAGGAGAACCTTCTGATGCGCATCCACTTCCACATCAGCGCTGAGAGCAGAGAGGACATCTGCACCGCCAAACACTGCATCCCACACCAGAAGTTCGCCATGACGCTGTTCGAACAGGTACCAGGCCGCCCCGCCGCCCCCTTCCGGGATTTCAGTAGGGAAAATGAGACGCTGATGTGAAAGGATGAATCGGGATGTTTGTGTTTGCAGTGTGTGTGTAACAGCTGCGGAGCCACATCGGACCCCTTGCCCTTCATTCAGATGGTTCATTACATCTCCACTACATCGCTCTGGTAAGGCCAGACACACACACACACACACACACACACACTGCAGTAAATCTGGCAGCAAATCTGAGGCTGGGTGGTGGCGAAGGAAGGGACAGCGCGTTCTCTTCTTGTCTGCACAGGTTCCTGCTGATCACTGAGCTGCAAACACACACACACACACACACACACACACACACACACACACACACGTGAATGCATACGTGAGAGCGGGTGTGTGTTCAGGTACAGTGCAAACACGGAGCTGATGCTCTTAGTCAATGGGAAATAAGGAACAAGAGGGAAAAATCAATCAGCGGTTTGATTCCGCCGACCCAGGGGCGACGCTAATCTAGAAGCGGAAGAGTGGGTCGGAAAGAGTGCGAATGAGAGGGAAATAAGAGGATGTATTACTCTGCATCCCTTTCGGAAATGGAACAGGGCAGAGGAAATGGAGGCATAAGCACAAACACACACGCTGTTTGGGCTAGTCTGTGGTGCCACCGCTTTGTGTGCACGCCTGTTAGCGCTGCCAGGCTATTTTTACCGCTAATGGAGCCTCATGTTTGCCGGGGAGACGGGCAGATATGCCACCGTCAACAGGAGCGTGATGATCAGAGGGAAAGCGAAAGATGAAACTCCACCGTCGCAAAATTGCTTCAGTTTTGTTGCTGGTTTTGACACAAACAAGTGGGATTGAGGTTGTTTCCTGGTCGTTTATCTGCTGCTGCGTTGGCAGCCCAGAGGCCGAGGCTGAAGGTGTGTGTGAGCCCATGAAGGAAGATGAAGATTACTGATAAGTAGAACAACGATGAATTAAAACTGTTGTCAAGTAAAGACGTAAAGAAGAACGTCGACGGGCAACACACACACACACACACATCTGATTGCAGCAGGCGCGCCACAGAAGGTCCCATCTGCTGATCACATGATCAGAGCCTCTTTTGCTTTTGTGACTGGAAGCGTGTTTCTCTGAGGTCATGACCTCTGCCACAGAGGTCATGACCTCCCTGTAACTCTAAACCACCTCAGCACACACTAGGAAATTGTAGCATAAAACGTGGAGAGGATGGAGGTGAGAGAGAGCAGCCAGAGAAGGACAGCGGAGGTGGATGGAAATGGATGGAAAAACACGGACCTCCTCGGCTCCCGTCACCGTTACCGCGGCTACGCCCGCCTCCACCGAGCTGGCTCAGACGTGCTAACGTACGGGTGAGGTGGGGGCACCAGCTGGAAAACGTGACGCTGTTGTTTGTGATGGCTGAAGCAGAAAAACATCCTGGGAATTCTGTGTCCACCGGAGACGACAGCGCTGCTCCGAGGCCCTGCAGCCTGTGGACACAGACACTCCCACCTGACACGTTCATGGACTTATCCAACACGCAGGTCTGGGGGCAGCTTCACTGGCTCTGAAGAGGAACCAAAGCCGTCACAGAACCAGGTCTGAACCAGGAATCAGTCCAGAGAAACCCAAAAGACCAGTCCAGAACACGAGAAGATGGCTGGACGGGAATGTCTGGGCACAGATGGGCTGAAGCCATGTATCCAGTATCGCGATCAAAGAGCTGCTTTCATGTCTCAGATTTTACTTAAATCTTGGATTTTCAACACCAATCACCCTGGCAGCACGACTAACCCGGCGTTAGCGAGGTGCTTCTTCCTAAACTCAGGTTTCAGTCCCACCTTCTTGTGTTCTTCTTCCTCAAACGTGCCCCTGGATCAGAGCTGCTTCTATATTAGCGCGCGCATTCAACGCTCCGGTAACCTCAGCGCTCCTGGGAAGGCCCAAAGATGTTGCTGGAGAGAGTGCTGCGATCAGCGTTCTGCAGCGACCAGCAGCGCTCTTACGCAAGGAAAGGTCTGCAGAGCCGCGGCCACGCAGGAAGGAAGCCAAAGCATCTCCGCACGGGGACTTTGGCGCTGACGCTGCAAGACCCACGGCGGATTGTGAAGAGGAGCAAATCTGTGTGTGCCAGCGTCTGATAAACGATGATATCGCCGCCTGTTTGTCAGCAGAGAGACAGAACAGAGAGCTAGCCGCGGCGTCCCGCCCCGGCTGCGTCTCGGTTGCTCTGCTGCTTGGCTGCGGCTCGGCCGTTTGTTCTGTGTCCCTCTCTGAGAAGTGAGAAGCGGAGGCTGGCAGAGCGCCTTCCTGCCATATCTGGTGCCAGCGCGAGGCAGCCCGCCGCCCACAGAGGAGAGTTCCGCCTGCGTTTGTGCATATGCGCGTGTGAGTGTTGCGTTTGGCAGAGCGGCGGTTGCCGGGGTGTTCTCAGGCTGTTTCCGAGGCCGCCCTGCCAGCACGCGTGCGTGTCTGTGCACTTGTGTGTGTGTGCGAGCGTGCGTGTGCACCAGCTCTGTGGTGGGTCGTGACTCAGGGATACAGAACACATGGTTCTGAGCTCACCAGAAGGCCCAGACCCAGTCTTCCTCACCTCTCACTCTTCCTCCCCTTCAGCTCGTCCTGTTTGTGTGCGACTGACACAAAGGTGGGTTTCAGACGCTGTCACACGGCTTCGCGACACGCCGGGTGAATGAAGCCGTCAGATCACCCCCCACCTCCGTCCTCTCACCTCCGCTGCTTCTCTCCATCAGAGCAACTGTGGGGAGGTGCTGCGTATCCGCCGGGTGCTGATGAATTCACCGGAGATCGTTTCCATCGGTCTGGTGTGGGATTCGGACCATTCTGACCTGGCTGAGGACGTCATCCACAGCCTGGGAACCTGCCTGCGTCTGGGAGACGTAAGAGCATCTCACACACATTTGTACTTCTGTCTCTGTGGGGACTTCCACTGAGCAACCCTAATGAAATTCAATTCTAACCTGATTTCATCTCTGAATTCTGACTTCAGACATTTTATTTAAAAGAGTTCCCTTCAGGTCACCTCACAAATCACAAAGTGATAAACACACAGACAAAGGATAATTAAAGGAAGGTTAGAGGAAGAGCTCGGTGTCATCCATATAGAGGTGGAATTATGTGTTATATGTTAGCAAGATATTACCGAGAGGTAGGAGTCGGATTATTAACAGTATAGGGGACCGAACACTGAACCCTGGGGAACACCAGAGGCGAGCGTGTTTGTGGTTTAAAAAGCTTGGGTTCAGATCTAAACCAGTCCAGAGGGGGAAACCAGACTGGAACTGTTCCAGCAGGTCGCTGGGAGGCGACAGCGGTCTCCAGGAGGTTGGAGGGGAAACGGTTG
The DNA here is from genome assembly GCA_015343265.1 of Pao palembangensis. Taxonomy (NCBI): domain Eukaryota; kingdom Metazoa; phylum Chordata; class Actinopteri; order Tetraodontiformes; family Tetraodontidae; genus Pao; species Pao palembangensis. Next base: position 334,881 of record CM027084.1, on the reverse strand, counting down.
TTGAAGGTGGTCAGAGAATGGATGGAGGCTCTGATGGGGGGGCGGAGAGGATCCAGCTGGCAGGTAGAGGGTCTGGAGGTCAGACGTGTGGGCAGCAGAGGGCAGTGTGAAGGGGGGGTTCTGAAGACTGGGAGGGCGGAGGCCTTTGAGGAGCGAGCAGCAGGGTGTTGACGGATGTTTACAGTCTCGTTTTTTTTACTGACGGTAAATGTGAAGAAGATCGGAATTCTCTTTCTTTTAGACTTAAACCAACGTTAAAGTAAACGATCACTGGAAGACGTTATATGTTCATGGCACCTTCTCTTAGGGCTTCTGTTAAACTTCAGCTTCTCTAAAGTTTCTCTTCAAATTTGCATCTCAGCCCAGTTTTTCAATATTTAGAAGAGTAAAATCAGACTGACTTTAGAGGCGCACTAGCGATGGCGGGGGCTCTGTTGGATGCTTTCCATTATTAGCATGGCGTTACGTTAGGTTTCCTGCCCAGGCTCGCAGTCACGCCTGCCTGGAAGGAGACTTTTCATGGTAAACACCAGCACCAACCCTCAAAGAACCACAAGGATTTTTTAAATACGTGTTTGCTGAACAAATTCGAACTTCCAGGAGCTCCCGCCTGTCCTGCAGAGCTCGTCCCTCCTCCCACCACATGCACACGTGCGCGATCAGCCCGCGAGGCTCCGTGTCAGGAGCCGAGTGGCGCTGCTGCACGTTAAAGCCACTGTAGCATCTTCAGCCACATTCGGAAGCGGTATCCATGAATAATGCATCCGCGAGTACGACCGCACGTTCCACGGAGTCACACTCTTCCCTCTGTCCTCCGTCTCCGTCTGCTTGCTGCCGTCTCACATTTTCATCCCCCTCTCGAGATGAAGTGAGCTGCTAGATAAGAATGGGAGGAGAAGAGATCGCCTTTCTCTGCTTTTGTTTAGCGCTTCCGTTCAGAATCCATCTGCTCTCCATTCCCCGTATTCTGCCAGAGCTTTAGCTTCCTGTCTTTGTCTGGCTTCGGCATCTCTTTTTCCTCTTTTCTGCTTCCCTGGGCTCTTTTGTAGTTATTCTCTCCACAGATTAGTGCATTTCACTGCCAAAACAATGAGTCTGTTGTGATAAGAGATAACAATCAGTCATTTTAAGGGAGCAACGCCGCATTCGATTCTTCAAGTGTGAGGATTTACCGTGACAAAAGTGATCATTTGAAGACTTTCAGTTTAGTAAAGAGGATATTTGAGGCAGAAACAATGTCAGTGGCTGATTCTGTTGACCCGGTAACGGCAGCTGTTACCGTAGAGATGTCAGCTCCGTGTGCATGTGTGAAGACGTGTGTAGAGGAGGAAAAGAGCGTTGTTTTACACACGTTTGCTCTAGAGAAGTGTGGAAGTATCATCCATTCAATCGTTCCCAGTATAACCAGTCCAATCATAGTCTCTGTCCCAGCATAACCAGTCCATTCAAAGTCTCTGTCCCAGTATAACCAGTCCAATCATAGTCTCTGTCCCAGTATAGCCAGTCCATTCATAGTCTCTGTCCCAGTATAACCAGTTCCAGTATATATAACCAGTAGAGAAAGCCATTTCACCAATAAAGTGCAGTTCACCTCTCAACCTCACGGGGGTGCTATTTGCCAACTCTAAGTGACACATTAATTAATAACTGATCAGTGTCTAATGCTCGTTTGTTTCTGCTCGTTAGTAAATCCTCCGGACACGCAGGTGCAGTACCTGCTGGGTGGGGGTGGTGAAGGTGGTGAAGGTGGTGAAGGTGGTGAAGGTGGTGAAAGGTGGAAAGTGTGTAGCCGTGCGAGCTAATCTGAGCTAATGGTTTGTTAGCCTTTCTGCCTCAGAGCTGCAGAGATGCTGCTGCGTTCAGCACACACACATCCAGGCTGAGCACAAATGTGCTCGTACTCACATTACCTCCTCTCTCTCTCTCCATCTCTCTCTCTCATGCACTCACATCCCTCTCTCCCTGTCCCCACCCCCCACCCCCCTCTCTCTCTCTGTAGTTGTTCTACCGTGTGACGGAGGAGAGGGCTCGCCAGGCAGAGCTCTACTTGGTGGGCATGGTGTGCTACTACGGGAAGCACTACTCCACCTTCTTCTTCCAGACCAAGATACGAAAGTGGATGTACTTCGACGACGCCCACGTCAAAGAGGTGAGACGCACTTGGTGGGGGCCTGCAACACGGGGGAGGAACAGGAGGGGGTGATGTGCTATCTGCTGCATCTTCAGCTGAGAGCTGCAGTGACAGAAACTCTGGCGTGCTGGCGAAGGTGCTGCATGGTCAGCGGGGCGCTTTGAGAGTGATGATGCGCCTGAGTTTTAATCCCCGTCGTCGTATCAGAGATCAGCGTTGTCGACTGTTTGAAGTCTGCGAGGGTAAAATCCAGGTTTGACTGCTGCTAAAGTGTGATCTAAAGTGCATCCTTGTGGTTTTTACACCTCCATCAGTCCCAGGGCAGGCTGTCAGTCCTCTCACAGCTGTGTGTGTGTGTGTGTGTGTGTGTGTGTGTGTGTTTATTCTACTTTTGTGAGAATTTGCATAATGATGTATCTTGTGTTGGCGTGCTACACCTCCAGATCGGCCCAAGGTGGAAGGACGTGGTGTCCCGTTGTATCAAAGGCCACTACCAGCCCCTGCTGCTGCTCTACGCTGACCCCCGTGGGACACCAGTGGTACTGCAGGAGAGCTCCAACCCCAGCACCAACCCGCAGCTGGAACTCGCACACTGCAGCAGCAGCAAGGCTGGTTACGACAGCGAAGACTCAGGTGCAGCGACGAGCACTCGCTCTGCCACAGATCCTCAACCGGGGCGTCACAAGGTCACCGTGTAAAAGCTGTGACCTTCAGCCTCTCCATCCGACCCCTGTGAGCGCGTGGCTGCAAACATACGTGGGAGTGAGTGAATCTCTCTCTTTCTCTCTGTCTCAGGACGAGAGCCGTCCATATCCAGCGACACCCGGACCGACTCTTCCACCGACAGCTCGAGTCACCGCACCTCCCGCAGCAGAGCCCTGCACCAGTCCACGGGCAGCCGCCTGTCCAGTGAATCCCAGACCACAGTGGTCGGTAACTACGACAACAGCACACCGCCGCACGGTTCTGACGCCGGAGGTAACCATGCGTTTAGTTCTGGGTGGCACAGGCATCCTCAGAACGCAGCTACACTACACAGCTACGCTACACAGCTACACAGCTACACTACACAGCTACACAGTTACACTACACAGCTACGCTACACAGCTACACAGTTACACTACACAGCTACGCTACACAGCTACACAGTTACACTACACAGCTATGCTACACAGCTACACAGCTACACTACACAGCTACACTACACAGATACACAGTTACACTACACAGCTACACTACACAGCTATGCTACACAGCTACACAGCTACACTACACAGCTACACAGTTACACTACAGAGCTACACTACACAGCTACACAGTTACACTACAGAGCTACGCTACACAGCTACACAGTTACACTATACAGCTACGCTACACAGCTACACAGTTACACTATACAGCTACGCTACACAGCTACACTACACAGATACACAGTTACACTACACAGCTACACTACACAGCTACACTACACAGATACACAGTTACACTACACAGCTACAGTTACACTACACAGCTACACTACACAGATACACAGTTACACTACACAGCTACACTACACAGCTACACTACACAGATACACAGTTACACTACACAGCTACACAGTTACACTACACAGCTACACTACACAGATACACAGCTACACTACACAGATACACAGCTACACAGCTACTCTACACATATACACAGCTACACTACACAGCTACGCTACACAGCTACACAGTTACACTACACAGCTACACTACACAGCTACACAGCTACACTACACAGCTACACTACACAGATACACAGCTACACTACACAGATACACAGCTACACTACACAGATACACAGCTACACAGCTACTCTACACAGATACACAGCTACACTACACAGCTACGCTACACAGCTACACAGTTACACTACACAGCTACACTACACAGCTACACTACACAGCTACACAGCTACACTACACAGCTACACTACACAGCTACACAGCTACACTACACAGCTACACTTATCTTAAATACTCAGTCCAATTCTCATTCAGACTCTTTTTGCATTTTCTCTCCTTTCCAATGTAAATATTGCAGTTTGCACTATTACTTGTCTGTACCTTTTAAACTATTAAATGACACGAAATTGCCATAAAACTACTTCAACTTGCTACTAGCAGATAACTGGATGCGTTTCAGGCTGCGGTATCAGCGTTCTGTGCTTTTGTGACATCCTGACAGTGTTCAGGGATCCTCCTCCCCTGAGCTCTGCCTCCTCGTATTTACTTGTGTCTGTCTAATTGCTCCCTGAGGGATGAATAGAAAGTAAATTGCTTTTACTTCCTCCTGCCTTCAGAGTTAGCGGTGGAGGGGCCCCGCCCCCCCTCTCCTCCCCTGCAGGAGTATAAGGAAACGGCCGTCTTCCTCCTCTCGTCCCGCCGGCCACTCACCTCCTCCTCCTCTTCCTCCCGCCCGCTGTCGTCCTCCTCTTCGTCTGGAGTCGGGGGCTGTGAAGGTGGGTCTGGGGGCCCCCACTGGGAGGATGAAAGCACCAGCAGTGAGAGCAAGTCCAGGTACTCCCCCCAGACGATCACCCCATCTTTTCTTTTAGAACAGCAGTTAAACCCACACTGTGAAACTCAGAGTGAAAGTAAAAGGTTCAGGATCAGGGATCAGGAGGCTCTGCTGCTGCTGGGATCTCTTACTTGAGACCTTGTGACAGTGCCGTGCACGCGTGTTGCTCTGCCGCCGGCTTCACTCGGCCTGTTAGCATGTGCTGCTACCAAAGGCCGGAGCCCTTCGCTCGCAGCACGCATGTCGCATTTGTGGCCGGCGCAGTTCTTTTTGTGGAGTTGTTTTCATCAATAAAGTCAGTTCAGCCTTCCCCTCTTTAGCTCTTCTGGAAGCCGCTACAGGCCGACCTGGAGGCCCAGACGAGAGGCCCTGAACATCGACAGCATCTTCACTCGAGCGAGAGGTTCCTCTGTGGGCTACAACACTCTGCCTGCTCCCTCTCTCCCCTCAGAGGCCCAGGATCCGTTTCCTGCGGAGGGAGCCGCTCCACCACCGCAGCTAGCTGTGCAAGAGTTAGACAGCTGGGCCGTGGAGGCCGGCTCAGGGCCGGTGGGGCCGCCCAGGTCATTTGGAAGTGGGCGGGCCATGGGCCCCCCCGCCCCTCCACCTCTGAGAAGGGTGGAGCAACAGCCACGTCTGATTCAAAGAATGGAAAGTGGCTACGAGAGTAGCGAGAGGAACAGCAGCAGCCCCGACAGGTGGGAGGAAGCTTCTGCTGCCTCAGTCCTTCACGCCGCTCCGGTCTCCGCCCAGCAAACCCGGGCGTCTCCTTCTCTGTTTGCCCTCTTTCACAGGGAGGTGGGGCAACAGAAGCGGGTGCTGATGTCAGGCCCTTCCTGGCGTTCGGTACCCAAGTCGAAGAGCAGCGGCGCCATCCTGCAGGAGCCGGCGTCTCCGGGCTGGGGGGGCGGGGCCAGCGCAGGTCTGCCGTCTGATTGCGAGCGCCTCCGCTGCAGCTGCCGCCGCTGCCGTCTGATGTACGCTTCTCCTCGTCTTTGAAGCAGAGCGCAGCGAGCTGGACGAGCTGCAGGAGGAAGTGGCGAGGAGAGCCCGCCAGCAGGAGCAGCAGAAGCGCAGGGAGGCGGAGCGAGAGGCAGCCATGGGCTTCAACCCCAAACCCAGCAAATTCATGGACCTGGACCAGCTGCAGCACCAGGGTAGGCCTCCGCTCCTCCACCCACAGAGCCTCCTCTGCTTGAAACGTGATGCCTGACCACCTGTTTTTGGGGTGGCGAGAAAACAGGTTGTTTGAATGTTTATGTGAAATCAAGCTGCACGCCTCAACTTCCTGTTTCCAGGCTGATGGTTTCAGGCGTCGGCAGGTGCAGGTTTAGGGTCTCTTATCCACGGCTGGCTAGGTCAGTGGTCACGTCTTGGTGGTCTGTTGACCTCTCCGTGGGCTCCACCTCCTCCTTCAGACTCCACCTGTGGGCCTTTCTAAGGTTTTGTTGTTAGAAGAAGCAGACAAAGTGTGGATGTTTCCAATCACCAGTGCGCCAACTCTGCTGCCCTAAACGGAGTGTGTGTGTGTGTGAGTGTGCATCAGCCTTTTTTTTACACACAGGAAGGTGTGAGACTTATTCCAGGCTTGCAGTCAGACGTGTGAGCCTCAGCGGTCACCTGGAGACCTTTGTTTTTTGCGTTGACAAATCCAGCTGTTTTGTCATGTCTGCTCTCGGGCCGTCACACCTCCGGCGCCTCTCCAAGGCCCAGACGTGCACGCTGCACCTGGAACATGGTAGCAGAGGCTACGACTTAATCCCCTACGCGGTTACAACCGAACACGGCTAACTTAGCTTGGAGCTAGCGCCATCAAATCTAGAGAAGCAGCAGCATTTTACCGTTTAACAGAGCTGCTGGGAGTTAAAGAACACCTTTGAATTTTGTTGCTTTTGTTCTTTTCACTGTTTTGAGAAAAAGCACGTGTGTGTGCGCGTGTGTGTGTGTGTGTGTGTGTGTGTGTGTGTGTGTGTGTGTGTGTGTGTAAGGGAGAGAGCTTTAGGTGTGCAGGTTTACCCTCCAGCTCAGCAACAACTAAATCCATATCAGGGATAATTATGTGTCATCCTGTCCTGCTCTGTGCTTCAATGTGTTCCCACACACACACACACACACACACACACACACACACACACACACACTCAACCTTGAAGAAGTGAAAGGACAACTGGCGAATAAACACACAGGGATTACGTAACAGTTTGGTTTGGCTCGTCACCACCGACGGTTCCCGGCGAACTCCAACAAGCTGCCTCTGTGCTTGCGAGGACGTCCCAGCCAACAGCACCGCGGAGCTGCCATCCACCTTCCTCTGTTCTCCGCCCATCTGTCAGACTCTCCTGGCCAGGGTGGCTTGGCTGCTCTTCTCTGCTCTCTTACTGCTTCTTAATGATCACAAAGAGCCTCAAAGGTGTGCTCAGAAGGCTGCAGCAGCCCCCGTTTGCTACCGAGACATCTCTGTCTTTCCTCCTTTTTTCTTGCCTTTTTTGGTGCCGGCGCCTCTTGAACGCAGCCTCAAACATACTTACGTCCAATCCTGACGTTTCGACTCACTAATTCATGTAAAATTGGCGAGACCTTGACAGCAGAGTTGCAGAGTGGCGAGGGATTCAGCGCCTGGCGTTCCTCACGAAGGACAGCGACCATCAGCGGGTGGAAACCAGCTGCAGGAAAAGCGCCACGTGTTGCTGTTGGTGGGACTCCGCACACCTTCAGTGGGCTGGAAACATGCTCCTTCGTTCCGGTCTGGAAGGAGCAGAAGAAAGCTCTAGAGCTCACATGACTCTCCGCAGACCTCCGCTGTGTTAAAGGTGCAACTCGGATCGAGACGCAAAGATTTCCACTCGGGATTCTGAAAAACAATCTTCATCCGATGTTTAGTGAGCAGAGACTGGGCGGACTGGGCAGACTGGGCGGACTGGGTGTGTTGAGCACTCAGGCTTGAAGAGCTCTGATTCGCGCCACCCTGCAGCTCTAAAGATGCTGACCTGTCAGAGAGGAAATGCATGCTGGCCCCTTCATAACCACTCCTGTTCTTTCTGTTTTCTCTTTTCCCCTCCTCCACTGTATGTCTTCCATTCTCTCTTCTTTCTTTCCCTCTGTGGTGACATCATTCCTTCCTCCTCTTTCTCTCCCGCTCTGTTGTGACCCTCCTCAGCTGTGCTCAGAGCCCTGCATGAGGCTAGCGCTCATAGCGGATTGGCTGTAGCTGCGTGCATGAGGAGCGCTGGGGCCCCAGTCAAGCACAGGCAGGAAGCAGACATGGAACGGGAGACAGGAAGCGCCCGCCTACAGGGGCCTCGCAGGTACCACCACTGTCCCCCCACGTCTCCTCAGTGGTACCACCATCTGAACCACCTCACAGTCCTCCTCCATCTCCTCCTCCTCCTCTTCTCCCCTCACGTGGTGTACCCTCAGGTCTCTTCTGTGTGTGTGTGTGTGTGTGTGTGTGTGTGTGTGTGTGTGTGTGTGTGTGTGTGTGTGTGTGTGTCCTCTGGGTGCTGGCTGTCTCAAACCCTCTCAGCTCTGCACAAACTCCCTGAATCTGTTGGATTCTCCTTCTCTTTGTGCACGGGTGCAGGTTTGTCTTCCCCAGAACCACGTTAACAAAAACATCCCATTTATTGGGAATTTCTCCAAAATGACGGGAAGCTGACGCCTCTCCGGCGCCCCCTGGCGGCAGGCCTGTCAGTCCTGTCTGTTGACGCCTTTGCAGCCAGAACATGGCGCCAGGGCCAGGGCCACAGGGCTCGCTGGTTTAGTTTAGCTTCGCTGCTGTGCCTCCAGCTGCTAGGAGGACAGTTTGGTCCCCGTTGTCCTCCTGGTCCAGCTCAGAATTCCGACTTCCACACAGCGGCTCTCAGAACTTGTTGTTTTTGAAACAGAAGCCTTTCATATCTAAAGCCTAAGCTGCACTAGTGCAAACCTCTGGCCTTGCTTCTCTGTGTGTATAATGTGTGTGTGTCCACAGCGCACGCACCCCCTGGTGCTGTGTGCTAGCGTGTGTTGCAGTGCGGTGAAAATCTGGCTTTGCTGGCCGCTGCGTCTCCATCAGGAAGAGGAACGAGCGGCCGACTGGCTGCTCTGAGCCTCGCTGCTCTGCGGCGCTGCCAAAGCCGTCTGCTGCGCGTGCTGCTGCTCCGTCCTCCGCTGTGCGTCGTGTCCCGCCTGCAGCCTGCGCTTGTGCTTTTTTGCGGTGCGTGGTTGCGTCAGTCTCCTCCCGATGTGTTGCTTTTGCTGCGTGAGGAGGTGGAGGTGAGCTATGAAAGACCAAACACGTCAGACTGAAGCTGCTAATTTGAAATCAATTATATCCAAATACTGGAATAAAGACAATAAACCACCACATTTAATTCACCGTCATGATCAAAAGAGGCGTTTTGGTTCTGGTGGGTCCACGGTCGTCTGTGCCGTCCTGTGCCTGAGGACCAGGACCAGGACCAGGAGCAGAGAGACGATGACGTGTTAGCTGCACTTCCTGCAGCCTCTGATTGGTCAACAGCCCTAAATAAGTCGCTGCAGCCTCGGTTTCGTTAAGTTGGACGTAAACCGGAGCCGACTGGGTTAAACGTGCCTGAATTGTGGGAACCTTGAACAGCAGGATGAACTGGAGGAGGAGGAGGTGAAGCTCAGCCAGCCTTTTATTACCTTCCTCCTCTTCTCTATTGATCAACACCAGCTGATTTATAGCTCGCTGCTGCACAGCCTGCTGGGTAATTACTGAGGCTGGAAGATGGCAGCGTTAGCGCGGGGGATGGGAGCCGGGACGCCGCGTAGACACACGCGCGCCATCTTTTAAAGTTCATTTGCAGAGCTGTGGCCTACAGCAGCGCACGCGGCTGCGGCCTCTGCAGGAAGGACCCGCTAACGTGCTAACGCGCTGGCCTACGGAGGGGAGCGGCGTCTGTTGGCGACTCAAATCTGATCAGAGATGCGTCAGATTTGAGTCGGTGGGTGGAGACGAGCTCAGCATGGCAGCCAGTTCGCACACGCCACGCCACGCTTGCACAAGGCTGCATCCCTGTGTGTGTGTGTGTGTGTGTGTGTGTGTTTATCCCGGCGTGTGACCTTCCCTCTGACGCCCTCGCCGTCTGTTGTCCTCCAGTGAACAGCCTGGCCCGGTCCAAGTACTGCTGACAGCCAATCAGGAGGAGGAAGAGGAGCAGGCCACGCCCAGACAGGATCCTGACCCGTCCACTCCACCCTGCCGCCGTAGCATCCGTCGCCCCTGCGACCCGTGTAGCCAGAGGGGGGAAGAGGAGGATGGCGGGGGGGAGGAGGAGCTGTCGGGGAGGGAGGTGGGGGTGAGGCTGGGCGAGTTGCTGCAGGCCAGGGGGTGAGCGTCAGACCTCTGGGGAGGCATTTAGCCATTTCCTGCCCTCCTTTGCCTCTGCGTCTCTGGGATGCTACTTACACCCAGCCCACACACCGGAACCCCCTCACACCCCCACCCCCTCCCCCTCCCCCACCTCCCTCGCTGGAATCCTCTGGCCGAAGGGAACCGTTCACGCCCCTCTGGCAGCCGCCCCGGCCCCACCCGTCCAACGTGGCCGCTCAGCCCTGGCGTCACTGGTCCTCCTGGAGTTTGGAGCGGCCCGACGCCGTGGTGAAACCATACCACACCCCCCCAGACTGCTGCCAGTCCTCGCCGGGCCGCGGCTGGGACCGCGAAGAGGCAGAGCTGTCGGAGCTCGACTCGCTCTATCAAGCCAGCCTCTTAGCTGGAAGGACAGGTACACACACACACACACACACACACACACACACACGCTGACCACTCAAGCCACTGTATCGTATTGGTTCAAGCTCCTCCCCCTGAACCCCAACGTCTGCTCCACTGAGATGGTTGGAGGCCCCAGCATGGGGGCGCTCTGGGGTCCGAGGCCCCCGAACGCATCAGAAAATGATTGTTTTCATGGTCAGTCACTGCGTTTAGAGCAGCATCCTGGTGCGTGTGTGTTTTTAGGCTGCAGCCCCTCCGAGAGGCTGATATCCAGGGTGGGAGGGCAGGCTCGCTCCAAGACCCCCAGCGCAGACATGGAGAGGAGTGCGTATGGGGCGGACTGCACCAGGAGCCCCGCCTACCTCAGCCAGGTAACACGTGCAGATCTTCCTCATGGCTCTGCGCTCCAGCGCCTCACAGCCAATGGTGTTGCAGGATTTCCGTTTTGGGGTGGAGCCTGGTGACGGGGCCAACCCGAGGCGGATCGGCCGCAGCCTGAGCGGTACAGTGGTGGCGTCGCGTCGCGGCCGTCTGACCGCGACCCGCAGCTTCGTGAGTGCGAACTCTTCCGCTCTGCTGCCACCCCCTGGCCGTGCTCTCTAACTGCATTTGCCTGACGTCCTGTCGCTCTGGCACTTTACATATTGCTGTTTCCTGTGCTCTTCTCCCCTTCTTTTGTTTGTCTTCCTGTTTGTCCTGCTTTTTTCCATCCGGGATCTGTCCATCTCTCCTCTGTCTCTAAGGTGAAGCAGGCTGATGTCAGTGCCTCTCCCTGCTTACTTCCTCTTTTCTGAGTCCCTGTTGCTATTCCACCACTATCACCTCCTCCATCCTCCTCATCACCAACACCTTCTATCACCACCTCCCTCCACCGCTTCACAGGTAAACACTGCGCTGAGCTCAGATGAGGGTATTTTATCATCTTAAAAAGGAAAAATACCTCTTGTGTCTGACGGGGAAGAGTGAGTCAGACTGGAATCCTCCAGATTAAAACTCTCCGTTTCTTCCACTTCTGTTAGATTTTTATTATATTATTAATCTGTTATTGGTTGGAAAAGCAGATGAAGCTGGCACCAGAGTAAGCTGAGCCTGTTTTTGTGCCGTTATGCTTCGTAAAAATGTGATAAGTGATGTACTGGATCTGGATCTGGACCTGTGTTCTGGGACGCGCGTGTTGCCGCGGCGATGCTAAGGCCAGCTGCTTGTCTGTCCTGTCCAGGAGGTGTCGGGCGGCGCTGGCGCGTTCTGGCTGTGTCTGACAGGCGTCAAGCTGTCCTCCAGCAGCCCTTCCAAGCTTCACTGACACCTGAACCGCCTACCTGGACCTGGAGTCAGCGCCGGAGGATCGCACCGCCGTCCTGTTCCCGCCCACCCTTGTCTTTTCAACATGCAGACACATGCACGCTCACATGCACACCTGCTCTGAGCCTCCCTTGACGCCTGCTTCGCCTCTCCTCACCTTCTCCCCCACCGTCCCACCTCGACCCGCGATTTTGTCTATGCAGTCGTTCGGACCCCCTGACTCCGCCCCCTCGGCCCCTCCTCTTCCTCCTGGGCTCTCCGGGGGTTCATCTGTGCGCTCCACCTGGTCGGGGAGCTTTGCTGCGGTCTGACCTTCCCTGGATCCGATCGAGATCCGAGCTGAGGGATCTGAGCTCGGAGGGGGAGGAGCTTACCAAGAAGCCACGCCTCTTCCTCTTTTCTTTACGGGCATTTCCTGATTGGACGCACACGTAGCCTGTTTGAGACAGACAGCCATATTTCTCTTTCTAGGCTTTTTGTTGTTTTTCCTTCCTGTGTGCGTGCACAGCCAACCCGCTCGAGACCGAACTCGATAACAAAAGTCCTGTACAGAAAAACTGACGTATGGCACCTGTATGTTCTTGAATAAGACCTTATGGAATGTTGATACTGCTCATTAAGAGATATTGATACATTTAAAAGTGATACTTCCTCATATCTGCGTTTCAAATAGGAGTGGAGTGCACTTCAAAAGTGTCTAGCTGGAGTATCCGCGCCGCCACCGCACCCCAAAAAAACAAAAACAACCCGCTGGCTGACCTACTGACAGCTCTCCCGTTTCTACCGGGAGATTAAACAAGAGAAGTGCATCCTTGTCCCTCCTTTTTCCCTCTCTCACTCTCTTTTCTTTCTGTCAACGAGGATCTAGAAATAGGAACGATGGCGGAAGGAGACGGAACAGGGAGGTGGGGAAACTACGGCTTTATTAGTGAAACAAAGACGACACAAGTGCTCTTTGCAGCTCGGCAGTGAAAGTGCACTTTTGCAGGAAGGAAGTCGGTGTTTTCCTTGAAGGCCGCAGGTGAACTTCTCCCATTTATTATCTCTCCCTCCGCTGAAGCAGGAAACTCCGCTTCAGCATCAAAATGCTTTAAATGACGTATTTGAGGCATATTTTCTGAGATGTCGGCCATTCCTCAGTTGTATCCAACACAAGCCCCTCCCCCGCAGCACCGAGGCGCTTTCTGACATGCAGAGTACGTATATTATCTGCTTTATTCTAAAACATAACTGAGTCCTTATACGGGTGGCCACTGTAAATTTAGCTGATGTTGACAGATTGTTGTAACTAAACCAAAGGTTGGCACTTTACTCAGAAGTATGTTTAATCTTATTGTCTTTCTTTTCATTTGGGGTCTGTTTCTTCCTTCTTTTCCTTGTTTTTCGGGTTCTGGATGTGGGAGAATGTAGCCAATTGTAGCGCATGAGTCTGCTATGCAAATCAACCTTCCCTCGCTATCCTGGATCAGACACAGTCAGGAGGCCACACACCCACCCCTGGGTGCTCCCCCGGACTCTGATGATGAAGATGAGGAGGAGGAGACGTGAAAGCTGCTGGTGAACTTTGTTGTTCTGGATCGACTCCTCTGCTTCAGCAAGAGCAGCGGCGGGGAGGGAGAGACTGAATGAATGAATGTCAAATTTAGATGAAAGTGTGTTTGTGAAGAGACAGAGAGGAGGGGAGGAGTCAGCGAGTGGAGCACTGCAGGTTTGCTCGGGTGTGGGTGTGTGTAGAGTGTGTATTAGTCTCGGGGTGGTGTTGCTCGGGGACAGAGGGAACCTGTATTTTTGCAATAAAGTTATTACCGATGCACTCCCACAGGGGGCGTAACCACCGTGCGGGTCTAAGTGTTGTCATTTCATGTGTGAAAACAACAGGTTCACCTTTTGGGTGGTAAAAGATTATCCATCCATCCATCCATTTTCTACCTTTCAGCTTTATCCACACCTGGGTCCCAGCGGTCTGCTGGAGCCTGTGCCAGCTGTCAAGGGGTGAGAGGCGGGTTACACCCTGGACAGGTGGCCAGCCTGTCGCAGGGCTAGCGCAAAAATGCGAACATTAAACTGAAACAGAAAATATAGTTTAACTTTCGGTGCATTTTCAGCTGCAGTTTTTCCTCCCGCCGCTAGGCGTCAGCAGTGACTCACCGAGCCGCCGCATCCGCTCCGGCTCTCAGAGAAATAATGTTAGGTTTAAAAAACACTTTTTAAAGGCACCAACAGCCGCTCAAGTCACCATTATCTGAGCTTGATTTGAAGACAAACAGCATTTCAGGTCCTCGGTGGAAGGTTGTGAGTTCAAATCTGTTGTTTTATTCTCCTGTAATACGTTTAAAAACAATGAGACCTTCAGGTAAATCAGGTAGAGAAGAATCAAAGAAATCCAGCCTTTGATGAGATCAAATGTTCAGGGCAGGGTAAACCCTGACCAGGGTTAACCTGGTTTACCTGTTACGGTTAACCTGTTGAAAATGTTGTTCATAAACGCTGGTGGTTTGGGATGAGAGACAGTTTTCTCTGCTGTGTAGCTGCAGATATTTGGCTCAGAGTAAACGACAGGAACCAAATTCCAAAAGACTCGAAAACTCTGCAGCGACGATCAGTTCTGATTTCTGAGAGAAGCAAAAGTACAAAAGTGTTTGGTCCGTAGCATCAACTGTCCCAGGACAGTCTGGGTCTGAGGGTCCCAGGACAGTCTGGGTCTGAGGGTCTGAGGGTCCCAGGACAGTCGGGGTCTGAGGGTCCCATGACAGTCTGGATCTGAGGGTCTGAGGGTCCCAGGACAGTCGGGGTCTGAGGGTCCCAGGACAGTCTGGGTCTGAGGGTCCCAGGACAGTCTGGGGGTCTGAGGGTCCCAGGACAGTCTGGGTCTGAGGGAGGCTCCCTAGCAGTCACACAAATCCTCAGCGGTTTAGCGTTAGCAGACCCGAGTGTCCACATACCTGCACTGAAGGCTGGGGGCAGCCCCGGGGAGGGAGGCCAGCGCCTCAGGGGCTGTAGGGGGCACCAGCGAGCCCCTGGCAGAGCCCCCGTCTGTCTGTGGAAGCTTTAGTGGCTGGGCAGGCTGAGCGGAGGGCAGTAGGACCCCAGGCTTTCATCTGGCTCTAATCTGAGCTCTAATTCCTGATGGTTTCTGGTCCCTGATGGTTCCTGAAGGTTCCTTGTGGTTTCTGGTGGTTCCTGATGGTTCCTTGGGGTTCCTGATGTTTTCCTGATGGTTCCTGATGTTTTTCTGATGCTTTCTGGTTGTTCCTGATGCTTCCTGAAGGTTCCTTGTGGTTTCTGGTGGTTCCTGATGTTTCCCTGATGGTTCCTGATGTTTTTCTGATGTTTCCTGGTGGTTCCTGAAGGTTCCTGATGTTTTTCTGATGGTTCCTGATCTTTCCTGATGGTTCCTGGTGGTTCCTTAAGGTTCCTGATGTTTTTCTGATGGTTCCTGAAGGTTCCTTGTGGTTTCTGGTGGTTTCTGGTGGTTCCTGATGGTTCATGATGGTTAATGGTGGTTCTTCATGTTTTCATGATGGTTCCTGCCGGTTCCTTAAGGTTCCTGATGTTTTCATGATGGTTCCTGATGGTTCCTGAAGGTTCCTGATGGTTCCTGATGTTTTCATGATGGTTCCTGATGTTTCCTGATGGTTCCTGCCGGTTCCTGATGTTTTCATGATGGTTCCTGATGTTTTTCTGATGGTTCCTGATGTTTTCCTGATGGCTCCTGATGGTTCCTGAAGGTTCCTGATGGTTCCTGATGTTTTCATGATGGTTCCTGATGTTTCCTGATGGTTCCTGCCGGTTCCTTAAGGTTCCTGATGTTTTCATGATGGTTCCTGATGGTTCCTGATGTTTTCCTGATGGTTCCTGATGTTTTTCCGATGGTTCCTGGTGGTTCCTGGTGGTTCCTGGTGTCCTATCTATGCACTTTATGGTCTTTTTTCATTCCATTCACTTACTCTCTGGTTAATTCATAGCTGCTGTACATCCACGTTCACCTGAGGCTGTGTATGTAAATACTGTTTTTTGTTTATTATTATTTATGCTGGTTTTTGTGTTTATTTCTGTATTATTTAATGTTTCTTTTAAATTTGCTGTTGAGCTCCTGTAACAGTTAAATTTGCCCACTGTCTCTCGTCTCTCGTCATCATGTGTTTGGTGCCTGGGAGGCTGGAAATGAAAGGGAGGAGCCACCAAGGGTGCGTTCCTGTGATTTTTTCGTGTCTTATGAATGAACGACTCTGGCTGTGGCTTGTTAGCGGAACGATGCTACTCAGACTCTTTCTGCTCGACTATCCTGATAACTTTCCATCCATCCTTCTTTCCTCCCTCTCTGCTCTCCGCCCGCCCCTCCTCCCGCTGGTGTGGCGTTGGTGTGGGCCGTCTGACGCCAAGCTGCCCGTCAAAGCGCGGCGCGCACGTGCAGGGGGATTCACGTGCAGTGTGGTGGCAAACAAACACTCACGCTCACTGAAGGAGAGTCATCCTGAGCTAAAAATAGGCCTCCGTCTGAGGAGCAGGGAAGCTGCTGAAGACGGGAGCAGGGGAGGAATAGAAGGTTCGGGGTTATTTTTGTGCTGTGCATCATTCCTGCAGCCGGGCGCCGCTTCCATGTGAAAACTGTCTGGCCTCCTGTTAGTTTACTGCTCTAATTTTAGCTGCTCCTAGCAAGCCTGAGGTTCGAGCTGTTGGCGTGGGAGGTTGTTTCATCCCCAAAATAAAATCCTAAAAGGACAAAAAGGTCTGGCTGCACATTGTGACTTTTTTTTAAGGTGAAACTTCCCCAAAAATCCCTCAGACAAGCGGAAAGCTGACTAACGTATCCCAGGCAGAGTTTGTTACCATAGCAACCACATCTGAGGCACCGGCCTGGCACACGTGCACAGACTGGTCGTGGCTCCCATTCATCGGTTTATCAATCAATTCATTCACTGATGGGTTCACTGTTCTGTTCTTCTGGGTTCATCTGCAGCCATTTGTCATCTGCAGGAATTGTTAACAATTCCTGACTGTTCCTGACTGTTCTTACTAATTCCAGACTGTTTTAAACAATTCCTGACTGTTCCTGTTTTTAATAATTCCTGACTGTTCCTGACTGTTTTTAACAATTCCTGACTGTTCCTGACTGTTCTTAACAATTCCTGACTGTTACTGACTGTTCCTGACTGTTTTTAATCATTCCTGACTGTTCCTGTTTTTAACAATTCCTGAATGTTCCTGACTGTTCTTAATAATTCCTGGCTGTTTTTAATAATTCCTGACTGTTCCTGTTTTTAACAATTCCTGACTGTTCCTGACAGTTTTTAACAATTCCTGACTGTTTTTAACAATTCTTGACTGTTCCTGGCTGTTCTTAACAATTCCTGACTCTTCTTAATAATTCCTGACTCTTCTTAAAATTTCCTGACTGTTCCTGACTGTTCCTAACAATGCCCGACTGTTCCTGATCATTCCTGATCAATAAATGAGAACCAGGTAGTAAAACACTGAACAGTCATCTCCAGGAATGTTCAGCTCTTCACAGAACTGGTTACTGTGTTAGAACGTACACAGAAGTATGAATCCAGCTGTTCCATGAGAGTCTGACCTTAGACCAGGTCTTTCTGAACCTCTGGAATGGACAAACGTATTGAGACAGCTGTGGAAAAAGCCGGCATGTTTTTCCCAGCAGCCAGTTCTCTGCTGACCACTAGAGGCTGCTAAATCTCACATGATGGATGAAAATGAATGAACGATAAATGAAATGAGCCTTTAAGGGTTTAATAAAGTCTCTGAAGCACCGAGAGGATCAGATTAGAAGAGTAACCGAAGGAGCCGAAGAAACGTGACGTATTCCTTCAGAATGCGACAATTTAGCTTTCGGGTATTCTCTTGTGCGCCCATACACACACACACACACACACACACACACACACACACACACCTGCAGTGTGATCTGGGTGAGCAGTTTTCCGTGTTGTCTCTGTGAAATCTCCAGATTTGGGGGATTCAGTGGTGGCTACGCAGCAGGAATAGAGAGCAGGAGGAGATGATGGGAATAATGGGAATGGCTCCCTGGAAGACACAGACCAGCTGTACTCCTAGCAATGACGCTTATCAGAGAAACTGCTCTTGATTTTCAGCCCTTGGCAGCTGGCTCTCCGCCTCTGTGCTGCTGGTGCTGAGGGAAGCTTCCACCTTCCTGTGTCCCTGTGGGACATTAACCCTCAAGGCTGCTCATCCCTGCCCGAGCAGGACAGCTGTGTCTCACGTGTCAAAGGTCGCGCCGTGGCCGTCGGAGCTGGTGGTCGATGCATCATCACTCGCCTGTGATGGCTGGACTCTTGGACAGGACGGACCCTGTCTCATCACTCTTCAGCAGGACACCGTTCGGGTTCTCGGTGATCGTCGCTCTAGCACCTGGGGGGATTAGCAGATTAGCGTTGTCCGCGGCAACCTTCTGGGAATCAGCTCAGACTGAATTGGTTTGTCACACTTCCATCAGCTGTCCGCCTGTGATCCACACGGGCCCACGGTCCCGGGATTCAAACCTTTCACCATCTTTTGTACTTTACAGCTGACCTGTCCCTTTACCTGCGTTTGCTAGCAGGGTAGCGGCACAGATCCGCACGCGCCACCTTCTCACGCTCGCCATAATGGACTTGAGAGGATCGATGCGCTCGCCTCAACACGGGAACTGCATCGCTTGTGAAAAGGTTGTGGGCGGTTGTGCACGGACACCTGAGGGTGTGGCTGCTCCATTGATCGCTGGATCTGCCTGAAGGGCTCGGGGTCAGGAGCATTTCACAATCTCTGTGGGGACTGTTTCCATTCCATCAGAACCTGTCGGCGGCCCTGGTGCTGGTCCTTTTAGCACCCTGGGCTAAGTGGTTTTCCAGTCTGCATCCATCCATTCGCAGAGACTAACATGCACTCTGTTAGCGCACAAACACCAGAGATGCAGCTTCAGGAGCCAGTTTGGGGTCCAGGGATGAACCGATGACCTCCCGCTCACCGGACAGGCTCCACTAGCCCTGAGCTGCACGTTAGATGATGGATGGATGGTGGTTTATGTGGGGTGAATCATAGTTCCTTCTTGTTTAGTCTACGTAAATATTTTCTTGTGCAAACAAATAAATAAAAGGCAGCAAAGAGGAACTGAGCAGATGGCAAAAAATCCTGCAATCAGTCGATGCTCTTCACTCTCAAACGTTCTTTAAAGGTTCTTTTATTTCTCCTTCACCGAGATCCTGGAAGGCCGCTGAGAAGATCCTGGGTGGTCCGTGTGACCTGTCATCTCTCTCACTTGTCTCCTGAAGGCATTCACACGCTAAGGGACATACGTGAACCTCAGTGCTCTTTACCAGGCTCCTCCCACTTCCGTCGGTCTCCCGCTAACATCAGCAGTGTGTTCTGAAACCACGTGCTCAGCCTGGCTGGGAGGAACTCTGGAACATCTCGCTCCAGAGCCGTTTGCCAGCTTTGTTCCCACTAATGAATCAATCCTTCAGTCCTGGATTGAACCAACTCTGAAGCCCAGATGCTTCTGGCTTAGATCTTTGCTTGACGTCGCATCACTGGAGGCAACTCCAGTGATGAAACTGGTTTGTTGTTTTTTTAGCACAAAAAAAGGCAACTAAAAACCACAGATTTGTGAAAAACGCTGCGGTGAGTATCGATTCCTCCGCGGCGGCTGTCCTGGCTAACGCGTCTTTTCTTTTAACGCGACAGCAGCTTTCCGCCTGCTTCCGTTGCTGACAGTTATCTTGTGTGCGCTTTTCCTGATTTTTAACCACCGTGGCAACTTTTACCACCACTCCAACAAACAGCAAGTAAACAGTATCTGAAACACAATCCCTTTGATGTCCTTTGATGTAGGTACTTGGCCACACTGCCGCCACCAGGGGCGTGTTTTAGCTGGGAGAGGACCTACTTTTTCAGGAAGCGGTGGCGGAGTGTACCGTTGGACGAGCGGCTGTGCGTGCCATTTGTTTAACCGTTTGAGTTGGGATTGTCTCATCAGCAGGACCGTCAGATGTCAGATTAAGAAAAGGGAGGATTACCCTCCCCAGGGTAAAGCGGGCCTGTTTTACCAGCATTAACGTTAATCCAGGTTTAAAGCTTCCACATCTCTGTGTCCACAGAGCCGAGCAGCCGTGCTTAAACACCGCGCTGTTTGCACCCTCTCACATTGGTCCTTGTTTTATTTGAGGTTCTGCTGGCGTTGCTCTTCCCCGTCCTCTCCGCCCTGCGGGGAGCAGCGTCACATCTTCGTCATCCTGCCTCAGACTCAATGTTTGGGCCCACAATCGGTCCCCTCCCTCTGGAATAAGCGGGCTCCCCTTCTCCACCCTCCGGGCGCACGTGCGTAGCTTTTTCTGACGCGGCGCAGAAGACGCAGACTTGGGTCTTAAACCTCAGGATTTTTAGCATTTATTAAGTAATAATTACATAAGCAACCACTGTTGGATTGACGGAGACTTGCTAAATGTAGCTCGACGAGCCAGCTGAGTGACTGTTGCCTTGCTGGTTTGACTTGGGTGGGTCTTGGTGGGGTCACGGGTCTGATGTTTACGTGTCAGGAGGATGGTTGAAGCTTCTCCTTTGCTGATGTAAGACCTAGTTACTGTGCACAGTCAGCTGGGGGTTAAGGGATTAATGTTGACAGATTCTCCTCGTTATGCCTCACTAGCATGTGTCTGAGAGCTCTTCAGTACCGCTTTAGAGGCGTCCTGAATGCTTGGAACCAACACTGGTGAATGAAAGATCAGGTGGGAGGATAATAAACGGGGTGATGGTGAAAGAAACAAGGCAGTCAATGGTTTCCATGCAAATGACATCTGGCCCTTTTGTGTTCCGGCTGGTAATCAGCGAGGCTGTAGCGGCGTTCCTCTGCTCATTAACGCTGCTTATCAGGTGCTTTTGTTTTCCGCTGAATGCATCTGCATTTTCCATCAGGTCGGACCTTTTTGGTGGCAACAGCTAGAAAATCAGCTGATTATTGGTTTGAAGGCGCTTCCTCAGGTCACAGAGTCAGATGGCGTCTTCATTTAGAGCCAAACTGGACCATCAGTGTTCATTTACCGCGTCAAAGATCACAACAGGGATCTGCTTTCTGAACACTTACAGGTAATAACATTGGGGACATTTAAAATCGCTGTCTATCATCAACATCAGCAGTGGGAGAAAACCAGAACTCTGGTCAGCAGAGCGGTTGGGAGTTTTTTTTCTAAAAGTGGGTTGAAATTGATTTCAAATAAATCACCTTGGTTGGTGTGGATTTCAAGGTGTGTGGATCATCCCGTAGATCCCTGACCTCAGAGTGGGGGAGAGAGGACTGGAGTCTGGCTCCTTGATGGAGGAGCCCAAAGACCTGTCCATTCTTGTGGACTGACTGAAGACATGTTGATGGGCTTGTGGTGTAGAGTAGAGTATCGTCTGCATATAAACTGATTTTCTGACGTCTGAATTCACTCTGACAGATGAGACCTAAGCCCGTCCAGGCTGGCACCTTCATGTCATCATTTATTCACATCTGGGGACAGAATTCCGGTGCTCCCCAGAGTCCACCCCAACAGGAAGTGAAGAGAGGACGAGATCTGATGTCAGACTGAGGATTAAAACAAGGAGTGTGAGGTGGCGTCGAGATGCCTGAAAACAAAGTGCAGGACTGCTGTAGAGGATGATTATCTGCCTGCAAACGTGGGTTTTCCCACTGATGAATGTCTGCAGTCACACGTCCACCTGTCCACGTCCACGCCCTCAAACAGGCGCTCACACTCGAGCAGCAGCGATAGTTGATGGCGTTAGAGCACACACACACTTTCCCTGCACATTAAAAACCGATTCGGTCAAAATGACAGACGACAGGTTCGAGGTGGGGATTACATGAAGGAGCGAACGAGGAGTGTGGAAGGCTAACGTGAAAACAGGCGTTAAAATGTCAGATGCTCAGCAGAGTTCACCACTAGAGGATGTGATGGATGATCTGTGGAACTGAAGCAAATAGAAATATGTTCTCCGCCGTTGTGGTAACGCGTCTGTCCTTGAGGTGTCCTTGAGGAGGCGTGTGGTTCATAATCCGGCCATGATCATAAGTCATCCACCTGTCTTTGAAGACCAGGATCTCTGATTTAACATCAGACAGTAATTCAGGTAATCGTCACACAGGAAACTGGGGTCAAACCCGAAAGGACAACAACCCTGATGCATCCTGGGACTGGGCACGACACCCTGTTGCCTGGCAGTTCTGGACTGTAAATGTTCTGGGTTCGATTCCTCCAGTTGTCCCTTCCACTCCACCAATGTGCACAGTCCTCGGCGTGGGTGTCAGCGGATGGTGTGGGACCTGTGCGCCATCATCACCGTCTCTCCAACCACACGTCTCCGCCACGGCGACAAGGACTAAGGAGGAGAGCTGGGAAAGGAGGAAGGGCAGAAGGAGGAGCGGAGCAGGTAACATACATCATACATGCAAATACAGTAAATCACAAAGGTGCTGTCAGTGGGGTCAGAGGTCAGCAGGTGGGTGTTCAATGTGGAGTCAGAGACCTGCAGAGAGTTAGACAGAGGTCAGAGTGTGAGGATGGAGGAAAAAACAGCAAGAGAAGGTTACAGAGGTAGACGGCAAAACGGTCGGGAAGAATGGGCTCAAACAGCTGGATTGAGCAACATCCGGTGGAGCCAATTAACGCCAAGCGACATACATGGTTTCCTCCGAACAACGGTTACTAACGGCAACGTGAGCATGGCTTTTGTATGTCTGAAGCTCTGAGCGTGTTAGCGCGCAGGCATGCGTTTAAAGACAGATCCTGGCTTGAAAGTGTCGCCTTTAACGAGCAGCGTCGTCGCCGATCCCACAGCACACTTTGGCTTTGACGGGCTTGGACAGCATGAGTGTGGATCAGGATGAGGGCTTTGAGTGGAACATCTAACACAAGTCCAACAAGCCCTGCGGTGGGGCTCATGCTAATCCAGCTCGCTGGAGTCAAACACTCCATGTTTACTCTGGAATAAAGGAAACTGCTGTGGCTGGAAGGAGAGTTTTCATCTGACTTCAGCCACAATAAATCAGCCGTTTGAGTTTACGTTCAGTTCTAATTATCAGTGATAATCGTCAGGTGACCTTAAGCATGCTGGCCTCACCTCAAGACGGTTGGGGGTTCGAGCCGACCAGGATGTATCCCAGTAACTACTGGGATGGACTCCAGCATCCCCAGTAGATAAGTGGTGGTTAATACCAGTGCTGCCAGTGTTTGATCTAGTTTGGGTTGCTGCTGTCGGTTCTCCCTGCAGCTCCTGCTGGAGAAGCTTCCTACCTGCTGCTCTGGTGAAATGGTGGATGAAACTGGCTGAAAAGTGGTTTGAACACGCTGGGAGGTTTGCTAGAACCCGTCACGTCTTAGGTACCAACTGGACCATAGTCTGGAGCTTAGGAATCTGCTGGTTCCGTAGCCGATGATGACAGAACGTCTCTGTAGCTAAAATAACAGGAAATGTCGCCTTAAAACACTTTTACACCAACATTCCCAGAAACCTTTTATTTTTCTGGGAACGCTGCAGGTGTGGTCCACCAAAGGTTCCGCAGCCAACGGCCCTGCGGTAGGAAGATCCTGCGGTGGGAAAGGGGCTACTGAAGGCTGAAATAAGCTACGCTGGACCAAAATCTTTACAGTGTCAGGACACGTCAGAGTCTCTGAGTGTCAAACGTCAGGACGTGTCTTCAGGACGCTGGTTAACGACCTCAGATTTTAAAAAAATCTGGTTGCTTCTTGGCCCATGAAAGAACTGCTGCTCAGAGGGAATGAGTTAAGATGGCGACGGGCACAGACGCTGCGGCTCACTGCTCTCAGTGAGAGTGCCTTGTCTACTGTGTTTATGTGTGGATGTTTGTGCTTTTAGCTGGGTACACTACCGTATGTTGGGCAGAACCTACGTACAGTCGTCGGGATCTTCTTAGTTTGGGATTACGCTGTCAAAGGACTATCACATCGGACTACCACCGCTTCCACAACATTCCGGAGGACATAGCTAGAACCCCAGGGTCTCCGAGGATGGTGGACCGCTAGCACGGCTAAAGAGACAACCAATAAAGCCGCCGCTTGCCAGCATCTTCCTCTCTAACGCCAGATCCATAACAAACATCGATGAAGTGAGGTTACAGATTGCAGCCTATCCTGACGCAGTGCACATCATAGCTGGGGACTTTAACCTATAGCAACATCCAAAAAGGCGGTAGAGCAACCCCTCTACCACATCTGGGTCTTTCAGATCACATGTCCATGCTGCTGATTCCTGTATACACCCCCATCAGGAGAAAACCCCCCCAACCACAAAGATTGTTAAAACATGGCCGGAGAGTGCTTTACCCCAGCTGCAGGACTGTTTTGAGAATACAGACTGGAGTGTTTTTGAACATGAGGACCTGGAGGAGCACACCACATCTGTGCTCTCCTACATCAACTTCTGTGTTGACAGCCTCACTGTGGACAAATGTCTCCGGGTGTATCCCAAGCGGAAACCAAACCTTGGATGACCAAAGAGGTCCAGGTCCTGCTGAGGGCAGTGAATCCCAGGAAGGCTGCCGGACCAGACGGAGTGACCGGGAGGGTCCTCAGCAAGTGTGCAGACCAGCTGGTTGGGGTCTTCACCAAGATCCTCAATGCATCACTGTCCCAGTCCTTCATCCCAGCATGTCTGAAGTCAGCCACAATTGTCCCGCTGCCCAAAAAGACCTCTATCAGCAGCCTCAACGACTACCGACCAGTGCTTTGAGACACTGGTCCAACGGCACATCATGCCTTGCCTCCCACCGGGATTCGACCCACTTCAGTTTGCATACAGAGCTAACAGATGGACAGAGGACGCCATCGTCACAGCACTCCACACCACCATCTCACATCTGGAACAGCAGGGGTGCTACGCTTGGCTGCTCTTTGTTGACTTTAGCTCTGCTTTTAATACAACACTCCCAGACAGACTGACCGAAAAACTACTGGATATCGGACTTCCTTTCAGCACCTGCTGCTGGGTCAGGAACTTTCTCTCTGACCGTGTACAGAGAGTCAGAGTGGGTCCCCATCTCTCCACAGCCCTCAGCCTCAACACCGGCTCACCGCAAGGCTGTGTGCTCAGTCCCCTCCTGTACACTCTGTACACGTTGACTGTCAGCACCCACCCAGACAACACCGTCATTAAGTTTGCTGACGATACCACCGTGGTGGGGCTCATCTCTGGTGGAAACGGCATACAGGGATGAGGCATGTATATACTGCACTCACTGTACATTAGTATATGTCCTGGATATATTTATTATTTTTATTTTACTTCTATTTTTCTTTTTTATTCTCATTCGTATGCCTTCCTTTGCACTGATGTGGGACAGTTCCCCAATTTCATTGTACTTTTGTCCAAAGTATGATTGTGCAATGACAAAAAAGATTTATCTTTATCTTTAGGTTTAGGTTGCCTGGAGATTAATGGTATTAAGCACGAGTCCCGCCTCCAGACCACACTTCAATTCTGCTTCAGATTATATTGGTAAATGCGTAAAGATGCCCAAGACTGGATTAGAACCAGGAACCTTGTTTCAAAGAGGAGTTAGCTGATGACATCACCGCTTTTACACGTGGATGAACGAGAAAGGCTCTCAGTCCTCACGGTACCTCTGTCAGACAGTCTGGGATAACTTGCAGCGCGTTACCAGCGTATCTCCTCTGGGGGGCCCCGGTGAGCAGCAGGGGGTTCGAGAGCGACGCTGTTGTTTTCGTGGTGTCTTTGTAGGTACGAAGCTGCGACAGCCGGAACCGTTGTCACGTTACAGAAACCCACAGCCTGAGCCCGAGCGAGCACCAGCAGGAGCAGCAGAAACCTAGGGCAGGACCAGGCTGGAGTGGGCGGAGCTCCTGCTGGTGCACGCATGGGTGAAGGAGGAAGAACATACACAGACATCAGACATGCAAAATAATTTGTTACACTAACGACGAAGCAGGTCAGCAGGTCAGTGGGGTCAAAGTTCAGCAGGTCAGTGGGGTCAAAGTTCAGCAGGTCAGTGGGGTCAAAGTTCAGCAGGTCAGTGCAGACTCCTACATACCTGCAGACAGACGCACGAAGAGCGAGAACGATGCACAAAACACCATAAAAAAGGTGTTTTTTACATCAACCTGCTGACTAGCTAACTAGTACCTGATGGGTAACACTTAAACTTGGACAGAATTAACTTAACTTTAGTTAGTAGATTATGTTTGACCACTTTGTCCTGCTACAAAGAGTGTTTTAATTGTGTTCAGCAAAAAGGTTAACTTAGATTGTGATGGGTTGGGTCAGGTCAGGTCAGGTTGGGTTAGGTCAGATTGGGTTAATCTGGGTTAGGTTGGGTTAGGTTAGGTTGGATTGGGTTAGGTTAGTTTGGGTTAGGTCAGGTTGGGTTAGGTCAGGTTGGATTGGGTTAGGTTGGGTTAGGTTAGGTTGGGTTGGGTTAGGTTAGTTTGGGTTAGGTTGGGTCAGGTCGGGTTGGGTTAGGTTGGGTTAGGTCGGGTTGGGTTAGGTTGGGTTAGGTCAGGTTGGGTTAGGTTGGGTTAGGTTGAGTTAGGTCAAGTTGGGTTAGGTTGGGTCAGGTTGGGTTAGGTCGGGTTGGGTTAGGTTGGGTTAGGTTGGGTTGGGTTAGGTTGGGTTAGGTCAGGTTGGGTTAGGTCAGGTTGGGTCAGGTTGGGTTGGGTTAGGTTGAGTTAGGTTGGGTTGGGTTAGGTTGGGTTAGGTTGGGTTAGGTCGGGTTGGGTTAGGTTGAGTTAGGTCAAGTTGGGTTAGGTTGGGTTAGGTCAAGTTGGGTTAGGTTGGGTTAGGTCAAGTTGGGTTAGGTTGGGTTAGGTTGGGTTGGGTTAGGTTGGGTTAGGTCAGGTTGGGTTAGGTCAGGTTGGGTCAGGTTGGGTCAGGTTGGGTTAGGTTGGGTTGGGTCAGGTTGGGTTAGGTCGAGTTAGGTCAAGTTGGGTTAGGTTGGGTTAGGTCAAGTTGGGTTAGGTTGGGTTAGGGCTGCTCTAATGTTTAAACTATGTGTGATTCTTTGCATGTCCTCATAATAGTAGTGTTTTGTCTTCAGCGCTGCGTTAAACATGCGTGAATCTGAATCCCGGTGAACGCTCTGGCCTGTAGAGGAGTCTGACACTGACAGAAACATCTGGAATGACCTGCTCACATGAACGCCTCTCCACCCAACTGGGTCATCGCCTTTGAATGTGATAATTGTTCTCTCTACTGAGCTGCCCCCGTGATGGAAGCAACCTGACTTAACCCAGCAGGATCCAGTGAAACGGCCAAAGGAAGGATGAGGCGATGGCGCCCACAGAGCCGGATTGTTCCAACCTTTGTATTAGCGGGTGTTTACATAATGCTACTGTTGTGCAAGTCCAGCCTCAGATTGTGATCCTCTTAATATCGGCCAGAACACTTCCATCATGGGACCAGCTACTTGCAGCTGCTTAGAAAACACTCACTCACTCTCTCTCTCTCTCTCTCTCTCCCTCTCCCCCTCTCTCTCTCACACACACACACAACATCCAAATACACATGCCATGCAGGAAGGATGTGTTTGTTTGTTGGAGAGCTCAGTGAGACGGGAAGAGGATAGAAGTGAATCGTTTAAACATGTTTCAAGCCCAAACTCTGTGCGTGTGTGTGTGTGTGTGTGTGTGTGTGTGTGTGTGTTTTAAAGCAATATAAACATGCAAAAGCTGAGAAGCCCTGCAGGAACCTGCTGATGTCCTGTCAGTGATCTCAAACCGAAAAGTCCGGTTTTATCCTGGTTCTTGTTATGACGTGTGAAAGGAAGAGCACGAAGGCTCGTTTGAGCTCCGTTCCTGAGTTTTAAACAGAATTATCCAGTATTAGATGTGTAACGCTGTTGCATAAATGGCTACAAGTGTTGCTGCACCTGTTAGCTAGCTGTTAGCTAGCTGATATTAGCGCTTGAGTGTGATAACCTGCAGGCTGCAGGTTTGATCCTTTCAAATTTAACTCTCTCTCTTTTCCAGTCATTAGTCATGTGAATGACGATAAAAGTTGTCTAAATATGTCCCAGAATGTTTTCAGAATGGACATTTTACTCTTTAAGGCATCGTCGCTCACGTTGAAAAGCTCGAAATCTTTCCATCACCTTGTTCTTCCTCCAGTCCTCCTTTCAGCGACACGACCGTGACCTCTCAAATTCCTCCGATGGAGCTCGTTCCGGTCTCTGCCGGTGCACGACACCTCGGAGTTTATGATTCTTTCCTCTGCAGATGTGAAAGCTGATGGATAAAAACAGCATCATGAAAGAAAGGAAGAGGAGTGGAAACATTCTGATGTGAGAAGAACAAAGAAATGACAATTTCTGTGCTTGAGAGAGAGAGAGAGAGAGAGAGAGAGAGAGAGAGAGAGAGAGAGAGCTTTAGTTTTCCCACCTCCTCTTGCACGCGGCACCACTGAGACCTCCAGATATGAGAGCAGGACGGTGATGATGACGTTCACTTGAACTCTGAGGCCACACAGACTCTTCTCTACGTGACAGTAGCCCACCTGGACCGGGAATGGATTCCAGGCTGCTGATTGGCCCGGGGATCCCCGCGCCGGAGCCGACCACCCAGGCGCCTTGGTTCGTCAGCTCCGTCAGTCCGGCTGTGAGTATCCGGCTGCGCGTCACTCTTTCTGCTTCTTTGTTGTGTTTGTGCTTTGTTTTGCGCGCAGCACAGTCATGACCG
>CM027084.1:291483-296483 GCA_015343265.1 Pao palembangensis | reverse complement strand
CATCCTTCCATCATCATCATCCATCCATCATCCATCCTTCCATCATCCATCATCCATCCTTCATCCATCCATCCTTCCATCATCCATCTATCCAGCCATCATCCATCCTTCATCATCCATCCATCATCCATCATCCATCCATCTATCATCCTTCCATCATCCATCATCCATCCTTCCATCATCATCATCCTTCATCATCCATCCTTCCATCCTCCATCCTTCCATCATCCATCCATCCATCATCCATCCATCCATATCCATCCATCCTCATCCATCCATCCATCATCCATCCTTCCATCATCCATCCATCCACCCATCCCTCCATCCATCCATCCTCATCCATCCATCCATCCTCATCCATCCATCCCTCATCCATCCATCCCTCATCCTCATCCATCCATCCCTCATCCATCCATCCCTCCTCCATCCATCCCTCATCCCTCATCCTTCCATCCATCATCCATCCATCCTTCCATCATCCTTCCATCATCCATCCTTCCATCCATCATCCATCATCCATCCTTCCATCATCCATCATCCATCATCCATCCATCATCCATCCTTCCATCATCCATCCTTCCATCATCCATCATCCATCCTTCCATCATCCATCCATCATCCCTCATCCATCCATCCCTCATCCATCCATCCCTCATCCCTCATCCATCCATCCCTCATCCCATCCCTCATCCATCCATCCCTCATCCATCCATCCATCCCTCATCCATCCATCCCTCATCCATCCATCCCTCATCCATCCATCCCTCATCCCTCATCCTTCCATCCATCATCCATCCATCCTTCCATCATCCTTCCATCATCCATCCTTCCATCCATCATCCATCATCCATCCTTCCATCATCCATCATCCATCATCCATCCATCATCCATCCTTCCATCATCCATCCTTCCATCATCCATCATCCATCCTTCCATCATCCATCCATCATCCCTCATCCATCCATCCCTCATCCATCCATCCCTCATCCCTCATCCATCCATCCCTCATCCATCCATCCCTCATCCATCCATCCCTCATCCCTCATCCATCCATCCATCCATCCATCCATCTTCTCCTCTCCAGCAGAGGGTCTCCAGGTGCTGATCTGTCCCCTCAGCCTGAATCTCTGTGGAATCTCTGGCTCTTGTTAGCAGGATGAGACCAGCATCTTTAAAGCTAGCCCAGCCTGTGTGACTGTCCCTAAACGGCTGTTTCTCTGCCTTCTGCTCAGACCCTGAGCAAGCCTGAAGACATCTCCATGGCCGACATGAGCGTGGAGCCCACCAGGCGTCTTCCCGCCACGGTAAGAGTGCAGCCAGGCGCCCGAGCGGCTGCTGTAGATTTTAAAAGAATGTGACGGCAGCAGCACCAACGCTGAGGCCGTCAGCGAGGACAGCTGTGTGTCCACGCAGTGGCTCCATCTGTTGGTGTGGACGTCTCAGGTTCCTCTGGAGGGGGCGGGGCTCAGCTCTGCTCCTCCACGTCTGGCCAGCAGGGCAAAGAGGGTCAGGGCTGCCTGATAAATCTGCTGCCCTCTGACCCGAACACGGAGCAGGACACGGAGCAGAACACGGAGCAGGACACGGAGCAGAACACGGAGCAGGACACGGAGCAGAACACGGAGCAGGACACGGAGCAGAACATGGAGCAGGACGGACCCGGATTGTTTCCGTGATCTCCTGTGGAAACGAGACCGTCCTGTTCATGTTTCCATGCAGAGGCTCGCACAGCCACAACAGTTAGACAGCTGGACAGGGTCCATCCATCAGTCCATGACGTGACGCCTGCTTCTGGCAGGCTGGACGGAGGCGACCACTGATCCAGCTCCGGAGCTTCGCCCTGATCTCTGTGGCTTCCCCTCTCTGCCCACACAGATGGAGGACGCGGCGGACGACTGGGGGCCCGCGGCCGCGCGCAGGGATCCATCCGTCATCGTCACGTCCGTCTCCAGCCCGTCGATACTGCGCAGTCTGCCGCGTTTCCACGGCAACCTCAACTTGGCCAAAACAAACAGCCCAGTAACCAGAGAGGCCCTGGACGCTGGCAGGCTGGAGATAGCAGTGTTACCCTGAGTGAGTGTGTGTGTGTGTGTGTGTGTGTGTGTGTGTGTGTGTGTGTGTGTGTGTGTGTACCTTTACCTGGACCAGAGAACTGTTGGCTGATTTACATTTACTTTTGTATTTTTTCTTGCACAGCGTTACTGATGTGAGTTTTGGAAATGTGTATGGACACACACACACACACACACACACACACACACGTCTGTAAAAAACTCTTCTGGTTTTCTCCTTTGCAGGTCACAGGGTTGGAAACGGTGTACCTTAAATGAGCCTTAAAGTCTGAGCCGAAGGTCGACTATCGGTTATGTTTGATTCAAATGTTAAAAGGAATTCTTTGACTTTTCTAAAACACGCCTGGCGACATGCTAACATGTTAGCCTTGTGTATTTTCCAGGTTTGTTTCTGAGATTGTTTCGTGACACTCGGGCGGTTCTGGGGACACAAACAGACGTCACATTCATGAATTTTATCTTTTAAAATTCCTCCCACATGATGCTGCCCTTAAAGGTCCCGGCGGCTGTTTTTTATGGTCTGTGGTCACGTTTCCTAGGATGACTATTTATTTCCTCTTTTTGTAAATACATCAATATGTTGGTATTTGTGACCTTTTTAAAAAGGCCTCAGGTTTGTTCCCTTAAAAGAAGAACTTAGACCCTCAAATGTAACCAAAGATTTAATATCTTTGTCTTTAAAAAGGTTTTTCGTCTCTTTTTTTGGTCAAGTCTCCTCTCGTCCTTGTGAGAGTATTAGTTTCGGTCTTTTTTAGATATTTCGTGGTTCACCGCCGCGTCGGTTACGCTGTTGCTGCTCCTCTGCTGGCCTTAACGTCGGCGTGGAAGGTTTTAGTCATTTCCCTTCAGAAGCTGAAGGGGAGGACCTCAGAGCTGCTCCTGGAGCTCAGGCTGCGGCCTGGTCCCTGCAGGCCTCTTCTCTCCCCTCCGGGCGGCTGCAGGTCTCCTTTGCCTCCTTTTTCCGCGGTTCCTCTGGCTGCTGCCTCCTTGACTCTGATTGTAACCAATCATTTCTGTCTTTCTTCTCATCTCCACAACAAACGTTTAAACGCTAACACGCCAGCAGAGGTCAGTGTGTTTCTGCTGCATCAATGAATGTTCTGATTTGAATATTGATAAATGTATTGATCATAAAGTCATGAAATGTTGTCAAAGCTATAAAGTACAACTAAATAAAAGTCCTATGAAGTGATCATTGACGTTGATTTTTGTTTTCTTTGTACAAATGTTTTGTGTTATTTATTTTTCTAAATAAAACTGTCCAAAAAAGCATCTTTTAAGTCACGTGGCTCCACCTTTGTTATCCTGGAAAGTTTCTAAATGTGAGCATTAAAGGCTGGAGAACATCCTTCCACATACTAAAGTTATTCCCACTCTTATTTCCATAAACCCTGAACGGTTTAATCGGGGCAGCAGATCCCAGCTGGAACCGCTGGATCAGCGCGGTGACGCTGACCTGGGTCAAACGCTCCCTGCAGCACAATGGCGCCCCGCAGTGGTGAGAGGCGGTACTTGTTCTCGTCAGGCCCTGAGTAAGTCCTTCAAAGTCTTGAAAGCCTCTAAATGAGTGAAATACCAACAGGCCCAGGCAGTGGAAGGCTCTTCTGGCTCCTGACTGGACACCCTGGCCTACCTGGACTGGAAATTGGGGTTGTTTTGTTGTCCTGGTTGTAGGATTGGAAGTCATAATTCAATAAGGTTGCCTTATATTTTTAATTTTGATGAATGTTCAGCTCTGCAGAACAGACAGGACGCCTGCAGTTTTATTTGTTGTGCTTTAATGAAATGTTTAAACTTATACGTTTGCTAAATCTCTCTGGAATTTCTCACGGTAACACGACATGTATGGATTTCTGCATGTGCACGTCAGATCTGTGCATGTGAGTGTGCTGGGGAGGCGTTTAGTCATTTGTTGTTTCCTCTCTGACGCAGAGCGAAAGGAAAGTGACGTGAGTGCACAGAGGATGATGATGATGAGGTGCTGCTGGCAGGGCGAGCGAGGAAGGGGGGTGTTGCTGTCAGGGGTCTAAATTGGCCGTGTGAATCGGCAGTGAGGCATTCTGGGGCCTCGTGTTTCAGGCCTTATAAGGGGGCCGGGGCCCCTGTGTCTTGGCTCACCTCAGCTATTCTTAGACTGTCTGTCCCTCACCCTCGGCAGCTCTGCAGGCAAGAGACTTTTCTCCAACTTTTCCTCCATTTACTGACTTTGGAGAGTTTGCAGCCACTTTTTCTGATGTCTGAGCAGGTTTAAAGTCTCTCGGTTGAACTTGTCCGTCTGTTTTTGTCCACCTTTGCACGGGTTCGTCCCCCGAACAGAGGTTCCACAGCTGCTGACCCACCCACCACCTCCAGCTGGGACAGGGGAGAGACGCTAGCGAAGCCAGGGAAGCCACCTCCGGGGCAGGACAGCAGGACCGCAGGGACAGGACTGAAGACAAGGACTCGCGAGCAGGAGGAGCCCAAGATGAGCTCGTACACGGTGACTCTGAACGGCCCCGCTCCGTGGGGCTTCAGGCTACAGGGCGGAAAAGACTTCAACATGCCGCTCACCATCTCCAGGGTAAGCACAGGTCATGTGACCCGGGTGCACAGCAGCGTGGCCGGGCTGCAGAACCGTGGTCAACGTAGGTCACCGTCTCTATTGAGATCTTTTCAGCGAGCGTTTACGCTTTCAAAGGTGTTTTTGCTTCTTTCCCACCGACATTTAAAGGTCAGAAAGGCGTAGCGGTGGTAGCAGCCAGGCTGGGACGGCCTGGGCAGCGCTTATGTAACGCGGCTGTGGTGACGGGGACAGATGGAATTCCCTCCGAGCTTTCAGGAAAGCAGAGAAGCTTCTGCTCCGTTCGGCTTCTTGACCACCAGATTCTGACTTTACGGACAGAAACGAATCAAACTGATACAACGAGCCAAGATGATTAGGATCATCTC
>CM027084.1:216483-286483 GCA_015343265.1 Pao palembangensis | reverse complement strand
GGCCAGGCATGACATTCCACCCATCGACAGCCCTTTAGCTTCAGCGGCTTCACCTGCGTGTCCCGTCTGCAGGGAGAAGTTTGAGTCGGAGATGAGGGGGCCTCGCTTTGCCAAGCTGAAGAACTGGCACCACGGGCTGTCTGCACAGATCCTCAACGTCCAGGAGTGAAGAGGAGAGCAGGAGAGCAGGAGCGAACATGAAGGACGTCATGGACAAAAAAGCAGAGGAGCTGACAGCAGGATGATTATAAATGATGAATTATGGAGGAGGGCTGGAGCAGGAATGTGAGATAGACATAAATTAGAAGGATGTGAGAAATTAACTGTTATTCTGAGAATGCTGTTTGTCTGCATCTAACATGTGATTGGACATTTTCTGTCTTTTTCTTTGTCTTTCTTCCTTTTTTCTTCCTTGTTTGTGTCTGAATCAAAAGGGAAACTGTACAAAAACATTTCAGTGACAACGCAGAGCTGACCTTGAGTACGTTTAACCGCTCCCAGTCGTAGTTTAAAGGCTCAGATCGCGACCGTGGCAAATGACGTTCACACAGTTTCATGCACACGAAGAAGAACGATGCACAGCAGCAAACACGCTGCTATCAATGTGAATAAATGTTTTCTAAAACCACACGTCTGCTGTTGACCTGTGTCAGCTGGAGTGCACCAAGTCCAGTTTCACCAGGGCAGAATGAAGGTCTCTATTTAAGACCGGGGACGGGAGCATGTCCCCCTATTAGTGAGCCCGGAGCTGCTACAAAAGTTCCGTGTGTGTCTCCACCCCAGAATGACAGAAATAAACAGTCGCACCACAGACAACACGTAAACACGGCGTGCAAAACTCACCAACAAAGTGCAGAAATTCAACAGGATGAGGAACATGCAACGAAAATGCACAAGGCAGAGAATGACCTTTGAACCGTTTGTCTGTCAGTCCCTGGTGGTTCTGCTCAGTGGTGATGTGCTTTTAAACTAATGCCATCACACAGGTCATCTAACAGAGACTTCACATCAGTTATAGTCACATACAGTCCTCACGGTCTCATCTTTCCATTAAAACACGTTCAAGCTTAGTAAAATGGTCAAGAACATCCACCCACCGACGTTCCTGTCCTCTGTCCACCAGGAGTCAACGATGACTCCTTCAAGGGGAGTCAGCAAATATCCCACCCTTAATTTATGGTTACTTTTATTGTTAATGGGTGGTTTACAGGGTCGCTACACAGCAGAAAAGACATGGCTTTTCTTTACGGTGCGGAGCAGTGGCGTCGCCTGGCCTGGGCGTTCTGGGTTATAGCCCCGAACATTTATTATTCAGCTCCTGATTAACTGAGCCGCCCTCTGACATGAAGGAGAAGGCGGTCTTTTAATTTCCCAGATTCCTTGAACGTAACACAGTTGCGACTCCCCGACCAATCAGAAAGGAGTTGTGGGAATCCTCTCTTTTTATTGGCTGCAGCCAGCCAATTGAGATCTACCTGAACTCGAGCCTTCCGGGCGGTTCCGATTCGAAGGAAAGGACGAAATCTGACGGCCAAAAGGGCCAAGAGAGATATTTCCGTATTTGTGGAGGTTAGGAGTCGTGGATCTGAGCTACCGCATGAAACAGGTAAAAAAAATCCTGTTTAAATCCTGTTTGTCTTCGAAATGATGTGACGTTCATGACAGTACACGACACTCAGGCGGTTGTTAGCTAAGCCGTTAGCCTATATTATAAACATTTATATTAGACCCACGGTTTTACTTTCCTTCTACAACACTTTTCATTATAAACCTTTATAAGTCTGTGTCTCTCTACACATTTGGATCTTTATTACACAAGTCTGACGTCTTTTTTTCTGGAACTTTGGCTCATCCTCGTGAGGGCGGTGTTTCACCTGTACCTGTGCAACTTAGTTCAACTAAATCAACTAAAATCATAACGGAAGTGCAAAGAATGCTGTAATTCATTTATGCAGTTGTTCAGATATAAAATCCAAATGTCCAGTAAGGAGAAATGTAATTTTAAAGTGAAGTAATTTGCTTATTAATTAATTGAATTGAGAGATGAGAGTCGGATGCTGGTCAGTGTTGACCACAGGGAGGAGGTAGATTTGTAAAGATAAAAGCAAGATGTTTCAGCTCCTAAACACAGAAAATACAGCAGATGGTGGAGGAATAGAAAAGAAAGAAGCAAATGATGGCGGGAGAAGAGAATTAGCAGATGATGGAGGGAAAGCAGGAGGTGATGGAGGGAAACGGCAGCACAGTCTGGAAAGGTGGAGGTTCAGCTCCACGGTGGAGTCAGAACATTGTCTGAGTGAATGAAAGAAACAACCTAAACTGTTTTATTCCTAATTTCTGACGTTGTCACGTGCACATGTCATTGTTTTTCTGGCAGCGGAGGTGGAACGAGTGAGCAGATGATGGAGCGACAACAGAGCAGCTTATCAGAGGAAAATGAAATGAAATGGTTCCCCCAGATTCCTCTTCAAGGGGTGGGCTCGGCTCCCAGTGTTCCCAGGTCCCAGAAAAGCCCCCGGGCTCTTTGTGTAAAGTTGGATTTCAGGTTTTCAGCTCACAGCCCGACAACATTCACGTGAGATGGTTGCGTGTGGCCCGTGGACTGAGGTGTGTCCAGGGCAGATGGACTCCAGTATCTCCCAGTAGCTGCTGGCTCAGTCATGCTGCGTCATGTTGTTGTTCGTGCTTTGACCACCAGAGGGCAGCGTAATTCCACAGCCAGGTGGGTTTTAACAGTTTGACCCTTTTAAGTTTGTTTCCGGTTTGGGGAGCAAAGAACAAACATCCAGTTTGAGCAGTCCTTTTTTTAATAAAAGGATCCTCTCTCTTCTGTCATTTTACACTGAGCTAGAGTGACAGAAAAGTGGAGTTATTTCCAAATATTTGCATTTATGTGGTGAAGAGTTTGCATAACTGGGAGAAATTAGATGATGATGATGAGGAGGAGGAGGAGAAGGGACCCCTTCATCATGCAGGCGCTGATGGTGAAGCCATTTCTGTCCTCCTTAAAAGATCTTTCTATTTAACAGAGAGACAGTTTAAACTAATAAAACCTGTGACAACAGGTGACGCGTGAGGCAGAAGGATGCTCCTGTATGTGATGAAGATCGTCTGATTATGCCTCAGTTTTCACGTGAGCGCGTCTGAAGCGGTGGAGCAGCGTGCACATGGTTGTGAGCGGGATCACGAGGAGCTCTGGCTGCAGCACATGAGAAGGCTGCAGCATCCAGTCCTCCTCCTCCTCCTGTCCTCCTCCTCCTCCTCCTCTCCTCCTCTCCCTCTCGTACACTGCAGCTGTGTCCTCCCCCCACTCTTTCTCCTTCTCTGCGTGCTGTAGCCCTGCTGCTGGCTCCTCGCTCCAAAGGGGGGAGGAGCCAAACGCACGCACGCGTCTCCCCCCGTCTTTTCTGCACGCTCACTCTGAGCACCAGCCAGCCAGTCCAGACCCGTTTGGAGCAGGAGAGCCCGGCCGTCCCGCTGTTAGCCTAAACATGGATGTATTTATGAAGGGGATCTCCATGGCCAAGGAGGGGGTGGTGGCCGCCGCCGAGAAGACCAAAGCAGGCATGGAGGAGGCAGCAGCCAAGACCAAAGAGGGCGTCATGTATGTAGGTGTGTAAACGCGCTCCGCAGACGCGTGTGTGTGTGTGGGGGGGCGTCCCAGGTCAGTCCCAGTCTGGGACACTAGCATGAACTAGGAGGAGGATGAAGAGCAGGATGGTGGTGCAGGACGGAACGAGGAGGTCAGTGAGTGAACGAGGGAGGAGAGAAGAGGAAGATGGGGGGTGATGCTGGTCAGGGCCTGATGACTCTTTCATCGCCTGTCCCGCTGAGTTCGGCTGGCAACGATGAAGACTCAGACTGAGGATGACGAGGCCCGCAGCAGCTGTGTGTAAGAGGAAGAGTCCTGAGAGATGATGTTTCCTCCAGCGTTCACGTTCCAAGGTTACGCCAGGCGCCGTCTGAGGGGGGTGGATGGGGGTGATGTGCAGCCCTCCTCCCCCTCACCAGCCCCTCAGCACGCACACGTGTGTGTGGGGGGGGGGGGTCTGTGGCGCCGCAGCAGCAGGGTTTGCCTGCCAGCGCGTCCCAGGACGAGGTGGGAGGTGGGAGGGATCCGTCAGGAATCAGCCATGAGGAAGAGAAGAGAGAGAAGGTGAGGAAGAGTGATGATGGGGGGAGCAGAAAACAAAAAAACCCAAATGTCCCGTTTCTGATGAGGGACGAAGCTGTTTGTGCCAGACTGACGGCACTAATCCTGCAGGAGAGCCGTTTTCATGTGGGACGCGTCGTTTCCTCACACCTTCACGCGCTCTCATCCTAAAGCTCCATCAGGATGAGATTAACAGCAGGTTGAGCTGTTCAGGTGAGCGTGCGCAACAGTTCACACCTGCAGACGAGAGCAGCTTTCACCGTGACCAGCTTTGTCATGGCTCTGTGTGTGTGTGTGTGTGTGTGTGTGTGTGTGTGGGGCTGCACTGCAGTGCTCAGGCACGTGGCTTATGTGGCACAGGGAGCGTGCAGAGGGATGGAGGGATGCAGGAGAGCGAAAGAGGACGAGTGGATGCCCGCGAGGGGAGACGGATCTGTGTCCAAACTCAGGGATTCCTGCAGATTCCTTTTCTTCCTTCACTTTTTCCCTTTATTTCTCTGGTATATTTTATCTGGTGGATCATTTAATCGTGTTTCTTCTTCATGGGATCTTAAAAGATTGAGACAGACGGTGGTGGAGGTCCCACTCTTGTTCTTTATGAATATTCTCTCCAAAGACCACTGAGTAGAAGAACTCCAGTCATGTGTTTTTAATCAAACTCTGAATAAGAATTGATCCTATTTTGTGACTGTTTGATCCTCAGGAAATAAAACCATGGAAGGAGTGGTGTCGTCAGTAAACACAGGTGAGAATCCCTCACATTAAATGTTCCTTTTTCAAGACATAAATGTTCCATCAGGGTCACACCTTTATTTTCTAACCTATTAAATGAAATATAGCATTAAACTCCGTCAACACCAGTGAGGAATGTTGAGATTCCATTAGGGAATTGAGCAACCATAGGTGTTGTTTCACCGTGTGGCCGCCAGAGGGCGAAAGAGTTGCGTTGTTGGAATGTGAAGGACTGAAAATCAAAGATTAAGAATAAAAAGAAAAATAATTTAAAATCATCATTTCTTGAGATGAAACGTGTGTGTGTGTGTGTCAGTGGCCAACAGGACCGTGGACCAGGCCAACATCGTGGGAGAAGCGGTGGTGGGCGGAGCCACCGAGGTGTCACAGGCCACCGTGGAGGGCGTGGAGAACGTGGCAGCATCGAGCGGCCTGATGAGCCAGGTTAGAACCCGCTGCAGACGCGGAAGCTTTCCGTTTCACACACGTCTGCGCCTGTTTTGATGCACAGACACAAATGAAAACATCACCTGTTTGTGTCTCACCTGCCTTTCCCCTGGTAGGAGGAGCCTGTTTCTGAGGTGTGTGTGTGGGGGGTCATAGGTCATGCAGGTCATCGCATGTGCGCAGCTCTGACATTTCTAACCTAACCTTCATCACCATGACACGCCTCATGCACAGCTGGAAAACACCTGCTGGTGGCCACCCCTCCGTCACCTTCATCCACCCACAAAAGCCTCTGTGCTCACTGATTCTCTTCTCTTCTGCAGGGGGAGTATGGAGGGACGGAGCAGGGGGGGGAGGGAGGAGAGGTAGGACTGATCTGAGATGTTTCACTTAAATAATGATTAACGCCTGCTGAGTGAAATGCTGGCTGATCTATTCTTGTGGGGACCCTGATATTGTGATGTTGCCCCCCCAGGGTTATTAGCCGCCTCCAGGACTCCGCCTCCTCCAAGACTCCGCCCCCTCGCTGCACCATCTCCAGATATTCAACGGATTTCTCCTTGTCTTTCTTGTGACTTTACTGAAATCTAATTTAACTCAAACAGACTCTTTGGGACCCCTCAGCACCCCACCCCCCCCAGCCACCCCCCCAGCCATCCCCAGCCCCACCCCCCCAGCCGCCTCCCCCTCACCCCCTCCCCCCCTCAGCCTCACCTGTCGTCCTGATGTGAAACCTGCTGATCTTCAAACCGCACATACAGAGAGAACACAACACGGACACACACACACACACACACACACACACACAGGAAAACATCAATGTTAATTCACTCGAACTTCTGCAGAGTAACTGAGGCAAGTTTGGAGGGTGTGTGTGTGTGTGTGTTAGTCAGCAGCAGTAGAACACACGCCATGGTTGCCATGGCCGGTCCTCACAAGCATGGCTAACCAGGCAAACGTTAGGCTGTGATAGAGTCCAGCGTTCTGTCCTCTAATTTCACTTCTGTTGAGTCACTGAAGAAATGCGAGTTGCGATGAAGACAGATGAGTTGAAGGAATTTATGCTCGTCAGCACCTTCTGGTTTGTTTGCTTAGCTGTTGTCATGACAACCGTCTGCATGTTTACAGAAAACGAATCCAATTTCTGTGAGAAAAAAAACACTAGTGTGGACCAGCTGCAGGGTCCAGCTTGAACCCGGCGTGTGTGTGTGTGTGTGACTGCTGACCGGCCCCGTCGGCACAGCTGGAGCCAGTTCCCACCTGGAGGACAACCTGACTGCATGTCGCCTTCTCAAAGCCGCCGGAAGCTCAAACTTACACACCAACGCTTGGATCTCACACACACACCAACAGTGGCTACACGTGTTCACAAACCACCGTTTTATTTGGCACCAAAGCTGATTTTCTAAACCTGATCAGTGGAATTAAAACAAGTTTTTGTTTAAATCCTGAAACTGTGTCAAGAATTAATTTAACCTGTCTCACCAGCAGGGGGCGCTGGAGCCCGACTTGAGTCGCTTTACAAACGTCAGAAGTTAGTTTTTGGCTCATTTTTAATGAGAAAACCAGGGTTCATTTAGCGTTTGTAAATACATTTAAATTTAAAATATTCTAGAATTCCAGCTGAGGTATTTTTATTTTAAACATGTTAAAAATGAGGCAACGCTGTTTTTCCCTGAAGGTTTTATTAGCTTTCAAAAATGCATAAAATAAAAATATAAAGTAATTTCCTCCCAAACAAATGTGGAGGACGTGGACGCGGACGTAGCCATCGTCCCTGCCTCCTCGCTTGGCCAGTGGAGGAGTCGGGGAGAAGCTGCTTCCATCAAACATGAGACGACGCGACGGGATGAATGTGAACGAGGACTGAACGGTCAAACACTCGGAAACCTAACGCATGGCAACGCTCACGCCTGTAGTCAGGATCAACAAAATAATTCTCTCCAAAAACATACAATTTATATCCCTTTACATTTGGAGCTGTGAGATTATTCACAGCAACCTTCTTCCTGAAATAAGGCAACTGTAGTGCAGAAGGAGGGAACGCGCGTGCGTGCACGCAGCGCTGAAGAACACGGCTGCCACATCAGCAGGGCGTTAACCTGGGAACATCTGCTGGAGGGTTCTCCACACTGCTCAGCTAAACTAAAGAGGAACACAGCTAGAGAACAGCACAGAGATGAACAGCAGGCTGGCGCACGTGTAAGAGGGGAGCGGGAACATGGCGGGACACGGTGGGGAGCAGGAGGGCGGAGGGAGCAGGCGGAATGTGTGCGGCCTTCCTGCGCTTATGTGAAGGTGAGCCCGGCCTCGTTGTAGACCTTGAAGACCTTCTCGATGGCGTTGACGTACGCGGCCGTGCGGAGGTCCAGACCCAGGTTGTACTTGCTGGCCGTGCGCATGATTTGCTGAAAGAGCAGAAGAGGAAGCCTTAGCACACCCGACACGTCAGCGGTGGAGCAGGAAACAGAGGTGGTGCTCACCCGTGCAGACCTCTCCATGGTGTAGGCCAGGCCAGAGTGGACGATGTCCTTCTCAGACGCCCCCTGCAGGACGGGAGAGGCGTTACACACAGCTGCTTGATCGTGTTATCTACCAACGTCGGCTGTCGTCAGGGTTACACTTCCTGTGGCTGCTGGGGAGGCATGTTTGGAGCCTGGACGCCCCCCCTTCCCCCCCCAGTCTACTCACAGCGATTCTGGCCTGGAAGTCAGCGGTTGGAACGATGGGGATGGGTCCACCCTGCTTCCCAAACTTCCTCTCCAAACTCTCCTGCACGGACACTACAGAGAAAACCAGACGCGTTCATTCCTCCTCCAGGAAGCGGAGCCGCCCCAGGCTCAGGACGGATCAGTCAATACATTCACAGTCCGGATTAGAACCCTCGACCGGCCTGGTCAGCCACAGGTCAGGCCCGTCCAGCTGTTTACTACACATTCTCACGCAAAAAGATCAAATTCTGCTTAATTAGCTTCGACCCGCTAGGAGAGCCTCCTGCGTCTGTCCCGCTCACGTCACATGACCAGCAGCAGGAAGCAGCAGAGGAACAAGAGGCTGGCCCCAGAAGGCGAGCGAGGCTTTGGTGGACTCACTCAGCAGGTGGTAGTTGGAGTCCCTCTCGTATTTGAAGGCCAGTCTTCCGTAGCTGACGTGGTTCAGATTCTTCAGCCACTCGAAGTAAGACACGGTCACACCGCCGGCGTTCAGATACATGTCCTGCAAGAGACACAGCCTTCACGCATCCCCTCCAGGATCCCTCTCCCTCTCCCATTCACCGTTAAATGAGCCAAGAATTCATCACTACGTGCTCCTGCTGCGAGAGCTGGCGCGTGTGTGTGCGCGCGTGTGTGCGCTTACAGGAATAACCATGACGTTGTTCTCCAGGAAGATCTTGTCGGCGTCTGGGGTGGTGGGACCGTTAGCACCTTCTGCGATGATCTAAGGCAGAAAAAGAACTGAAGCACCAGCAGAGACGTGTGATCAGCTGATCTGACGCTAGAAGGTCCACAGCAATAACCTTGGCCTTGATCCTGGGGGCATTGTGGCGAGTGAGCTGCTTCTCTCCAGCGGCTGGGATCAGGATGTGGCAGTCAGCCTCCAGAATGTTCCCATCATAGGGTGTGGCCCCCGGGAAGCCCACGATGGTGCCGTGGTTCTGCACCAAGAACCGGTCCAACAGCAGAATGAGACAAAGCAACACGCTGGAGGTGCAGATGATTCCAGGACAGCTGCTGCTTGCTTACCAGCTTGTAGTCCTCCAGCTGTTTGGGGTCGATACCATCAGGGTTGTAGATGGCTCCATCAATTTCCCCCACGCCAACACACTTGGCTCCAAACCTGTGCAGGTACCTCATGGAGTGAAGACCCACATTACCAAAGCCCTGAGAGCCCAGAGACAAGAGAGACTTGGTTTGACTCTGATTTTCAATTGACTTATTTTTTAGATTTTTCTCAAAAGTCTCGTAAATTATTTATTTCTTCTTATTTTCTGTATGCTGCTGCTGGGACACTGCAATTTCCCCTTTTGTGGGATAATAAACTAAAAATATATTCTATTCTGAGCAAAAAGGAGCAAATATCTTTCATGTTTTCATTTAATTGAAAACTTCACATCTCAATAGAACCGGATACTCTGCTGCCCCCGTGTGGTAGGTTTGCGATCTGCACCCAGTGCACCATCAAATACTGACAAAATCAACAAAAAAAGTCAGTTTTTTTTTAAAAAAAAATCTGTTTTTTCTCAACAACAATTGAGATGAGAATCTGCTTTGATCTTGACACGTGACTCCGGCTCACCCACTGATTAATCTCCAAGAAAATCTAATCTAAGCGCAGCGTAATCCTGACACACAGCGGCAGAAGGAGCCGCGTCCTCAGCTTTCCCATCAGGATTGAGGAGCAGAAATCTGCCTCTGCCTGATCCACAGACATCCCTGCTGAGCAGGCATGAGCAGGCTGGTTTGGGTCAGCTCACACAGATGCTCCCTCTGATTAAAAGCCCTCATAAAGGACTCGAAAGTCCTTCAACCCTGACCAACCCTGAGTTACGCTTCTGTGTGTGTGTGTGTGTGTGTGTGTGTGTGTGTGTGTGTGTGTGTGTGTGTGTGTGTACCTGGACGATGAAAGTCTTCTCCTGGAAGCCGGGTGTCAGGCCCAGCAGGCTCATGTAGGACGCTTCATTAATGAAGTTCTCGATGCCGTGGAAGACTCCACGCCCGGTGGCGGAGATCCTTCCGTGGATTCCTCCCTGGCTGATGGGTTTCCCCGTCACGCAGGCGTGCGCGTTAATGTCCTGAACACGTGAGTCAACACCAGACAGTAAACACTCCACAGAGCAGCTGAGAGAGGCTGAGCTAAACCCAAGCAGGTCCGAAGGTTCTGCAGAACCTCGGCATCAAAGCTGAGAACAGCCAACACTGACGCCTGCTGGCCGCGGGTGGTATTGCATCTTCCTGAACCGGTTCCC
The DNA here is from genome assembly GCA_015343265.1 of Pao palembangensis. Taxonomy (NCBI): domain Eukaryota; kingdom Metazoa; phylum Chordata; class Actinopteri; order Tetraodontiformes; family Tetraodontidae; genus Pao; species Pao palembangensis. Next base: position 276,185 of record CM027084.1, on the reverse strand, counting down.
CCTGTGCGCCAGTGTTACCACGTGACAGGACACATTTAGAGTGTGCACGGTGCCAGGATGGCAGAGTGAAAGCTGAGCGCACGTCTGTGCAACCTACGCTCGTCTTCCTGCCCTCCAGTACCCGGAGCAGGAATGTGTGACCGTTCCACAAGTCAAGATAAGGAAAACTGTGATTCCAGAGTAAGTGGAGAGCAGGAAAACTACCCTGCTCAAACCAAGGAGCAACGGTCAAACAGGAAACCACCGCCTCTTCCTGTTGACCTGGGCCGGGTCAGGGTCAGCGTGAACGCCTGAGAACTCACAGTGTGCGCGATGGTGTTGGCGTAAGTGTCAGCGATCCAGGACATCTCCCTCTCGCCGGTGCTCATGTCAGGGGCGGGAACATCGATACCGGGTCCTGACCAAGACAGACGAGCGCAGGGTTCAGTTTCCCAAAGTCTCTCTCGTCTTTCACGTGTAACACAGCAGCCAGACCCTCTGGACGTGCTGGAAAGGTGCGTCTGCGGCAAGCACTCACCAATAAAACCCTTCTTGGCCAGCTCAATGGTGAACCTCCTGGTAATCTTCTCCAGCTCATTATCCTGCAACAGAAACACCAGTGTTTGTCAAAGAGTGGTCCGTGGACCACTAGTGGTCCAGTGGACGACCCCTAGTGGTCCACAAGGTGACACGTAACAAATCAGGAGAAGGGAGAGCAAAAGACTTACGCTGTAGTTCTTGGTGTTGATCTTGACTCCAGCCTTTGCTCCTCCAAAGGGAACATCTGGAGGAGAAGAACCCAGGTGTAAAAGCAGAAGCACAGAACTGGACGTACCATCAGTCAGCTCCTCTCAGCCGCCAGCTGAGCTGGAGGCGACCAGGAGCTTCCAGAGGGTCGGCGGGACGTGGCCACTCACCAACAACTGCACACTTGTAGGTCATGAGCGAGGCCAGGGCCTTGACCTCGTCCACGGACACGTCTGTGCTGTAACGGATACCTGAGGGAAGAAACCACAAGATGGAATAATCCCAGGAGACAGGTGATGTCATAACAGGAACAGGAAGTAACCGCGCCCCACCACTCCAACCACCAGCAGCTGCTCTGAAGCTCCCTGTCACAGCTGCTCCTACGAGCAGGTCAGAGGTCACAGACTGGGCGTGGCAGGCAGGGAGGCAGCAGTGGGCGGGCGGGGAGCGAGCGGGCCAATCCCTGCCCGCCTTCCCCACCCGTCCCTCCACGTGCACTCATTTGCTGACAGCCTGTGTGCACAGATCACATGTGCACAAGCCACATTTCTCCATCCTGCCCAAGCGGCATGTGCGTGCGTGCATGCGTACGTGCGTGCCCCGCTGTCCAAATATAGGACTTGCAGAGTCAGGTGACGTGGGGCAGCCCAAGGGCAACCACACAGAGGACACAGACTGGTTTTTGGGGTGTAGAACCAGCAGCTTCTGTGTCGGGCGGAGCAGCAGCAGCACCTCCACCTGTGGGAAATGTGCTCCACAAGTTCAGCTGTCAGACCTCACGACAGCAATCAGCTGCTTTACTGCAGCAAACAGCCGTGTTGGGCTCAAAGACCGCATGAAAAAGGATGAAAAGGCCGGGCTGCCTGCCCATCCCCCAACCAGCCGCCCAGCCGGCCAGCCCAGGAGGGCGCGCCGCAGCAACCAGCTCCAAAACATGAGTGCAAACAGAGCAGCTTCCTCAGAAAGCAGCCGCAGCTTCTGGAAACGTCTGAGCCCACAGCAACATTCCACAGGCCCGTTTGAGTGGCAAAGACCCTCGTCTGAAGACACAAGACGGTTCTTTACCAGCTCTGCAGCGCAAACGTGCCGCATTTAAAGTGGCGCAGCGGTTACTTTGTTGTATATTTGTGCCGCTGTACCGGTTCCAGTAAAAGAAAAACAAAAAAACCAACAACCTTGCACTATGAAAATATGTTCAGGGTCAAGGTTCAGTGAACATTAATGATTAATCCCTCTGAAAAAGACGCAGATAAACTCCTGTCCTTGTTGTTGTCCAAGACTTTGGCTTCAGGTGAAAGATGCTCCTGAATGCATCTGTCCACCTTCTCAAATAACTATTAACAGACACAACGAGTAGAATAAAACAGCCACTAATGAGGGAATTATTACTACGCGTCTAAATACTGTGGGGGCCTCTTATACTTCAGAGGGTTGTCAGCCTGTTTTCACATGTGTGCGGGACCCCGGTCCCCACACGCCATCGCATCTGCTGCACCAGTGCATACAGAGGAGCCCGCCAGTGTTAATGTCGCCTGTCACCATCTCAAAGTGCCCTTTGGCCCTCGGACAGCCATGTTTTTTCCAAACGCCTCCTCTCCATCAAGCAGCGCTCCCTCCCACCGGTCACACTGCTGACAAATAGGAATGCGTGGAAACTCCACCACCCCCTCCCCTGCACTTGTAGCGCCATTTTCCTATAGGTTACATCCTGTTTCGAAGGTACCCAGGCTGCACCGCAGCAGCGGGCCATCCTCCAGCACCTTGACCTCTGCCCTGTACTGACACACCTGAAAGGTTTAAACACCTGCCAGAACACACAATAGAAATGTTTCCAATTATCTTAATCCGATGCTTTTAAGAATCACACATTTAGGTATACACACTAAGTGATAATAACACGACGTTTTCAGAGCTCAGGGTGAAAAGAACCTCCTTAGTTGCTCCTCACTCTTACTGAATACAAGTGGAACATCCTGAGCGCTAGCCTGCTAGCTTAGAGCTTCCGGTCAACAACACAGTTACAGGTGAGTAGTAAGCAAATAAACAGAAAATAAAATAAAATCTGAGCGTCTGCTCAAAGAAAAGACGATGCATCAGCAGTTCTAAAAGAACATGGGCGTAGTCAACATGATGGCCCGAGGTGGTTAAACCAGGAAGCCGAGCGAAGGGAGCCCTGATGTAGTTGCTAATGTTAATGCTAATCTATGCTAAACATCCCAAGCTAGTCGACTTGGGTCGGTCCTTACCCCCTTTGCAGGGTGTTCTGTGCTGGCTGTGCTGGGCCCGGTAACCTTCCACCACCTCCCATTCTCCGTTATCTCTCTTGATGGGGAAAGACACACTCAGTACGTGGTTACAGGGCTTGATGATGCGCAGGATACCGCGGACGCGGTTCCTCTTCTGCTCGGGGCTCTCCCTGGTCTTCAGATCCTCTACCAATTTGTCCTCCACGATGGAAGCGCCCCGGTCGAAGAAGCCCTCGACCATCTTGAAGAAGTTGGGGTCGTCGGGCTTGTCTGCCGCATCGGCATAGTGACGGACTCGCATCAGCGACGAGGACAGCGGAAGAGCGGAGTCCACGCACCCCGAGGCCAGAGCGCTCCCCGCAGAGCGGCTCAGGAGCTCCCCGAAATAGCGATACATGACCAAGTCAAGCTAACCGTGAAAACAAACTAACAAGGCAAATAAACAACGAGGGCGACGGGGATGACGACAGGATCGGGGGCAGAACTGAAGGACACAGCAGCTCCTCACCGCGTCCCGTCCTCTGGCCGAGTGGAGGATCACATGCAGTCCGGTTCCTTTAAAAGGCAGCGCGAGCCAAGGCGAGCCGGGGGGAACTCGAGGCGCACGCGGGCGAGCGGGAGGGGCGGGCCCTTGAAGGCGCGCTCCCGTGAGAAGCAATTAGCGGCGCGCGGGTCAACCCGGGAACGCGCCGGAGGAAGTTTTGAAAATACGAAAGAGAATATTTGAATCTAATTAGCAAGCGGTGATTTATTTTAAACCAGGTGATAATTCTGTGACTTTAACCCACCAAATATTAACTTTATTATTTAAAATCCCTCAAATCTGACTTCCACGCGCCGTCTTTGGTACGTCACACAAAACATTCACGTCGCATTTCCTCGATTCTGAAGCTTTTTATCAACCTAGGAGACGGCGAAAAGTGGCTGCTGCAATAATACAGTTGCAGTGTATTGTTACCGGTGACGCTCACTTTGAATTTGGACGAGCGTGGCTGCATTTGCATGAAAGATCTTTACACGAACCTCCTTTAAAGCGCATGTATACTGTTTAGTCGGGTTCGAGGGGATCAGCTGTTGATCGTTATCCTTCTGTGCAGCCTCTGCACAGTTTTGTACTTTGTGGTTAGTTCAGATGATGTGCACATTTCCTGCTGTCAGCAACTCCCTGATGTGCTGAGTGAGCTGGCATAGAAACAGGGAAGAGAAAGAGAGAGAGAGCAAGATGTGTCTGAGACAAAGGTCCTGGTGTGGTGAGGACCACACCAGGACCAGGACGCTAAAACACATGACAGCGGCCAACACAGCCAAAAGTCCCCCTTCCTGCTGCGAGGCCACTGTGCCGAGCTAATCATTTCATCACCTGTTATTATTGCTCCTTTTAGAAGGGATTTGACCCAACTGGCACCTGATGGATCCGGATCAGCAGCTCTGTTATGCAACGCTGCTTTCTGTTCACCTGACGGTGCACAGGTGTATCTGCCGCAGGGAAGACCATGACCGCAGCTGACGTCGGTGGACTCTGCACAGAAGATAAGATCTGATCACGCCAGCGGGTCTAAGGACACACAATCAATACAGTAGAGTGTTCTGAAACAGGGGGACAAACAGTTACACAACACCAAGAGCAAAGTGGAGCAGGACGCCCGTAAATACTGTTCAGATGCTCGTGTTCGGGACCCGGGTGTCTTCTGTCTGGACCCGGGTGTCTTCTGTCTGGGCCTGGGTCTCTTCTGTCTGGACCCGGGTATCTTCTGTCTGAACCCGGGTCTCTTCTGTCTGGGCCTGGGTGTCTTCTGTGTGGGCCTGGGTCTCTTCTGTCTGGACCCGGGTGTCTTCTATCCTCCCACATGAACAACCATCAATCTGAAAGTCGTTTGATCTCTACTAATTATCTTTATTCCCTCGTTTTAATAAAGGAGCCGGGGCTGTAAAAGGTTATTGGCTCAGCTGCAAGGAAACGGTTCCTCTCTCTCACACACACACACACACACACACACACACACACACACACACACAGGTGTCTGTTCTTGGACTCTGGGAGAAGAACAGACAAACCCTGATTCACTTCCTGTCCTGGGATGAGTTGATGAGAGGAGCTTGACTGGAACACACTGTGGACCGTATCACACACACACACACACTCACACACACACACACATACACACAGGCTAACTGATGTTAGATAATGGACAGACACATGTCTGTGGACACATGTCCATGTTTGTCCTGACAGATAAGCAAACAGCAGTAAAGATTGTGGAGAGCAGAGCCTGACCAGGAAACCAGCCAGAGATGAAAGTGTCCCATCCAGAAGACCGAGGACCTTTCTGCTCCCTAATCCGCCAGAAAAGACCAGTTAAAGAGGCTGATGAACGATGAACGAGGCTTTCAGCAGTTTAGTCCAAATCAGAAACCTGTTCCTAAAACGCCAGGGTGGTTTATTCTGGCTGCTTCAGAGGCTGGCCTGTAATTGGCTGAAAGCCTGACAGCACCCTCTCACACACACACACGCACACACACACACAGGGGTGTGACTGGGCCAGAGATGAGAGGAAGAAGGGCGTGTTGCTTTCCAGTAAATACAAGCTGCTCTGTCTGTTCTGGTGGGTTTTTTCCTGCAGACAGGAAAGAGAGAACAGTCACAGGACAAAGAAAATGTTTTAGTGCCGTTTGAGCAATCTGAGCTAGGTGGCTAATGAGAGGGAAAGTGAAAGCACGGCTCTCACAGTCCGGTCGGATACATCAGTCTGGACACATCTGGACACAGTTAAAGATGGTGTCTCACACGTGGCCCAGATTTTCATGAACTTTCACTCCTGAGGTGAATCAACTGCAGTGTTATTTTTAAGTGGATGATTGCAACAGGTGCTTTGTGTTGTTTTTGTTGGGTTTTGATTTGATTTGTTGTCGACTAAACTGTTCGATTTAAGCAACTAAACACAGCTGTTGACTGTGCAACAGGCAAATATTGGTTGAAAACATGTTTTATCAGGATTTGACCTCCGAGGTTGTGGCTGCTTTTGCAGAATGTCGACACTAGATGGCGCCGGAGCGTTTCCTCCCTGACGGCGAGATTACAAACACTGATTTATTAACGACGACATTTAAAACAAACATTAAACAAAGAAACAAAGCCAAGTCCAAGATTCTAATCTTTAACTGGTTTTCACTCGTTTGGATTCATTCAGTTTTGAGTTTCTAAAAAATGAATTATACTGGGAAACGCTGAAGTGGAGTCGAACCAGTCGGATTACACCGTCCTGTGCGTCAGATCTTTATCTGCTGCTCTGCACTTTCCCTCAAAAATGTGCCGAAGCAAATTATAAGATATTTGTCAAAGTACCGCAAGGTCAGCTCAGTTCTATAGCAGCTACAAGCTGCAGTTTTAACTGTTTCTATTTCATATATCTCATGATGGGAACCACAGACGACCCATGTGTCCGGACCTTCTGCAAATGTGTGATTACGTAATTATGTATAATTAATCGTTTGGCATTGTTAATTACAGAATCATTTTTTATGTTTCTGAAATGGTTAATACACAAATATGTAGAAGCTCTTTAGCAGAAATTATATTTCTAATTCTAAAATAAAATGATTATGGTTATCCATGAATTTTCAAATGAACCCATTTACAAAAGAACTGAAAAAAACAGCAAAGCAGATTATAACGTCGTGACAAACAGGTCAAGTTATAGTTACTGACTCGCATTCCTGAAGAGAAAACTTGGTTTCAGTGGCTGAATGTTGCGCTTGATTAATCCTGACTTCCCAGAAAAGCCCGGCCAACCGGCTCAAATCTGGGAATAAAAAGGTGGATTCAGTTCAAATTCCTGATTGCTGGAGATGAAAGAGCCATCAAAGCACCTGCTGACGGACTCGGAGACGCTCGTTAGGATGGATCTATTTCATTGTCTTCAATCAGACACTAATCATGCTCATTAAACCAGCAGGTGCAATACTGGTTAATTATCTTCAACTAACGGGTCATCACCAGGACAGGAACGTCAAGAGAAGGTTTGGAACCACGTTTGATCTTTTTATGACCTTGGATGAGACTTTCAGCTGGAAAACGACCCCGAAAGTCAGTGGAAACACTAAAGTCAGACTCTGTGTGTGTGTGTGTGTGTGTGTGTGTGTGTGAGATGGTCCAGAGGTAAAAAGTTGAAACTGTTCTCACGAGAACCTTCCTCTCCAGATTGTGCGTACAGGAAGCTGTGGCTTTGAGCTGCTCGTCAGCAGATACGCCGCCGTCTTTCTCTGCTAACCATGACAGACGTTGCGTCAGGTGACCTCGCAGGAAACCCCACAGGAAGTCAGGCTCAGGTCCCCGAGAGGTCAGGATGGAGTCAACTGAGGTTTTTAGTTGCACCAAACTGCCCAGTTCTCCTTCCACACATGGTCGCTGTAGCAACCGAAACACCACAACAAGTCTACAAATGCTCTTATTTTAATACAAACTCCAAAACTGCAAATGTAAAAAAGCGTGGCGAGGCGAGGTAGGTGTCCAGTTTCTTCTAGCATCTGTGGATGTCCTGGTGGAGCGACAGCTGCAGCGACGGCTCCTCCACGCCGCTGCAGGAGGACACATGTTAGCGTGAGGCTAAGAGTAGCGGTGCTGCTGGAGATCACCTGATTACCTGAGGACATAGGTGACGCAGAGGATGCAGAGCAGCTGCTGAGCTCCAGGCCTGCTCCTGGAGGGCTTGACGCTGGGGATGACGGCGCTGTGAGTCTCCGCCCAGACGTAGCCTCCGCTCTTCACCAGAATGCGATAGCGACCGCTGACCGACAGGCTCTTCACACACACTGCAGAGGCATGAGCAGCATTTCAGGCTAACGTTCTCCGCTCAGCTCGTCAAGGTGACCATGATGAGCTCTAACTGGTACACACGCTCCAGGTGCTTGTGGGCCAGAGAGGGAGCGTCCAGCGTGTGACACACTTGGTAGATGGAGCGGCCCAGCAGCTCCTCCGGCCTGTAGCCTAGGAGCACATTCACCCTGCACACACACACACACACACACACACACACACACACATCACCTGGAATGACTTCACAAAACACACACAACAAGTGGACAAGTGGACAGCCAAGACTACGACGTCCAAATGGGGAAGTTAAAAGAAGAAGAGGGCGACAGCTGGAAACAATAAAATGCAGAATTCACTCTTGGCTTTCCAGACAGACCTTCCCCTGCCCTGATCAGACGCATGATACACACGTGTATGTGTAAACATGTGTAAACATGTGTAAATATTGTGTAATCATCTGTAAATATTATGTAAACATGTGTAAACATGTATAAATGTGTAAAAATTGTGTAAACATGTGTAAATATTGTGTAAATATGTGTAAACATGTGGAAATATATGTAAACATGTGGAAATATTGTGTAAACATGTGTTAACATGTGTAAATATTGTGTAAACATGTGTAAACATGTATAAATGTGTAAAAATTGTGTAAACATGTGTAAATATTGTGTAAACACGGGGAAACGTGGAAATATATGTAAACATGTGGAAATATTGTGTAAACATGTGGAAATATTGTGTAAACATGTGTCAACATGTGCAAATATTGTGTAAATATGTGTAAACATGTGTAAATATGTGTAAATATATGTAAACATGTGGTAATATTGTGTAAACATGTGTAAACATGTGTAAATATTTGTAAATATGTGTCAACATGTGCAAATATTGTGTAAATATGTGAAAACGTGTGTAAATATCTGTAAACATGTGTAAATATATGTAAACATGTGGTAATATTGTGTAAACATGTGTAAACATGTGTAAATATTTGTAAATGTGTCAACATGTGCAAATATTGTGTAAATATGTGAAAACGTGTGTAAATATGTGTAACCATGTGTAAATATTGTGTAAACATGTGTCAACATGTGCAAATATTGTGTAAATATGTGAAAACGTGTAAATACGTGTGAATGTGTTGGAGGCGAGCCTGTCATGCAGTTTGCGCTCTGCAGGCCGCCGCTCACACACCTGTAGTCACAGTGTGTGAACCTCATGTCCATGCTGTGCTGGCTGGTGAAGGTGTGTGTGCTGAGGAGTGTGTGCGACAGAGGAAGAGGCTGGCAGGTCAGCAGCAGGCAGGAAACCGCCGACGGGCCGAAGCAGGCCTTCGCTCGGCCCCGACAGCGGAGAACCTAGAAAAGAGAAGAGTTGATGGATCCCGTCAGACCTTTCTGCTGCTGGAGTCTGGAGAAGACAGAAACGGTGTGTGGAGCGTTGGTGGCGGTCGCTTACCTTCCACGTGGCTGACTTGAGGTTAGCGGTTCTTCCTCTGTACGACAGAGCACTTTTAATCCTCAAGACAAAGTCTCTCTCTGCTCTGCACCAAGCCTCCTCTGGCAAAGAAACACCAGAGAAGAAGCTGTTTCTGAGCATCACACACGCAAATCCAGGAAATGAAACACACACACACACACACACACACCTGCTGTAAGACAAAGGTTATTTCGGAGTTCTTCATGGTCACATGGGTGTGTGAACTCAAAAATGTTGTGTCCCATCAGCTCAGTCTAGAGGAGAACAGGAGGTTAACCCTCTGATACAAGAACCTTCTGATCTGGCTAAAGGCTCATGCTGCACCTGCGTCAGGCCCATGTGCTGGCTCACGTTCTCAGACAGGAAGATCACGTCTCCCTCGGTGGACAGGACCATCAGGAAGCCCTCCAGGACGGTCAGGAACATGTCGGTCTCCTCCAGGACCTCCTCCTCCTCCCCCTGCTCCTCCCTGGGTCCTGCGGTGCTCTCCAGCGCCCCTGTTCTCATCGCCGGTCTGAGTTTCACTGTGTTCACGTCTGTTTCAGTCAGAACGTACAAACAGTCCAGAACCATCCCCCCAAACACGAGCAGTGCATCTCAAACCTTTTCAGACCAGACTCACGGACCACCTGGCTCTAAATAGCCCCCAAAACAACACGCTAAGTAACGATCGGGTGTTGGTATGACAGATCATACCATCAGGAAATGTACAATAATAAAGTGAATTCTTTAAATTGTGGGTGTTCAAGAAACACTGATTTTACACTGAATTTTAAGTATTAAAATTTAAAACTAGGGGTCGCCCGCGGACCAGCAGTGGTCCGCAGACCGCTCTTTGAGAAACACTGCTCCTGAGTTTGAAATTCTGCCTGATAATAAAGCGGAATTGTGAACATTTTTGAGCCTGATCATCAGAAAATCTGCACAGTAACAGTAACAGCAGCGTTACGTCCAGTCCACAGCAGCGTGGTGCTGGCGTGGACGTGCACGCTACCTTTGAGCAGCGCGTGCGCGCGTATGAAGCTGAGGCTGAGGCGGATGACCGACGGCTTGTCCAGGCTTTGTCTGACGGACGGGTGAAGCGGTAGGAGGCGACACAGGTCTCCAAACATGTCAGACTCCAGCTGGCGCCGCTTCCTGGCCGCCTCGCGGCCCGCTGCCCTGCGGAGGTCAGAGGGCGGGAAAGCCTCCTTGAACCAAGACTGAGCAAAAACCGAAGAAACGTTTGAACTTCCTGTTTCGCATCAATGACCCCGTGACCTTTTGCCTTTTCTTAAAGGTCATGAAGAACTGCTACACATCAAAGGAAGCAAACGTCCTTTGGTTTCCTGCTGCTCTTCCTACCTTCTCTTCTCTTTGTCCACCCTCATGGTGCAGCGCCTCCATCGGGTGTCCCAGCACGGCGGGAAGAAGCTGCAGCCCCAGTAACCAGGCGGCTCAGTAACCAGTATCGCTGCGAGTCGTCCAGGCAGCTCCTCGCGTGTGTGCACGTACCAGGAAAAGCACGGCCTCCCCTCCCTCCCTCCTTTCCACTCCACCCCGTCAAAAAAAAAAAAAAAAAAAAAAAAACCATCAGAAAGATCAGAAAGGAGGCGAGAGGGACGGCTGACAGCTCAGTGTTTATTGAAACGAGAGCAGGCGGGACGAGCCCGGCTGTTGCACTACAGTTTGGCACAGATTTAGATAGTGTGACCAGGAACAGCCCGAAGCCCTGGGTGCACGAAAGCGTCACTACACACCGACTACTGCACACGCCAGCACACCCACTCAGCTGCAGACCACTGGTACGATGCATGCAACGCTCCCTGTGTGCATATACGTGTGTGAGGGAGGGGCCAGGCGGAGGAGGTGAAGCTGGTGGTGGTGGTTTGGGGGCTGGACTTCAGAGGTAATCCACTTGCTGGTTTTTCACACCTTCTGTGGAGCGAGAGCAGAATCCACAGAGGCTCACCTCACGCTGAGAACGCTAATGAGCATGAAAGAGAAGCAGAGCAACATGGAAGAAGAGCTGGTGGAGGAAAGCTGGTGGAGCTGGCTGAGCGAGATGACTGCAGGAGACGGGAGGAACACTGGCGGTAACCACGGAAACAGACATGTTTACGACAGAAGCCCAGGGGCCAGACGCTGCTTTCGCACATTCACAGCCAAACGACGCCCGCCGGGCAGACATACACCTGTAACCCTCCGCCCACGTAATTAGTTCACTAGCCTGTAAGTCCCCAGCTTCACCTAAACACACACGAGTGGGGAGGAGGTGGAGCAGAGGAGTCCCATCACACCAGCACAGCCAAAAGGAGAAGAAGAAAAAGCCAAAATAACACATGAACAAACACAACTGTAAAGTCTAGAGCTAGTCAGGGGGCTGCACAAGGGGGGTGGTCCACACAGGACAGGAGGACACAGGAAGGGGCTCTGACCATGCGCCAGCACCCTCCCACACCAACACGACACGGCCAGTCAACACAGGCTATTTACAGGAGCCGCTGCACAGTCCATGCGTGCAGGGGGAGGTGTGTGTGTGTGTGAGTGTGTATTCATATTAAGTCATTTCCATGTTTAGATTTTATCATAATAATAATAACAATAATAATAAACCCAGGCAACAAGAACAACACAATGCAAGTCAAGAAGATTCCAAAAGTAACGACAACTTCAGCTTTTTCAAGTGTGTGCAAGTGTGTTTCAGCAGTGTGTGTGTGTGTCCGTACATGCCAGGTTTGTTGTAGTTGGATCAGCACGAGTGTGTGTGTGTGTGTTAGGTCTGCGTCTCCTCAGGGGCGCAGTAGGAGAAGTCTTTGAACTCCTCCTGGTTGATCTGGCGGATTATGGCCTCGTCGGTGGGGGTCAGCACAGGGTCCTCCTTGGTGAAGTCCTGGTCAAAGTTATTCACATCACGCTTGGTTTTCTGCACACACACACACACACACACACACACACACACACACACACACACACACACACAGACGTGAGGAGAGGTCAGCGTTAGGAAGTCACTATAAAGTGATGTAACAGCGACCTCTAGCGTTCACAGAGACTAACACACCTGCGCACGTGTTTTCCTTATCTGTCTATACAGAATTTTTATTCTTTTGCAGCCCTTTTATTTTGGTTTCACAGTCTCAGCTATGATTCCATCAACTGCATGACCCCAAAACTAACGCGTGGCCCAGAGGCCCCGCAGACGGGGGTGTGGGTGCGCGTCTGCGTCTCTTACAATCCGGGGTTTAAAGGGCGGCTTGACTCTCCTCTGCTCCAGCAGCACCCAGTCGATCTCTCTGAAGAAGGGGTGGCTCTTGATGGCCTCCTCGCAGCCCTGGGTCACCACGCAGCCCAGACGCTTGGCCGGGTTCTTGGTCATGAACTGCACACAAACACAGGTCCAGTCAGACCAGCCCCCGTCCTCCAGGCCAGCGGCTCCGGTTTCCGGAGCCAAGCGGAGCGGGAAGCATTTGGCTGCTAATAATAGAGCAAGGCATTAACGGCTGGTGCAGAGTGGTGGAGCGCTGCTGTTCACGCTCCTCTGCTCCGCTGTGGCTCCACCTTCCGCGTGAAGAGTGCTGGAGCGGACAGAGACCAGCACCAGCACCTACCGCTCTGAGGATGGAGACGGCTTCTTTGCTGAGCCACACAGGATAGAGGACGTCGTCGTGGAGGATGGACTCGAACAAGTCGTCCTCGTTGTCGGCCTCGAACGGCGGCTGTCCGGCCATCATCTCGTACATCAGCACGCCGAGCGCCCACCAGTCCACGGAGGCGCCGTACTCCAGCTCCTGCAGGATCTGGTTTCAACAGCAGCGGGTCAGCCTGGACAGGGACAGGGACAGGGACGCCAGCCTCCGCCTGGCGGGGCGGGGCGGCTCACCTCAGGGGCGATGTAGTCCGGCGTGCCACAGAAGGTGGTGGTGGTGACCCCGTTCATGATGCCCTCTTTGCACATGCCGAAGTCTGCCAGCTTACAGTGTCCTTCTGCGTCCAGCAGGATGTTGTCCAGCTTCAGGTCCCTGGAAGACAGACGGGCTGAAGGTCCCGCTGGAGCGTGGCCACATCCGCCCTCTGAGCAAGCTGGGCTGATATTTACCGGTAAATGACGCCGTTGCGGTGCAGGAACATGAGCGCCGAGGTGACCTCGGCGGCGTAGAAGCGGGAGCGAGGCTCGTCAAACTTCCTGGAGCGCTGGATCTGGAACATCAGGTCTCCTCCGTTCACATACTCCATCACAAAGAACAGGCGGTCCTGCAGAGACACGGGAGGAGGAGCAGGAGGAGGAGGAGGAGGAGGAGGAGGAGGAGGGGAGGGAGGAAGGAGGAGGAGGAGGAAGGAGGCAGGGGAAGGGGAGGGAGGAGGAGGGGAGGGAGGCGAGGAGGAGGAGGAAGGAGGAGGAGAGGGAGGGGAGGAGGGAGGAAGGGGAGGGGAGGAGGAGGGGAGGGGAGGAAGGAGGGAGGGGAGGAAGTAGGAAGGAGGGGGGAGGGAGGGAGGAGGGGAGGGAGGAGGGGAGGGAGGGAGGGAGGGGAGGAGGGAGGAGGGGAGGGAGTAAGGGAGAGGGAGGGAAGGGAGGAGGAGGGAGGGAGGAGGGAGGGAGGAGGAGGGAGGAGGAGGAGGGAGGAAGCAGGAAGGGGAGGGGGAGGGGAGAGGGGAGGGGGAGAAGAGGAGTAGGGAAGCAGGAAGGGAGGGGAGGGGAGAGAGAGAGAGGGGAGGGAGGGAGGGAGGGGAGAAGTAGGGAGGAAGAGGAGGGAGGAGGGGAGGGGAGGGAAGGGAGGAGGGAGGGAAGCAGGGAAGGGAGGGGAGAGAGGAGGGAGGGGAGAGGAGAGAGGAGGGAGGAGGAGGAGGGGAGGGGAGGAAGGGAGGGAGGAGGAGGAAGGAGGAGGAGAGGGAGGGGAGGAGGAGGGAAGGAGGAGGCAGGGAGGAAGGAGGAGAGGAAGTAGGGAAGGGGAGGGAGGAGGAGGAGGAGGATGGAGGGGAGGGAAGCAGGAAGGGAGGGGAGGGAGAGAGGAGGGAGGAGGGAGGGAGGAGGAAGCAGGAAGGAGGAGGAGGAGGAGAGAGAAGCAGAGAGGAGAAGGAGAGGGAGGGAGAGGAGGAGGGAGGGAGGGAGGGAGGAAGAGTAAGGGGAGGGGAGAGGGGAGGGAGGAGGTGAGGAAGGGAGGGGAGGGAGGGAGGGAGGGGAGGGAGGGAGGGAGGGAGGGGAGGAGGGGAGGGAGGAGGGAAGAGGGAAGGGAGGGGAGGAGGGAGGAGAGGAAGGGAGGAGTGAGGGGCAGGGGAAGGAGGGGAGAGGGAGGGAGGAGGGAGGAGGGAGGGAGGGAGGAGGAGGGGAGGAGGAGGGAGGGGAGGGAGGGGAGAGGGAGGGAGGAGGGAAGCAGGAAGGGGAGGGGAGGAGAGGAGGAGGGAGGAGGAGGAGGGGAGAGAGAGGAGGAAGTAGAAGGGAGGGGAGAGGAGGGAGGAGGACCATGAGAGGAGGAAGTAGGAAGGGAGGGGAGGGAGGAGGGAGGAGGAGGCAGGGGAAGGAGGGAGGGAGGGAGGAGGAGGAGGGAGGAGGGAGGGAGGAGGGAAGCAGGAAGGAGGAGGAGGAGGAGAGGAGGAGGGAGAGGAGGGGAGGAGGGAGGAGGAAGCAGGAAGGAGGGAGGAGGAGGAGGGGAGGAGGAGGGAGGAAGAAGGAGGGGAGGAGGAGAGGGTGGAGGAGGAGGAGGAGGAGGAGGGAGGAGGAAGCAGGGAAGGGGGGAGGAGGGGGGAGGAGGGAGGAGAGGAAGGAGGAGGGGAGGGAGTGGAAGGAGGGAGGGAGGGAGGAGGGAGGAGGAGGGAGGGAGGGAGGGAGGGAGGAGGAGGAGAGGAGGAGGGAGGAGGGGAGGGAGGAGGAGGGGAGGAGGAGGAGGAGGAGGAGGAGGAGAAGGAGGAGGGGAGGGAGGAGGAGGAGGGAGGAGGGGAGGAGGAAGCAGTGGAAGCAGGGAGGGAGGAGAGGAGGGAGGAGGGGAGGAGGGAGGAGGAGGGAGGAGGGAGGAGGAGAGGAAGTGAAGGGAGTGGGGGTAGGGAAGTAGCATGGAAGAGAGAGCAGCAGGAAGCAGGCCTGGCACTTGCCTGTTTCCTGGCCTGTGTTTGGAAGCAGCAGTGCAGCGGTGAGTAGTGGCGGCGGCTGAAGCAGGATGGGTGCTTCCGTCATGGTGCAGCTGGCCACGTTGTCTTGCAGGATCGCTGCCTTTCAGGGGACTTTTGACAGCGTAAACGCCCTTCCGAGTTTTTCAGTTTCGCCAGCATTACCTGAGCAAAGAAGAAGCCATCAAAGACAAAGAGCAACCACCCGCTCAAAGGCAGCGCCAAGGTTCATCCGCCAGCAGTTTCTACCAGGGGAACGCCTTGAACGCCCAGCTGATTCCACTCTAAACTAGCTGGTCACCGCCAGCCGGAAGCGAATAACCACAGGACCGGCTTCTGGACACCTGTGGCCTGGCAAGGCTTCTGGAATCCACGAGGCCGCCCATGAAACCAGGAATCATGGGTCCCATTAGCTGCCCTGAAGCACCACCTCAGAAAGGAGCTCTGAAACGTGAGCCATGGCCAAGGTCCTAAAGCCGAGGAGACACCTGAAGGTCCTAAAGCTGAGGAGAGACACCTGAAGCTGTCCCAAAGCTGAGGAGACACCTGAAGGTCCTAAAGCTGAGGAGGAGACACCTGAAGGTCCTAAAGCTGAGGAGACACCTGAAGGTCCTGAAGCCAGGAGACACCTGGAAGGTCCTAAAGCTGAGGAGACACCTGAAGGTCCCAAGCTGGGAGGAGACACCTGAAGGTCCTAAAGCTGAGGAGACACCTGAAGGCACCGTGGAAGACGCAAAACATCTGCCCAGGCTCACACCTCTGGAAAACCTCCGGAGGACGAGCCCTGAGGCCACTTCCTGTAGCTGGGCATTGAAAGGCTGGAGGCGCCCGCCCACCCGTCCCCACCTTGCCAAATAGTTGCCTTGCCTCCAGAACTTGATAAAGTTGAAGTCCCTTGAGGGTCCCTCCCAGCCTGTCCGGCCCCTCCTGCCCGACGAGGACGGAGGACGAGAGGACGAGGAGTGAGTGTTGGGGCCCTGCTGATCGAAAGCACAGCGCCGCCTGCAGGCGATCCAGTTCCCCGCCAAGTCTGCGGGACAGACGAGAGAAAAGGGTCCGCTGGCCAGCTGGAGGAGCGCTGAGTTTCAGGGGACAGCCATCCACTGGACAGCTTACGTCCAGGAGACAAAGAGAAAGTCCATCAGCCTGTAAGGAGAAGACTAATGAGTAAATCGTGGGATGCACTAAATGGTGCGGTGGATGGTGAGTTTAGAACTAAATTAGTTGTGTGTGTGTGTGTGTGTGTGTGTGTGTGTGTGTGTGTGTGTGTGTGTGTGTGTGTGTGTGTGTGTGTGCGTGGTGTGTGTGTGTGTGCGTGTGTGTGTGTGTGTGTGTGTGTAAAGTGTATGTGTGTGTGTGTGTGTGTGTGTGTGTGAGCGCGTGTGTGCGTGTGTGTGTGTGCAGCACCTTGCTGTGAGGGCGAGGTGGGGACGGCGGCCTGGCTGAGGCTGTTCTCCTCCGTCTGGGAGAGCTCAGGAGGAGACTGGGGGGGCTCCTGCCCTGGAGGCAACTGGGGACAGAAACCATGAAGCCTCCTGCTTGGTGGCCATTCACGCTCTCCGCCGGCGTGGGGGCGTGGCCTTACCTTCCTCCTGCGCTGTGCCGTGTTGGAGATCTTGTCAGGCGTGACCCCCAGGTCAGACAGGACCTTAGCGATCCCCCGGGCGTCCACGCCACAGTTAGGAGCCACGTTGCTCTCACACCTCCGGTGCACGTTCATCTTGCACACTGCAAAAAGAAAGAGGCCTCATTAACATGCCCCGCCCTTAAATAGTCCTGTTTCAGAGGCTCCGCCCACTGAAGTCAACCCTTCAGAGGAGAACCTGAGCGAGGACCGCGGCGGCGTGGAGAGCAAGGACCGCGGCGCGCGAGGACCGCAGCGGCGCGCGAGGACCGCGGCGGCGCGGAGAGCGAGGACCGCGGCGCGCGAGGACCGCAGCGGCGCGCGAGGACCGCGGCGGCGCGGAGAGCGAGGACCGCGGCGACGCGGAGAGCGAGGACCGCGGCGGCGCGGAGAGCGAGGACCGCGGCAGCGTGGAGAGCGAGGACCGCGGCGGCGTGGAGCACGAGGACCGCGGCAGCGTGGAGAGCGAGGACCGCGGCGCGCGAGGACCGCGGCGGCGTGGAGAGCGAGGACCGCGGCGTGGAGAGCAAGGACCGCAGCGCGCGAGGACCGCAGCGGCGTGGAGAGCGAGGACCGCGGCGTGGAGAGCGAGGACCGCGGCGTGGAGAGCAAGGACCGCGGCGTGGAGAGCGAGGACCGCGGCGTGGAGAGCAAGGACCACGGTGTGGAGAGCAAGGACCGCGGCGTGGAGAGCAAGGACCGCGGCGGCGTGGAGAGCGAGGACCGCGGCGCGCGAGGACCGCAGCGGCGTGGACGAGCTGACGCGACCACGCGTGTGTGAGCGCTGGGGAAACGAGGCTGCTTCACCCGTTATTAGACCTTCTGTCAACGACCACAAAAACATTTGTTCCCACAAAAAGGACGAGTCGGAAAAAAACAAATAATTACACCCAAAAACAACCTAAACATGAAATTCTGGGGAAAAACACGGTTCTATTTGTTTTATTCAGTGACTCTGGCTTTAATCTGTGGGATTATCTGGAGCCTGGGCTTCATGAGCAGTGTGAATCAGCAGGAATCCACACCGCCTCTAAGGGCCGTGAGGGCCCGTGCTGTAACTGAACTGATGGATCAGCTTCCAGACGCTGCAGATTCCAGACTGCACACGAACTCACCTTTGCACTGCAGGCCCTGCCGCATGAGGCCCCACAGCAGGGAGCCGCAGTGGTCGCAGAAGGTGGGGACCTTGTAGTTGTGAATGCTGAACTTGTGCGGCATGTTAACGCTGAACCGTTGTGAACCCACCTACAGAGCAACACACACACACACACACACACACACACACAGTAAAAGCTTCCCTGTGGTGCCAGAGCAGCAACCTGCAGGGCTCATTTGTGCAGAGGCGCTCACCTCTTCAGGTGTGTCCTCCTGCTTCTTCATGCCGGCACACTTGGTGATGATGAGCTCATGGCAGCGCTTGTGAACAACACAAGTACACACTGGAAACACACCAGGAGAGTCACAAACACACACAAAACCCCAACAAAGAAGCTGAAGCTGATTGAGCAGCCAGTTAGCTTAGCATCGTATCAGCGTGAACACGGATCCGTCTGATTCAAAGTGAAGGACAGGAGGCGTTAACCTCCACTTCCTGTTTACCTCGTGACCGTTTACGGTTGGCGAGTAAATCACGGCAAACATGTCGCCTCTTACATAAAACATGAGCTGCCAGAGGAATGTACTCACCCTGACACTGGTATCCCTGCTTCCCCAGCACGCCCCTGTCAGATCACACACACACACACACACACACACACACACACACACACACACACACACACAGCAGCTCAGCCAGCGTGTGTGTGTGTGAGAGCCTGGGTAGCTCAACACTACAGAAAATTAAAGCTTATTCTTGTGGAAACAGGACAGGAAGTTGATGGTTTCCCGTGTTTCAGAGTGTGTGTGTGTGTGTGTGTGTGTGTGTGTGTGTGTGTACCAGATGAAGTCTCTGCAGTGTGAGCAGTAGGTTGGCTGTCTCAGGTAGGTGGCCATGAACTTGTGGCCGTTGACCTGATGGACGCGTCTGCGGACGGCGCCCTGCCGCCGGCGCGGTCCGATCCTCTCCCGGAACACCCGCTCCTCATTCTCGCTGCCCCCGGAGGCTGTCGGGGGAACCACAAGCGTGGACGTCAGAGCTGCGCGAGGACACACACTTCCCAACCTGTGTGTGAGTCCGAAGGCGCTCCCAGCTGGAGAGCGCGGAGGTCCGGGCCTTCCCACATCCTGAAGAAGAGGGAAGGCGGGCGTGCACGTGCACGTGCACCAGCGTGCCGCCCCCAGGCTGCGCAAGAACACTTTCATTCCCTTGAGATATGCAATCACTCAGCCGCCTCTCCTCTTCCTCCCCTCCTCCATCCTTCAACACCCCACACCTAGCAGAGGCCCGTGCATGCGTACGTGCGCTCGCTGTCTATTTATACCTCCGTGTGTGGGCATTAAAACCAAGGACGGCACATTAAAGCACTCCTCCTCGGCAGCCGTTGCCTTCCTCTCCGCATCTCCCCGGAAACAGGAGCGTTTCCGAGGGTAACCTGAAGACGGAGCCGCCTCCACGCTCACTCCCACAGACTCGCTACTCCTCTCCTGTCCCACTTTGTCTTCCTCTCACTCTTCCTCCTGAGACGTGAGAGATGTGGTTACAGCTACCCAGAGGCAGCCTATGAGTGTGTGTGTGTGTGTGTGTGTGTGTGTGTGTGCACGCCTGAGACAGCTTAACAGGCCATTATGGGGATCACTTTGTTTTACATAATCCATCATCCATCTGTGCAGGAAGTGCACGCAGGAAGCAGCTTCAGGTGAACCCGGGGAGCCTGAGAGGCTCTGGAGGTCACCTGATCTGATCCAGGAGGTCACGTGATCTGATCCAGGAGGTCACGTGATCTGATCCAGGTCCAGTTTTTCCTTTGTTATCACCCCTCCCTCTCAACCCATCCTAAAGGTGATGCTGTTCTCCGGTTCCACCTCGGACGGAGGAGCCAGGAACCCGTCCTGATTGGTTCCTAGTCTGGCTGAAGGAGGGACGAGGACGAGGACGAGGACGATCTGGGAGAGAAGAGGGACAGAAAGACCTCCTGCTCTGCAGATACACAGAACAGACTGGAGCAGGAGGAAGATGCGTCTGCTAAAAATACCTCCTCTTCCTCGTGTTCTCAGCCTCCGTCTCTCCTCAGAACACACACCATTGGTTTTACCAGCACACACACACACACACACACACACACACACTAGCCTGACCAGCTCTCCAGCCAGATGAACTACGGGAAGGAAGTTCAAGAGTGGGCGGGGAGAAGGCCATGAGGTCACACGTGAGCGTCCAATCATCAGCGCGGAGGGCAAGCCAGCGCGCGTGTGTGTGTGTGCGTGTGTGTGTGTGTGTGTGTAATCTCAGGTTCAACCTCCCTTACTATTTTAAGAGCCTACTCACTCTCTCTGCTGTTGTCTGTATCCGTCTGTACAGAGACGATATCCTCTGATGTTGCTGGAGATAAAAGAATAATCACACACACACACACACACACACACACACTCTGCCCCTTATGCTAACAGCCATTTTCACCTGCACTGGTAACTTTACACCTGCTTATAAATAGAAATGGCTGTCTGCTGTGCACAGTAATGTGCATGTACCCGTGTGAGTGTGTGTGTGTGTGTGTGTGTGTGTGTATAGAACAACTGAGAGATTCTAGTTGTTTTCTCTGCCTGGATGAGCGAGGAGGGCGGCCCCGGGGTTGAATGCTGCTGATGCAGGCTCGGAGGAGGCTGGCTGGTGTGCGAACCCCCCCGAGGAGGCCGACGACCACACACCCGTAGTGGAGGGCCCCAGTCAGAAAACGGGCTCCTCCTTAGAGCGAGCGTGGCAGAAGGGGCGAAGGGTTCCGCCCCGGTTTCCTGCCCTGCCAGCTATCAGAGGCATCTGTGCCGCTGCAGGCGGAGCCTGAGCAGCAAGCGTCCGTGTGTGTGCGCCACAAAGAGTGTTTGTGTTGTGTGTCTACCTTCGGTGGAGGACCCGGACAGGTCGATGACCACGTAGACCTTCCCCTCAGGTTCCAGGTCGATCTGCAGAGAGCAACAGTAACGTGAGCAGCTTTTCTCCGCACACACACACACACACACACACACACACACACACACACACACACACACACACCACTTCCGCCACTACTCTGCTCTTTTCCACATCCTGGATCCCACAATGACCCCGGTGGCGGCGGCGTTTTCTCTCGGTGAGCCCGGTGTTCCACCACGTTCAAGATTACCAATATAAACCAAGGGTGGGCAAACTGAGGCCCGGGGGCCACATGTGGCCCGGTGAACTCTTTAATCTGGCCCACAGAGCCTTCACAATCATTCCTCCAAAAGCCAAATGAAGAGGGTTGTCAGCTTGACTGGTTAGAAACAGGTTCAGACCCCCCCTTCAGCTAGCATGCTAACATGTCCTCTCAAGAAGGCGGGGCCAAACATCATCTGGAGCTCCATCATCCATCTCTGGTTGGACCAGTTTACAGGCTCCTCTCAGTCAGAAGTCCATCAAGCAGGATTTTAGCTAACCTCCGATCCTCTTTGGGGGGCTGGCTTCCTGCTCCACCTGGCCGCTCCGTTACCCCTGCTGTAACCGTTCCTGTAGCTACACACCCAGGACGGGGGCGGATGAGTAAGCGCCTGTCTGAACAGGCAGCAAAGAACAAAGCTCAGCCCGACTTTGATTGACATCCTGTCAGCAGCTAATCTGGAATTCAGCAGCAGCAGCAGTGTGTGTGTGTGTGTGTGTGTGTGTGTGTGAGTGTGTGTGTGAGAGTGTGTGTGTGTGTGTGTGTGTGTGAGTGTGTGTGTGAGAGTGTGTGTGTGTGTGTGTGTGAGTGTGTGTGAGAGTGTGTGTGTGTGTGTGTGTGAGAGTGTGTGTGTGTGTGTGTGTGTGTGTGAGTGTGTGTGTGTGTGAGTGTGTGTGTGTGAGTGTGTGTGTAAAATTTATTCTGAGAATTACAAAATAAATTAATCTGACAAAATAAACACGCATACTGTACACACAAAAGCAGGCAACAAATGATGACATCATCCTTAAATTCATGAGAGAGAGAGAGAGAGAGAGAGAGAGAGAGAGAGAGAGAGAGAGAGAGAGAGAGAGAGAGATATACTGGTTTAGGCTGGTTTAAATCTGTAGTTAATCTCTGGGACAGCAGCCGATCCTCTTACGCAACAGTCAGACTCACAGCCAGGCAGCAAACACATGTGTGCATGTGTTTGCTGCCTGGCTGTGCACGAGACAGCCATCAGTCAGCCAACAGTCAGCCAGTCAGCCATCAGTCAGCCATCAGTCAGCCAACAGTCGGCTAACAGTCAGCCAGTCAGCCATCAGTCAGCCATCAGTCAGCCAACAGTCAGCCAACAGTCGGCTAACAGTCGGCCAACAGTCAGCCAACAGTCAGCCAGTCAGCCAACAGTCAGTCATCAGTCAGCCAACAGTCAGTCATCAGACAGCCAACAGTCAACCATCAGTCAGTCATCAGTCAACCAACAGTCAGTCATCAGACAGCCAACAGTCAACCATCAGTCAGCCATCAGTCGGCCATCAGTCAGCCAACAGTCAACCATCAGTCAGTCATCAGTCAGCCAACAGTCAGCCAGTCAGTCATCAGTCAGCCAACAGTCGGCCATCAGTCAGCCAGTCAGCCAACAGTCAGCCATCAGTCGGCCATCAGTCAGCCAACAGTCAGCCATCAGTCAGTCATCAGTCAGTCATCAGTCAGCCAACAGTCAGCCATCAGACAGCCAACAGTCAGTCATCAGTCAGCCAACAGTCAGCCATCAGTCAGTCATCAGTCAGCCAACAGTCAGTCATCAGTCAGCCAACAGTCAACCATCAGACAGTCATCAGTCAGCCAACAGTCAGCCATCAGACAGCCAACAGTCAGTCATCAGACAGTCGTGCACATGTGAACAGGCTGGTTCATGTCATCAGCAGCTGAGCTGACTGTTTCACTCCATCGGGCTGATTAACAGCCACTAACAGCAGTTCAGAGGGAAGGGAAGGGGCTCCTCTGCCTCCTCCTCCTCCTCCACCAGATCCTCCTCCTCCACCAGATCCTCCTCCTCTGCCTCCTCCTCCTCCTCCTCCACCAGATCCTCCTCCTCCACCAGATCCTCCTCCTCTGCCTCCTCCTCCTCCTCCTCCACCAGATCCTCCTCCACCTCCATCAGGCTCTGATGTGATTAAAGGTGGCCCTGACAACTTCAGCCAATCACATGATGGAATAACTCCATCAGTCGGCCTAAACTCAAACTTCAACTCTGGATTCCACAGAAGCGTGAGGACATGAACGTGCACGACAGGCACGTGACAACCAGGGGCTCTGCTAGCGGTTAGCTTATGAGCATGCAGAAGCAGCTGTGGCGAGAACATCTCAAACACGCCTGAGATGAAGACAGAGGCGAAGGACCAAAACGATCATTTAGCTCAACTTTCCCTAAAGCGCCTACGCGAGCTCACCATCCCTCTGGTGCACGTGCAGCACGCCACCACGGCGACCGGTGAGCGCCGCTGGGATTCTTCATGTCTACCCTGGGAAAGCAGGCGCTAATCCCCAAAGCAACCCTGTTGCGTAACGCCTGATCTCAGCAGGGATTTGGGATGAGAGACGGACTGAGTGCTTTTGGAAACGGAGCAAAGGCGAGCGCCATCACTGATTCACGCCGGGGTCACTCCGAGATGGCGTGCAGGGCGGGAAAACCTGCGCCGGCTGCAGGTGTGTGACGCACAACCAAGAGAATCCAAACAGGACGCGTATCCAGGGAGGAGAACCTCTC
Source organism: Pao palembangensis (assembly GCA_015343265.1). NCBI lineage: Eukaryota > Metazoa > Chordata > Actinopteri > Tetraodontiformes > Tetraodontidae > Pao > Pao palembangensis. Next base: position 252,412 of record CM027084.1, on the reverse strand, counting down.
CTGGTTCACGTTCACGCCAGAAACCATCCAGGAGGACCAGAAGTGAAAGAGAGTGTGTGTGTGTGTGTGTGTGTGTAGACCGGTGTTTCAGACAGACAGACAGACAGACAGATCATGTTTCTCAAACTTTTTCAGACCCAGGACCACTGAACCCATAAAAAAACACTCACGGACCACCTGACTCTAAATAGCCCCCAAAAAAACATGCTAAGTGACGATCAGGTGTTTGTATGACAGATGCATCAGGAAATAAAGACAATAATTTATAATAATTTATAACACAATAAAGTGAATTATTCAAGAGACACTGAATTTTAAATATTGAAATTTTGAAATGTGCTTTGTTACACGTCACCTTGCGGACCACTAGGGGTCGCCGGCGGACCACTGCTGGTCCGCGGACCACGCTTTGAGAAACACCGGCGTAGACCGATCTTTATCTTGGTAGTTTGCGTGTCAGAACCTGGACTGGAGGCGACACCTTCTCCTGCTGCTGCTTTGGCTCAAACTGGTCTGCTTTCCCTCCCACGCTGCGGCTCCCAGCGTTCCCAGTCCTACCGATGGCCTTCGTGCTCTGACACGTTCTTATCGGCCAACCTGAGCTCACCTGTCGGCTCCAAACAGGCGCGTTCATCTCGATTTTGGCTGACTCATTCCTAAAGACTGGAACCGTCCTGAATCCAGCTGAACAGCATAAACGTTTCTAACAGCGCAGGTTAGCGTGAAACAGCCTGGGGAGATTCCGTTACAGCCTGTGACAAATGTGGGCGTGTCCGTGTGGTTTCATCGCCACAGCCCATCAGGGGTGGTCGCGTCCCAGAAGCCACCATCTGTTTGTCAGGGTAGATCGTTAGAGAAAGTTTGTTTGCAGCTCTCAGCCAGAGCGCTAGCAGCTAGCAGCAGCTAGCAGCAGATAGCAGTAGCTAGCAGCAGCAGCTAGCAGCAGATAGCAGCAGCAGCTAACAGCAGCTAGCAGCAGATAGCAGTAGCAGATAGCAGCAGCTAGCAGCAGATAGCAGCAGATAGCAGTAGCTAGCAGCAGCAGCTAGCAGCAGATAGCAGCAGCAGCAGCAGATAGCAGTAGCTAGCAGCAGCAGCTAGCAGCAGATATCAGCAGCAGCTAGCAGCAGATAGCAGCAGCAGCTAACAGCAGCTAGCAGCAGATAGCAGTCGCAGATAGCAGCAGCTAGCAGCAGATAGCAGCAGCAGCTAGCAGCAGCAGATAGCAGCAGATAGCAGCAGCAGCTAGCAGCAGCAGATAGCAGCAGATAGCAGCAGCAGCTAGCAGCAGATAGCAGCAGCTAGCAGCAGCTAGCAGCAGCAGCTAACAGTAGCAGATATCAGCAGCAGCTAGCAGCAGATAGCAGTAGCAGATAGCAGCAGCAGCTAGCAGCAGATAGCAGTAGCTAGCAGCAGCAGCTAGCAGCAGCAGATAGCAGTAGCTAGCAGCAGCAGCTAGCAGCAGCAGCTAGCAGCAGATAGCAGCAGCTAGCAGCAGCAGCTAGCAGCAGATAGCAGTAGCAGATAGCAGTAGCTAGCAGCAGCTAGCCTAACCAGAGTTTGAGGAATCTGGGATTTACACTGAAGTCTGAGAGTAACTTCCTCCTGTAGGTAGCTGCTGGCTAATTTGGCACGTAGATTATTAATCTGCGGCTAATACATCAGGACAGCTGGTTAAATAGTCATCAAGAGGGCAGAAGGAAGATCCCAACAACATCGCCACTTCCTGTGAAATGGAAGAGACCTGCGAGCCAGATTAGTCCTCTTTCACACACTCTCTCACACACACACACACACACACACACACACACACACACACACACACTCTGAGGCAGTGGAGGAGAATCTGGTCTGGCTCATTAATCCTGTTAGGCCAATTAGGACACTGATACAGTCAGGGAGGCAGGAACACACACACACACACACACACACACACACACACACTTACAGAAGTGTCACACACTGAAGGATTTTTCCCCTTTAAACAAGGAAAGAATTAAACACAGATGCAAGCTGAGCCGTCTGGTCCCACACACACACACACACACACACACACACACACACACACACACACACACACACACACACACACACACACACACACACAGCCTGCTTCTGCTCGGCCTCCGTCACATCCTCCCACATCCATCTGTCAGATGACAGATTTCAGCTTCCGAGAGCTCGGCCACGCCGGCGCTGCAGCAGGCGTCCACCTCATGCACGCGCACGTGCGTGAGTCATGCATCATTAATGCAACATCCCAGCCGGCTAATAGCGTCAGAGGAGCTGAGCGGCGAGGTGGAGGTGGAGGTCGCCATGCTCTCGGAGCAGAAGGTGGAGGAGCCGTCCGGACGCGGCGTCTCTTCGGCCATCTTGGAGCCGACGGCCATTAAAGACGCGTGTGTGCGGCCCAGGTGGGCGGAGCTAAGCGAGCACGGGACGCTGGCGCCAAGGTTCCTCAGGAGGAATCAGCTGTTTAATGAGCAGCGTTGATGACGGACAGACGCCGTGTGACCTGAGAACACCTGTCTCTCACACACACACACACACACACACACACACACACACACACACACACACACACACACACACCCTCTCCAGCTGGTGTATTTACATGCACACAGCGCTGCTTTCTACACCTCATCCCGTCATCCCTCCTTCATCGCCGTCTCTGTGAAAGCGTTATTCTGAAGACTTTTAATCCCTCTAATCCCTCTAATCCCTTCCAACCATTCAGGGACTATTTCTCGACGCGAGAAGCTGAAGCTGGACTGGTCTCAGTTGGGGTCCAGATCTGAGCCGGGTTCTTCAGCGCCGCCGTCTTCTCACACTCTTTTCTGGTGCTTTCCGCTGTGAGGAAATGTGGGATTAACTGCCACCGGCGTCCAGCGGTTTGATCATGTGACCAAGACTCGCCGTGGTCACAGCTAACGCTAACAGATGATCTGATCAGGTTAGCTCACAAATCCCACCAGAGGCAGCAGACGACACGAAGAGTGGAAGTTAGACAGAAGTGAGGAGGTGGCCTTACTGGCTTTACTGGCCTTACTGGCTTTACTGGGTGGCTTTACTGGCCTTAATGGGTGGGTTTACTGGGTGGCTTTACTGGGTTTACTGGCCTTAGTGGGTGGCTTTACTGGCCTTAATGGGTGGGTTTACTGGGTGGCTTTACTGGGTTTACTGGGTGGCTTTACTGGCCTTGATGGGTGGGTTTACTGAGTGGGTTTACTGGGTTTACTGGGTGGGTTTACTGGGTTTACTGGCTTTACTGGGTGGCTTTACTGGCCTTAATGGGTGGGTTTACTGGGTGGCTTTACTGGGTGGGTTGATTGGGTTTACTGGGTGGGTTTACTGGGTTTACTGGGTGGGTTGATTGGGTGGGTTTACTGGGTGGCTTTACTGGGTTTACTGGGTGGGTTTACTGGGTGGGTTGATTGGGTGGGTTTACTGGGTTTACTGGGTGGGTTTACTGGGTTTACTGGGTGGGCTGTGCTGGTGCTACTGGGGCGTCTCCACGTGTCCTGATTAAACTGGACTTTTTCCCTGAAACCAGTGTTCCCAGTGCTCTGCTTTCCTCTCCCCGCTGTCGCTCTTCTCCTGTCGCCACGGCGACGGCGGCTGCCCCGTCCCCGTGGCGACAGGCTCTGCGGAGCATCTCAATTACCGACTGGGACAATTAATAAGCATCAAAGCCTGGTTAATATTTCAGGGGCGGCTCGGGGACGCACGGCGGAGAGCTGGAGGAAGACAAGCAGACAGGGTGGGAAGAAGATCGCCCAGGCGACGATCAGACGAAAGGAGAGAAGCGGCAGAAGGGCGGAGGAAGTGAGAAGTCACACAAGCCTGAGTGTGTCCAACCAGCAGGGGGCCGAGCGTGGAACACGGGTGTATGAGCAGCCTCTGAGGCCTCCTAACGACATCACAGAAAGGTGGAGTCCAAGAGCATCTCAGCTGATCCGGCTCACCTCTCAAAGGCGGAGGGGGCAAACCTCCACCTTCTCAGGGAGACCAGGACCCGGCCAGTTAGCACAGTTAGCGTTAGCTTGGCGGAGGTCCTGAGGCAGAGAGCTCTTCTGGAAGACGGCAGGAAGGAGTAAAAGACGGAGAAAAGTGACGCGTGCGCTGTTAGCGGGTGGGCTGTGCTGCTAACAGCGCTGAGTCTTAGCGCTGTTAGCGGCGTTAGCACCGTTAGCGCTGTTAGCGGCGTTAGCGCCGTTAGCAGCGTTAGCGCTGTTAGCGGCGTTAGCAGCGTTAGCGCTGTTAGCGGCGTTAGCAGCGTTAGCGCTGTTAGCAGCGTTAGCGGCGTTAGCGCTGTTAGCAGCGTTAGCGGCGTTAGCAGCGTTAGCGCTGTTAGCGGCGTTAGCGCTGTTAGCGGCGTTAGCAGCGTTAGCGCTGTTAGCGGCGTTAGCGCTGGTGACGCGCCAGCGCAGCTGCTGTCACACTACATTTCTCTGCTTTGGTGGGAGAAGCCGTCACGGCGACTCATTTGCGTTTCGCAAACTTCAGCGCAGAACATGAGAGAACACGGAGTCTCTCGCTGAATGACACACCTAACGAGGCCGCGGTCATGTGACTGGGCGCCGTGAGGAAAAGTCGCTCGCTCTGACAGAAAGTGTAAATTCTAAAGTGGGGTGTGGTGGCAAACCAGCATGACGGTGTGAAGAGGAAGATGGCAGCTGTGGGGGGGGAGGAGGAGGAAGAGAGAGGCGGCAGGTCTGGAGTGATGAAGGTAGAAGGACAGACGGCGAGTGGGCGGGGCCACGCCGCTCTGAGGCAGATGCATTGACGAGACCGCGGGCCTGTTTGATGGGACGCGGTCAATCGACAGAGTGATCCATAAACCCTGACCCTGTGTGTGTGTGTGTGTGTGTGTGTGTGTGTGTGTCTGTGAGGGTTGAGATAAACAAGCTAAGTATAGTTCAGGTAATGATGAGGTCATCGTAACGTCTGATTGGTTGAGGCTAAATCACAGTAATATAAAAGTGAATCACTGTGATAGAACCAGGACATCTGTGTGTGTGTGTGTGTGTGTATGTGTGTGAGTGAGAGAGAGTAATTACATAACTGCATCACTCTGATGAGAACCTAGCAACTCTAACTTTCCCACCTTGGTGTCTGCTAACAGATCTTTGAGCTCCATGAAAGAAGCTCCTCCACAGCAGCTTTTGGTTGCTCTCCTCCGTTATCACACCAGGGTCATCTGTTCATCCAACGGGCGTCTACAAACGACCTCAAACACTCAAAAACACTGCAGCCAGTTTTAGGAACGACAACAGGCGTGATAGTAGACGATAAAAGGACTTTAGCGCTCAGCGCGCAGTAAGCTAGGTGTCACGCACGGGCACTTTTCAGCGACGCGCTTGTGCAGACATCCTGCAGGACAGATGAGACTAAACACGAGGATAAAAGCGCACCAGGGTCACATGTTTACGAGAAAAACAAACGCTCCCAGAACCCGCAAACAAATGTCTCTTTCTCCGTCTCCGAGTTCAAACGTGGCTCAAATGCGATTACTCGCATCGGAACCGTAACCAATGAGCGGCGGCGTGTCTGTAAAAGTCTGAGCCAGGGTTTGGAGACGGCACAATGTCTGCAGTGATGGAGCTCCTTTAAAAACAACGGACACATCAGGACATTTTGGTTTGTTTTCTCAGAGAAGAAGAAGGAGAAGAAGGAGAAGGAGAAGCGTGTGTAGCTGAGAAGCTGCCAGTAGAGGTCAGAGCCCTGATCCGTGTCTGACCTGTTGCGTGTGCCAACAGCTCCCAGTCTCTCTCTCTCACACACACACACACACACACACAGACCTGCAGACTAAATCGAGACAACAGCACGGACCAGCTGGACCAGGGGACGTTTGGAGGGTCCCACCAAGGGTGTTTGTGCTGGTGGAAGGTGGAGGCTCCCCCCGCCTGCCTGAGCCACCAGAACATGTGGAACACCTGAACTCACGTACCCAGTCTTCGTAGTGTCTGGTTCCGTTCTGCAGCAGGTCCTCCAGCTGGATGGTGCAGTTGGCCACAAAGTCGTCATATCCGATGGGCGCGTCGTGGAACACGGACAGCTCCAGACTCCGCCCCTCCCGGACCTCGGTGCAGAACTCCTGGTGCCAGGCGGGGCTGTTGGTCTTGGTCCTGGTGGCGGTCTGGCCGAGCCGGGTCTGGTCGAGGTTCAGGGCCAGGTAGGGGTCCAGCAGGAAGGAGCCGCTCTTGCCCACGGCGTGACGCAAGGCCCACGGGGTGGGCTTCAGGTCCACCGCCTCACACACTCGCACCTTCAGCAGCCCACTGAACACGGGCATGGCTGCATAGACGCGCGCGTGTACAAGGGTGTGTGTTGCCGTGCGTGCGTGCGTGCGTGCGTGTTTAGGCCAGTCTGCCTGTTCCTGCTCCGGTACCGTCTGCTTCCTCCCAACCAGCAGGGCTACTGCACAGTCCTGCTACATCCCATAATGCTGCTGGCTCCTCGGGCTCTAACGCGGGGACATTAGAACATTCTGTTATCGGCACAAACACACCCGCTCACGGCTCAGCTGATGGATCCCACCGAGGCAGCCCGAGCAGGCGGCGCTTCCAGCCTCCGCTCCCACCGGAGCGGCGAGCCTGCTTGTTTACGGCCGCTCCTGGGCGCCAGGCAAGCCCCGAGACCGTCTAGGTGGCGGCAGTCCGAGCTTTCAAGCCACAGTCCGGTTCGGTGAGCTTCATCGAGGTCCTGGTGTGGCTCTCCCGGGTCAGGGTGGGAGAGAGCGCGAGCAGCCGCGCCTAGCCATCCGGGATTGGAGCTCCGTGTCCAGCCCTTCTCTGGGATAATCTCCTGGTCGACCTCACCGCTCCGCGATATCTGCGCGGAGCGATACAGAAAATAAACCCTCGGCGCGCTGGTTTTCCGGCCTCACGAGCCCCTCTCATACATCACGGCGGTCCGAACCCGCTTCGGCTTTTTTTCCTCTTTTCAGTCCTGCGCGCGCCACCCCGTTTCCCGTCCTCGCTCACTCTCGTGAGTCGGCGAGTGAGCGCGAGCTGCAGGAAATGCGCAAAACGCGTCACCCGCTGCCGGGCTCTGCGCCGGATGAGACGGGACAGATTGGCGCGCGTGCGCGACTGTAGGCGTGCGCGCGCGTTTGGAAGAAGTGTATTTTGATAGCAAGAGAAGACAGAGGGAACGGAATTCACCCGCAGGCATGGCGCGTACGCGCGCGCGCGCGGCTGTCCACACAGTCAATAAATCTGGTCAATTCGTCAGTGTTTATGCTCGGTTACAGACAACAGACAAAACACGCACTTTAAGTATATCAAAACAAGCGCCCAAAAGCAGGTTTATATGGAATAAATGCAGACATATAAAACAATTAAAGTGTCAGCGTAAACTGTAAAACAGTCACGCTAACGTTCTCTCTCACGTCACAGATGAGTGATAAGTGTGTTGCCATAGAAACTGTCAGGAAGGCAGGTCGTGACCCGCGGAGGTAAGAAGGGAGTACGTTTCCTGGTCTGCATCGCCACCTACTGCCCGGGTGGACGTGTCACACTTTGATGACGTCTTCATGATGTGACGTCACCAGTGCTGCCTTCACGGATTTGTAGTTTAAATGACGTTTCGGGAGGCGTCTCAGCAGATTTCCTTTCCTTTTAACTACAATTACATCTGTCCTGCAAATGATGTAAACATACTGTCACCACAGTACACTTTGTATTTATTTAAAACTGGCCTGAAAAACAATAAATAAATAAATAAAACTAAACATTTGTTAGGCTGTAAAATTTTGCGATGTAGCTGATAAAATCAGGACAATTGTTAATACTGGGCAGTAATAAAAGTAGGAATCGTTCATTACATATAAATCAGATTTTATAAACAAAAGAATTAAATAAGCACATGGGGGAATGGCTAAAACTGCTGCTACAACAGCCTTAATACTTCTAAATTATAATATAGTACTTCTAAATTATAGTATATTCTAAATCCTAAATTATAGAAATTATAAATATAAATTCTAGTCGAGAGTGTCCACAAACCTAGAACTGGAGTCATCATGAGCAGCTTGACGAACCAGATGTCAGGTAATATTAGATGCTGTGCAGATATGTACCGCCAGGTGGCGCCATGCAGCGATTAGCGCCAGTGAGGTTCGGTCTCGTCCTGCAGTCAGAGTTGATTAAATCAACCTTTTACATTTCCAGAGCTGTTTAACCAACACAGAATGAAATTAAAGTTATTTCTGGAGTCGGAAAAGTTATCTACAAGTATAAGCGCGCTGAAACCTTAACGTTTTAACCACTTTTGTTTTGAAAAATGATTCAAAACCACAGAAATTCTTCAAAAACAAACTTATTTATAATACCGTTTGTAGTTCTACAGAATAGATGTATCCAAACCAAATGTATTAAATCATATACACATAAATCAGTTGTGCGGTTCTAAATCTTCTTTGCTTGTGTGTTTTTATGCTCATCTGTGCAGAATATTCTAAACTTATTTAACTGTTTATGACACAGTAGACATCAGTAATTTGTGGTGGAATTTATTATGTACTTGTCACAATGTAGGCTTGGCTGTAACACACACACACACACACACACACACCTTGTACACAAAGAGGGGCAACAATGCATGGATAAATTAAATAGCTTTATTCATATAAAATACCAGAGTCCACAGTGAATATAAACATGAAACACAAACAGCTCTTTGTGGGTGGGCTCGTGCACGGCCTTGAGCGTGTGACGATTGTCTACACAGATAACTATTTTAAAAAGAGGAAAAGAAATGCTCTCATGGGTCTGGAGCTGCAGTGAGACGATGATGATGATGATGATGATGATGATGATGATGACGATGACCGGAAACAGCGTCAGCATCGACCCTTTGACGGTTGGCGCCCTGAACCTTGACCGGAAACCCTGAATTGTCTTCACGTGCCCTCCGTGCCCGCCCTGACGTTTGAGGAAAGTCTCAGACCTCCAGGTCAGAGTCGCTGTCCGTCACCGACAGCAGAGTCTCGCCGTGTGCGCGCTCCCCGCCCCGGTCGGGGCTGAAGGCGCGTCCGCTGTCCGCGCATATCCGATGGTGCTGCAGCCTGAAAGCAGAGTCGGGATCGGTGCTGAGTGATGGCGCACGACCTTGCTCACGTTTGTGATAAAATAAGATGAGCAGCGTTCTGACGTCAGCTCAACACAGCGCGCGTGAACGAGAGCAGGCGTGAACGAGCCGCAGCTGTCCTGTTAGAAGTTAGCGGCGTTTTCTTCTTTTGCTTTTCATTGAAGTGTGTGTAAGTGTTCACCTGCGGATCAGCTGGATGTATTTTATTATATTTTCATGAACTATAAGAAGGCCAAAGGCAGCCTCACGGTCCGCTTGCACACACAGATCTGCCTTTGGAGAACTATGACCAAAAACCTGCAGCAACAAGCTGAGGAGGGATGTTCGAAGCCCTTTATCCCCGTTTGTGTCAAATAACACCAACTTGGTGGGTAAATCTGAACTCAGTCAAGGAAAACCAGATGTGGACACACGCGGACCACAGATTAGGGGACTAAACTGAAGTCAGTTAGGTCCGACTGATCAAAGGCTTTTACGCATCGACGGTGCTTTTGCAGGAAGACCGCAACCATCTTTGGCGCGGACTTCCAGCGTGTGTACCGACCTGTTCTTGGCTGCAGCTGCCCGGTCTCTCTGCCTGCGGTTTTTGAACCAGTTACCGACTTGCGTGGGCGTGAGTCCGGTTGCGTGCGCCAGCTCGCGCTTCTTGCCGGGGTTCGGGTAGGGGTCCTGCAGGTACCACTCTCGCAGCAGCCCGCGGGTGCGCTCCTTGAAGCAGTGCGTCTTCTGCTCTCCGTCCCAGATGGTCTTGGGTAACGGGAACTTCTTCCTCACGCGGTACTTGTCCACCGGTCCGAGCGGCCGCCCCCGCAGCTTCTCCGCCTCCCGGTAATGAGCCTCCAGCCACATCGCCTGCAGTTTGCCGTGAGACGCGCGCGTAAAGCGGTGCGTCTCCAGGATGTGGTAAAGCTCTCTGAAGCTGCCCGTGTGATAGGCCACCACGGCGCGGGCCCGCTGCACCGACTCCTGCTCAGAGATGGAGTCGCGGCCGTCCCCGGTCAGCGGGAGGGACCAGAGGAAGCGGGCCAGCCGCTCAATGTCCCCGGTCTCCTCCAGAGTCTCACAGACGCTGGCGATCTGTGCGGCGGAGAAGCAGAGTCCAGGCAGAGCCAGAGGCGGACAGGCCGATTTCAGGTCCTCGGGGGACCGAGAGCGGGCCGCCGCGGGAGTCGCGTCCGCCAGGTGGGGCAGGAGGATCCGGGAGGCTGAGAAGAAGTCGAGCGGTGACCTGAAAACCATCTGGATGGCGGAGCGGAACCGATGGACACGGGGTGCCTCTCTGCAACAGTCTGTCCACAATCAGCTCCAGAGCGGCTTTAGTTCACCTGGGAGTCAGGGCGGGACCGGGTCTGACTTCTGATTGGACAGGAGATGATGGGGGTCGCCATGGCAGCGCTGTCAGTCACCGAGGATTTATCTCCTCCATCAGAGCAGGACGGACCCAAATTTAACCCTTAGAGGAATCAGCTGGCAGGAGCTGAAGGTCCCGTTCCTGTTCCTTTGTCTGAGCTTCTCGTGGACCTTCGGACCACTTACGGAGGTCCAGACCAAAGGGCCCAGACCAAAGGGCCCAGACCAAAGGGCCCAGACCAAAGGGCCGTCTGCTCGGCCTCAGGAAGCGCGTGGGTGTTGAGCTGCCTCGTTCGCGTGCATGCGTGGCTGAAACTCAGACCTGGAAGCGTATGTTTGTCTAAGGGGTTTCCCATCACTCTAATCACTTTCTAATCATTTTCTATTCTCTAATATCCATATTTTCAGATAATCTGGGCTCCAAACCCTGGATTAGCAGCGAGCCTGCGTGGCCCTCTAACATTAGTCTAATGGAGCAGCTTTCAATCAGCATTAGCACGTTCTGCTCGGCCCGGCCCATATGCTCGGAGCGTGTTCGGAGGTGTGAGTCTGCGTCACACACCCTCACACACCCCCACACACCCTCACACACCCCCACACACCCTCACACACCCCCACACACCCTCAGCAGCCTGCAGATGTGCAGCCCTGGAAAAGCAGGGCAGCAGCTTAAAAAGGGTTAATGCCAATTAGCCCAACACACAGATGCTGCGCAGTGGGGGGGTCGGGGGGTCGGGGTGTGTTCATGATTGCTGAGGCAGTCGGAGAAAAGAGCGTCTTCATGAAAACGCCACACTTACGGCGGCCGCTAGCTCCTGCCTGAAGACCAGAAAGCTGGAAAGACGAGTTCAGCTTCATTCCTTCCTTCAGTCCTTCCTTCATTCCTTCAGTCCTTCCTTCTTCAGTATTTTACCTCCGTCTTTCTCTACATGAAAGAAAAGCTCTAAATTCGGAATCACCGTCTTCTTCTGACTAACTACAGAAGAACATGCAAACTGTAAAACATGCAAAGCTACTTTGATTTTAATGCATTTATTTAACGCTGCTGGTGGGATTGGGCGGGGCTGGGGGGTGCTGATGAGGGTGGGGGGGTGCCGGTGAGGTGACCTCAGCCACGTATCCAGTCAGAGGTGGGACGCTTCCAGGGTGGCTGCTGGAACACGGGGAGGACCTGAAGTGAGTGGCCTGCTCACCCCCATCAGCAAAAGCCCAGTTCCTAATGAACCTCTCCACTGACCTCCACAACTTAGCACTGACCTCTTAAGCCCTGCAACTTTAACCCCTCCACCCCACGTCATTGGGAAGGCGCCCCCACCCAGATGCCCTGCAAAGCCTCGTCTTTGTTAAGCCACTAATCACTTCCCCAGTCTCTCTAACAGGACTTTAGGAGTGTTTCATGCCCAACAGTGGCCCAAAACAGGAAGCAATGTGCTTGAATCTGCTGGTCTAGCATCTAAAACAGAACCACACACACCAGGCCAAAGCGCCTCTGTCGCCCCCTAGCGGCGGCAGCAGAACAAGCCCCGCCCCCAACCTGCTGTTGGAGAGATTTGGGCAAAATTTAAAACTCAAACATGTCAACAGGTCTGAAATTAAGCAAAGGATGTAAATGAGCGTGTGTGTGTGTGTGTGTGTGTGTGAGATCTGACCACATCCTGACCTCTGACAGGAATCTGAGAGCAGCTCCTCCAGTTACTGTACCTGGGCAGCTAATCCTGGCCCCTGATTGGTTTGTAAGCTAATATGTGAGTAAATCCTGCTGCTGCTAGCAGTGAGAGGTTAGCATGGACGTGAGCCTGCAAACACACGCACACACACACACGACAGCAGGGCCGTAAACACGCTGACCATGTCGTTCCTTTTTAAAATAATGAGGTAATCACACAAACTGGATAATAATTCCACTTGTGCGCTGATTTCTAGGCCAGATGTGAAGGTGCTAATCGCATCAGTATTCTGTGTTTTAACAGAGAAGCTGTACGAAACAAACACCAGCTGCCAAAACACAAACAGCTGGAGCTTAAATAAACACCTGTCTGTCTTTTCCAGGCTACCGAGAAACAGGGAATTAGCGCAAAGTGAAGGAAATATGCTAACGCTTATTACAGCAAATATCACAGTTATTGAACACTATAAGAAGCAACTGTACACGCATGATTTATTTCTGAGGTTAAATGGTTAAAAATACACAAACTGCACCTTTTTAAATGCTGATCCTTCAGGGCTGATTAATGGGACAGATGTTTCCTGCTGAGAAGATAAAGGATGTGTGTGTGGGGGGGTGTAAATGAGAGTGTTGAGAGGGAAAGACGGGATGGGGAAGCTGGAGGGGCTGTCTGGTGTGGTTGGGGTAATCTGCTTTAATCTGCTGCATGTTAACCTATCTGAGCAACAAGAGCCAGATTATCCCTCTAACAATGGCCACACGCTCATCTGCTAAATTACTCCACTCACAATCACATGTGGGGCCGCAGAAAACACGCAGGTTCGCAGGGAGGCGCCGATGCAGCTCCACCAATCAGGCGCTCCCTCGGGGTCACCTGACCGACCTTCTCCTCCGAGGTTCAGCCACGCAAAACCTACATTTGTGAAAAGACAAGAGCGGGAGGAAGAAAGATCCTCAGAGAGGAGGAGGAGGGATTTCAAGCCCTCCAAGGGATCCCTGTTTTTCTGCTGGAACATTCTTCAGGGTCGGGGTCAAGCGGGTCAGACGACCTTGAGAGGGAGAGAGAACGACGAGCGGCGGCCTTTGAGGGGAGCGACGAACGGACAGGTTTAGCAGAGCTGCAACCTCGCACACAAGCAGCAGGCAGGGCTCCTGGTGGCTGAGCATGCTCCTGGTGGCTGAGCATGCTCCTGGTGGCTGAGCATGCTCCTGGTCGCTCTGCATGCTCCTGGTCGCTGAGCATGCTCCTGGTGGCTGAGCATGCTCCTGCAGACCAGCTTCCTGAAGCCAACGCTCCCGCAGGATGGCGCCAACAGCTCCGGGTCAAAGGTCAGCGCTGGAGGATCTCCATGAACTCGCACAGGAGAAGCAAGGACGCAGGAGGCTTCATTAAAGCTCCTAATGCATGCTAACCTTATGAGGGGAAAAGAAAAACGCCTCTGGCGCCCCCTGCTGACTGGAGCCAGAAACATTATTTTAGAGGAGAGAAAACTAAAAAGTCCTTTAGATCTTTAAGTGTCTAAAGAATTCTTTTGGGCTTCTTAGAGCCAGAACACACTGAATGTTTGGGTCACCTAATCTCGTTTTTAATCTCGTTTTCTTTGTTTTGTGTGGAAACAAATGAAAGTGGAAGAGATTAAACGTGCGGGCGAGCGTCTATTGTTTTGATATGTGGGTCTTAGCGTGGTGGGAGAGGGCGCGTACCCCATCATCATCATATTAAACCCCCCGTTAACCCTTCCCTCCCACACACACTAAGGTAATCTGGCTTCACACTAACACGTCTGCAATCCCCTAATCCCTCTCCAGATTGGAACCACCTTTCAAATATTGAATAAGCACTACAGCTGACGAGCAGCTGACGGCTGAGCGCTCTTCCTGCTGCTGCTGGCTTGAGTCTGGACTCAGGTCTTCAGATTCAGACCGACTTTAGCGTGTCTGAGGCGTGAGAGAAGATGAAATATCACTTACAGCCGTACGTCCGGGTGCTCTGAGTGTCTGTTTGCATGTTGTTAGCAGATTCTCCTGCAGGTCCCTGAAGGCAGCAGGGTTAAGGCGCAGACGTGACGCAGTGACAGAGCCGCTGGATCCTTGGTAGGTATTTTATTTCATATATAGACGCTTTCTGTAATCAAATGTGAGTGCAATCAAACAACAGCAATACAAACATTACAATGCAGTCTGAGAACCAGGAAAGGGTTAAAACAGGGAGTTGACTCAGCTAGGAACCTCATGGACGACATTAAAAAAGTCACTGTCAGGACAGTCCGCCATTTTTCTGCTCCTCCCCCTCCAGCAGGCGTGGTGCAGGGGGAGGAGCAGCTCCTCCACACCCCCACCAGAACCTGCTCTCCGCTCCTCAATGAACAGTAGAACCTCCCACTTTCCCCCCGTCGTGATTATCATCGTCTGTATCCTGTTGGTTATTAACCCCCAAAAAAGGAAAGAACCCAAAAGAATGATCAAGCTGAGAGGCGGGAGCCAATCAGAGGCCTCTCTGCTGACAGGCAGGAGCCAATCAGAGGCCTCTCTGCTCCGTAGAACCAAAGTCCTCATGCAGTGTCCTGCAAACGTGGCACATCACATACGTGCACAGGTGGAAGTATGGAGTAATGTGGGGCTTTATGCTGTCTGTGCATCTGTGTGTGTGTGTGTGTGTGTGTGTTAAAGAGAGTGTGTGTCTTTGAAGAAGGAAGAAGCAAAGGTGTCAGGCCATTACCGGACCGAGGAGCACAAGAACGTCCAGAAAAACAGAAAAAAAGGGTGGAGTCTTCATCCATCGTCTGTGGAACAACCACACACTCCCTCACTCACACACACACACACACACACACCCCCCGTAGGTCCTCATGTCACTGTGTATTCAGGTGTTAACATTCACCAAAAGAAGAAAGGAAAAACACCTTCATGGTAAAAATCATCTCTACGTCACCATGCGTCAGTCCAGAAGTCTGGAGAGGTCTCCTCCAGGGTTAAAGCAGCATGTGTGAAGCCGTCATCACTGTCCCACTGCTGCACACACACACACACACACACACACACACACACACACTCACTCCAACACACACCACATGTCCTCTTGTTTTCGTTATTTTAGTGGAGAAAGACATGGCGCAATGGAGAGACACTCCTCCTGAGGGTGGATGCACCGATCACCTGGAGGAGACGAGGGCAGGCTCCACGCCGCCGTTACCAGGGGTCCTCCAGCTCGCTGGCGCTCTGGGGGGGGGGGTCAACCATGGAGGGAGAAAAAGACGGAGAAAGCAGCGTTAGCATGGCGGCGCCTGCTTCTCAGCACCAGTTTAGCGACAGTTTAGCGGCGGTACGCTAACGGCAGGACTCTGGGAGGCGGCCTGAGTTTTCCAGGTGTGTCCAACAACCTGGAACTCACCTGGCTGCTCCTGAGGGCGTGGCTTGAACCCAAAGCACGCTGAGCTCTGCCGTTACCATAGCAACACCGCCCACAATAACGCCTGCAGCCCATAACGAGCCGTGACAAGAGTTTGTCGGGTTCTGATGTTTCAGACGCAGATGCCTGCAGCCCAGCGGAGCAGTGACAGCAGGTCAGAGGTCAACCTGGGACTGAGCAGACGACCAGTACGACCAGGACCTCCAGGCCCTTCAGAGACGTTTAAGAAACACACCAACATCAACTTTATTTCCTTATTTGTCATTTTAATTGCGTAGGACTGATCTGGCACATTATAACTGCGCACACACACACACACACACACACACACACACACACACACACACACACACACACACACACACACAAAGTCAGTGTGAACGATAGTGAGTGTTTAACATTAAGATGTGGCAGGTGTGACAAGCGCTTGGTGACCAGAGGACAGACAGAGTCACCAAACCAGGCGGTAAGGCTGCCTGGGAGCGCCCAACGACCTGAAACCTGCATCTCCAACAAGGTGAAGGTCTGAGGGACTCGGTCAGTGATGCTGCAGATACGAACAGCAGCGCTAGCAGAAGCAGTGCTAGCAGAAGCAGCGCTAGCACTGCAACGCTAGCAACGCTAGCAGCAGCGCTAGCAGCAACGTTAGCAGAAGCAACGCTAGCAGAAGCAACGCTAGCCCCTTTGGTTAAGCATTTACATTCAGTCACATCAAACCGCGCACGCGCGCACAAAAATACACACACACACACACACACGCATATACTGTATATTTGCACGTAAAAGTCAGACTGTGTTGTGCCGACAGTTTTTTCTCTCTGTAAGCGAGAGATTGGTGAAGCTGGGTGGGACGGGGGAGGGATCAGGGAGGGGTGGGAGGAAGTGGGGGTGGGGGGAGAAAGCAAGGAGGGGGGTACCAGCCAGAAGCCAATCCAGGTGAACGGAGGCCACGGAGCACAGGGTTCATTTCTACTTGGCCAGCCACTTTTGGTGTGATCTGTTAGTTTAACGCTAATACTCAAAATGGCCGACACAGGAGAAACGCCGTCGGTGGGGGGGGGGAGGCGTACATGTGCGAGTTGGGGGCAGAATTTGAATAGACAAAGGGGCCACTTCTGATGGATCTAAATGCAGACTGTTGACAGGCGGCTGATTTGTCCTCAAGTTCTGCGAGGAAGGACAGAAGTCACAGTTCGGAGTCGTAGCTGGGACAGTTACGCAGACAAGGTGATCATTCAGAGGCGGGGCCGCACTCGGGGCCGGGGGCGTCTCGAATGGCCTCCGACTCCGCATTGGTGGGTGAGGGCGGGCGGGGGGCGGGAGGGGAGGCAGGCTGTTCCTGGCCGTCTTCATCATGGTCAGAAGTCCTTGGGCTCTCCCCGAGCAGGTGATAGGTGGCCAGCGTCTCCTCCAGCACCAGCAGTACTGCCCAGTGGTGCAAGACGGAACTGGCGCAGAGCCTCCAGCAGGTGAGCCGCTGTGTCTCCGCCTCCCTCCTCACTCTCTTCCTCCTCCTCCTCCTCCTCCTCCTCCTCCTCTCCCCCTTTGAGCCTGAGGCGACACGCCGGGGTCAGAGGGCAGAGCTCCGCGATCACAAATCTGATCTCAGAACAGTGAAACCATTGAGACGAAATTAAGACGCAGGAGCCGGCTCACGCGTTCCCTCCTTTTCCTCCAGGCTCCAGAGCGCACAGCGTGTTGTAAGCACAGTCAGAGATGGTTAAAGCTCATTGAGCTGAGCAGGGCGGTCCGCATCTGCCAGAGGCTTGTTAGCGTGGAGGTTCTGCAACCCAGCCACCAGGGCGCAGTCATTCGGCGTCAGGCAGTAAACAAAAAGCTCTGCGAGAAACTGAACACGCCTCAACACTTGAGGCTTCTACCAGATTCAAGGACGTCCACCATTCTAGTTTGGCTCCGCCTACCGCCTTAAACTGGGAGGTCCTCCGCCATCCTCCCTCTATCACCCACACCCACACCCACCCAGGCTGCTGCGTGTCAACGAGGTCATGTTCGTGGGGGGAGGGGTGTTAGTGAGATTAAGGTCATCACCTGCCCAGTGCAACAGACTCACCCCTTCCTCTTCTTTATGAGGGTTCAGCTTGTTGTAGACTGCCTCGATCACACTCCGCCTGCAAGAACACACACACACACACACACACACACACACACACACACACACACACACACACACACACACACACACACACACACACACACACACACAACTGGTGTTACAACTGAACCTCTTCCTTAACACAACCTGAGCCTAACCACTTTAAAAGACCTGTAGGCAACAGCACTGACGTACTGGTGAGCACTGGTGAGTGCTGTTTAGGTACTGGTTTTGGACTGGTAAAGTACTGGTAGTACTGATGATGCTGGTTGTGGACTGAATTCAGTGCTGGTTGTGGACTGGTAAGTACTGGTTGTGGACTGGTAAGTACTGTTGAGTACTGGTGAGGACTGGTAAGGAATGGTTGTGGACTGGTGAGGACTGGTTGTGGACTGGTAAGTACTGGTGAGTACTGTTACATACTGGTTTTGGACTGGTAAGTATTGGTGAGGTACTGGTTGTGGACTGGTAAGTACTGATGGAGTGCTGGTTGTGGACTGGTAATTACTGAGTGAGGACTGGTGAGGAATGGTTGTGGACTGGCAAGTACTGGTTGTGGACTGGTAAGTACTGTTGAGTACTGGTGAGGACTGGTAAGGAATGGTGTGGACTGGTGAGGACTGGTTGTGGACTGGTAAGTACTGGTGAGTACTGTTACATACTGGTTTTGGACTGGTAAGTATTGGTGAGTACTGGTTGTGGACTGGTAAGTACTGATGAGTACTGGTTGTGGACTGGTGAGTACTGGTGAGGACTGGTGAGGAATGGTTGTGGACTGGCAAGTACTGGTGAGGACTAGTAAGTACTGGTTGTGGACTGGTAAGTACTGGTGAGGACTGCTAAGTACTGGTAAGTACTGGTGAGTACTGGTGAGGACTGGTTGTGGACTGGTGAGTACTGGTGAGGACTGGTGAGGACTGCTAAGTACTGGTGAGGACTGGTTGTGGACTGGTAAGTACTGGTGAGGACTGGTGAGGACTGGTTGTGGACTGGTAAGTACTGGTGAGGACTGCTAAGTACTGGTGAGTACTGGTGAGGACTGGTGAGGACTGGTTGTGGACTGGTAAGTACTGGTGAGGACTGCTAAGTACTGGTGAGGACTGGTAAGTACTGGTGAGGACTGGTTGTGGACTGGTAAGTACTGGTGAGGACTGCTAAGTACTGGTGAGGACTGGTAAGTACTGGTGAGGACTGGTGAGGACTGGTTGTGGACTGGTAAGTACTGGTGAGGACTGCTAAGTACTGGTGAGGACTGCTAAGTACTGGTGAGGACTGCTAAGTACTGGTGAGGACTGGTTGTGGACTGGTAAGTACTGGTGAGTACTGGTGAGCAGAGGTTTAGCAGAGAGAGTTTAATCAGGTGTAACTCAAACTCACAGCTAGGCTCCGTCCCCTGACGGAGGAGACGACTACCTGGCTGTTTACTGTTTACCTGGGTTTGCCACCAGTCTGACCAGTTGACAGAACTCTGAATGAGTCAGACACTGAGTGTTTTTCCTAATTCTGCTGACAGATTCATGGTTTCTGTCTCTTTTTGGGCGGCTTTGATCATAGGCCTGGCTGTGACCTAACCTCGTGCCGTTAGTTTGAAGGTGAACAGGCTCATTAAAGGGAGACAGCTCTGATCGGTGTAGGAGCCTGGTCTGAGCTCTGAGGGCTCCTCTACTCAGACAGTGATAAATGACGAGTGTTTGCATCAGTGACACAGATACAAACGCTACTTCTGAGCCTCCAGCACGTGCTGAGGTTTCCCGTATGGACGGCTAAAAGTGCCAAAATTAAAGAAATAAATGCATTAAATCATTAAATATGACAATTCATTAAAATTTAAATTAAATACATTGATGTGTTATTAAATGTCATTAATTAATAAAATACCAATTCATTTTAGGTTTAAAAAAACATACATTTAATTCATTATTTAATGATGTATTTAATTATTTATTTCTTTTTGGCACTTTTAGGACTAAAAGTGCCAAAAATCCTGAACTGATTTTATCTGTCAACGTCGCCCATCAACGTCAGTGGGCGGGGCTAACCCAATCTAGTCTGATCCATTGCTTTGGTCTGTTTAGTTTGTCTAAACGTGGGGGCTGTGTTGATGGAGGATCTCCGTGAGCTTTCTAGAGAGCTGCTCAGCGATGTGGAAGCAGGAGCTGCTGAGCCCGAGCACGTAGCGTGTAAAGCAGAGGAATTTATCCCAGTTGCTGGAGTTACTTCCGCACTTTCGAACCCCAGTCACTGACTAGTAGTACACCTGGCTGACATGCATTGATTTCGCTTACCTTGGACAGGTGTAAGGGTACATGATGGAACAGCAGGTATCTGCTGTGACTGAGGACTTCTGCTCAGAGCTTCCTCAATCAAACGCGCTGCTTCTCTCAGCAGCTCTGGGAGCTTTCTGACATTTTGTCCTGCACCTCACACGCTGTACCAACACTGGGGCTAGAGGACCGAGTCTAGAGGACCGAGCCTAGAATTTTAGCTGTTGCCAATAAAATTTTGTTTAATAGAGTATCCAAACCAACGTAGAGGTGAAAAGCACCACCCAGTGTATCGGGGTGTGTTCACAAGCTCTGCATCTATCCTTTATCTGGAATCGATTAGCCTTGACTAGGTGCTAGGATCCGCCCACCGACTTTGATGGGCGAGGTTGACAGATAAAGTCAAACAAATAAATCATTAAATAATTAAATATATAGGTTTTTTTACTTTAAAATGAAATGTATATTAATTAATGACACATTTAATAAGACTTATGTATTTAATTCCAATTTTAATGATTTAAGTTTAATGATGTATTTATTGATTTAATGTTTTCGTCCTCCCTATTCCAGAGGTTCAGGACACAAACAGCTAAGGAAGCAGATGGTTGTGGCTTGGTGTGAGTTATTTACTTGCTGATCAGGCCTCCTCCAGGTGGAAGGTTGGGGATGTTCTCTGCACCGATGCTCCTCAGGACAGACACCAGGTCGGGGACTCCAGCCTCCCCACAGCTGCCCAGTAACTCTGCACACAAGCGGGACAAATCTGTCTGCTTATGCTGGAAACTGAGGTGAGAAATGGGAATCAGCTCCGAATCTGCTGCAACACCGGCAGACTAATTCAAATATTTGAACAAGCTGAAGAATGTGTGTTTAGTCTCCTGAAACTTAGTACGCTCAGGCCTCCATTTCAAGTATTTTCTGCTGTTTTTTTTATAGCAGATACTCTGAAAGGTCAGTGTTCAGCTTACGTTGTCTGCGCGCACGCGTGCGCACACACACGTGTGTTTGGGGCAAAAGCTACATTCTGAGGTGGCAACAATCTGAAAAATCCAAAGCCAAACTGGGGGAAAATAGGCTTTTATCTAAATAGAGAGAAGAGAAGGGGTGATGACCAAGGTCCCAGAGGTCCACCAGGTGACGTGAGTCAGAGCAGCAGGAGCCGGAGCACTCACCTTCAACACGAGCCTCCAGGTATTTATCCAGCTCCTCTTCCTTCTTCACGGCCTCCTCTGAGATCTTGGGGGCTCCGGGGAAACACACCAACACCACACTCATGTTGTCCCTGCTCCCCTGCACAGGTGAGCAAACAGGACATTAGTGAGAGGAAGCCCAGCTCCCAGCCAGCCCGACTCTACATTCGTTCAGGCTAGATGCATCTGACCTTTGACCTCCGGGAGGGAAGCTCACCTTGTGCAGACACGTGTCCACCACTGAGTTGCAGACCTTCTCCAGGTCGTCACACACCAGCAGGCGTGAGCGGACAAAGTCACACAGCTCCTCGTTGGACATGACGTCCCAGATTCCGTCGCAGGCCAGCACCACGAACTCGTCTCCTTCGGCCACCCGCTCCAGCACGCACACCTCAGGCTCGGGGCTCACCAGCTGCTCCGTGGGGCCCTTCCCGTCCACACACTTGTAGTCGTAGTCCCCCAGGGCCCGGGACACGGCCAGGGAGCCGTTCACCCTCTGGATCATGACCGAGCCGCCGGCCTTCTGGATGCGCTCCTTCTCGCGGGGGTTGCAGGGCTTGTGGTCCTGGGTGGAGAAGCCCACCTGGGAGTCTCGGCTGAGCACGGCTCGAGAGTCGCCACAGTTAATGAAGTAGAGGTGGGAGGGGCTGAGCAGCACGCACACGGCGGTGGAGCCGCTGCGGTCCAGGCCCTGCCTCAGGTCGGAGAAGCTGCGCATGTACTCGTCGATGTTGAGGAAGCCCGAGCGGATGCCGTCCTTCACGCCCTCGATGGAGCTGGATTCGGAGGTGAAGTCGGCACCTCCGGACAGGATGTGTTCCAGCAGGTGGGCGGAGCAGTAGTTGGCCACCCGGGAGCCCGCGTGGCCGTCGTAGACGGCGAAGAAGGACCAGTCGGCGAGTCCGTGGGGAAGGCCGACCACGGCCGTGTGAGCGTCCTCCATCTCCACCCGCCAACCCTGCATGGAGCTGAGGCCGTAGCGCAGGCCGTTCCCCTCGCCGTGGGCGCTGTGCTTCTCAGTCTTGGGCTTGTCCAGGAATGCACCCATGGCTGCTCACCGCTCTAGATTCACTGAGAGACAGCGAAAAAGACGGGAATCAAAGTCAGCACGGACCAGAAGATGCCCCATCACTAGGGCTGAGGTAATCCGTTACTTCAGTACTCCACTATTCTAGCCATTATTCTGGCGAGTAATCGGACAAGAACTATACAGCGCACACTGAGACTTTTTTTTTTTTTTTTACATCACTCTAACTTTATTGAAAAGCCTCCGTAACGTTCTTATTCCGATGAACCTGCTCAAAATAATACAAACTTAGCTACGGCGTTAATTAAACTGACATTAACAATTTAACTAACTGAAGTTCAGGCTTTAACAAACTCACTACAGCATAATTATCTTCAGCAAAAACTGAGCTGAGTTGGGGGAACGTGCTAGCTAGCAGATTAGACACCGCCTTGATTAAAGTAGTGACTCAGCGTTTCCACAGAGCTGTAAACAAAGTGTGTTAGCTAGCAGACTTCTCTCAGTCATGGATCACACTGATTTCTGCTAATTGCTGCTAATTATCGTTAGCTTAGCTTGCTGTTTCTGGTCCGCTCTGTGGACTTTTAGCAGCGATGTTTCCTTTGGAGGTGCTGCAGCAGCAGCGTTGTGCTATTATGCTAAGCTAAGTGCATCTTCCAGTAGATACGTTGCTCTACGTTAGCTTTTCTTTTTAATTCTTTGCAATCTGCTCCTGACATGGATCTTCAGAGACGTATCAGCAGCCGAAGCAGCAACAGAAATGAGGATCCGTGTCAAACAGTGAGAAGTATAGCACACAAATCATTTTTATCAAAGCTTTTTAGTCATCAAATCACTGGAATTACTCAAATAATCGTTTCCATAAACTGGATCCTTTCCTGTCAGTAACACCTGAGGTCTGGAGGTCCTGCTCTGCTCCCTACAACCTCCCTGATTCCAACAGCAGCCTGTAAACCAGCCGGTGGTGTCAGCAGCTGAGCAGGCTGCTGCAGGCGGTGATTGATGGTGGAGCCAGAGATCCTGACGTTAGGACAAAGAGAAGGAACCACAGAGGAGCATTGAGGGAGGCTGTGAAGCTCACCTGAGCTGCCATCTCCACCAGATGCCATTAGCTAATGAGACATTACTGAAAAACAAAGGCTGAACCTCCTTTTAAACACATTTCCGGCTAAGCAACCCTGAGAGGAGCAGCCCTGAGAGCTGCAATCACACGTTCAACTTCAGGAACTTCCTTCCTATGGAGGCAGGCGAGATCCCCCCAACCAGAGCTACGTAGCTCACAGAGCTCTGGGAGAGATCAGGTTGGTCCAGGGCAGCATCAGGGTCAGTCCATCTACAAGGTTTCCATCAGAAGAAGAGAGAGAGGCTGGAAGCACTTGTGAAGAGGTGTGAAAACCTTCGACTCAGCACCGGACCAACCAGTGGACCTGCCTGGAGCCACTGGTTCCTCATGTTCCTCTGACATCACTCTAGTCAGTTCCAGCATTAACGCAACACTCCTGCCATGCAGACGTGCACTGCGTGTAGCGCACGTGAGACGTCACACAACGGGAAATGCCCCAACCTGGGTTTTAAAATAGTCATTTGCTGCCTCACTCCCAAAGAAGGCAGGTAGACAGAAGGAATGAGCCTTCGCAGCAACGTGCACGTGTGCACGAAGAAGGCAGGTAGACAGAAGGAATGAGCCTTCGCAGCAACGTGCACGTGTGCACAAAATGATGTTGTCTATGTGTGAGAAAAAGAAAACTCTATAAACAAACCAGACTGGTTTAGATTTCATGCTAAGGGTGGGACAGCGGACCAGACCAGCAGACGGTCAGACCAGCAGACAAACAGACGGTCAGACCAGCAGACAAACAGACGGTCAGACCAGCAGACGGTCAGACCAGCAGACAAACAGACCAGCAGACGAAAAGACAGTCAGACCACAAAAGCAGACGGTCAGACCACAAAAGCAGACGGTCAGACCACAAAAGCAGACGGTCAGACCAGCAGACGACCGGAAAAACAAACGGTCAGACCAGCAGACAGACAAACAGATGGTCAGACCAGCAGACGACCAGAAAAACAAACGGTCATACCAGCAGACAAACACACCAGCAGACGAACAGACGGTCAGACCAGCAGACGAACAGACCAGCTGACAAACAGACCACAAAAGCAAATGACCAAAAAAGCAGACGGCCAGACCATCAGACGGCCAGACCAGAAAAGCAGACAACCAGAAAAGCAGACGGTCAGACCAGCAGATGACCAGAAAAGCAGACGGTCAGACCAGCAGACGACCAGAAAAACAAACGGTCATACCAGCAGATGGTCAGACCAGCAGACGGTCAGACCAGCAGACTGCCAGACCATCAGACTACCAGACCGTCAGTCAGTCAGACCATCAGTCGGTCAGACTCGGACCAGCCTCCGTGGCGCTGAAGCAGCCACATTCCTGTGTGTGAGGAAGTGTGTCCACATGTGTGAGAGAAAGAAATCTGCTCTACTCACCAGCAGCCATTCTCTCTAAAAATAAAACAAACACCCCGCCGTTGCCTAGCAACCACCCACCCTGCAAGACAAACATCCAAGCTGAGCTTCATTCAGTGACATCCCCCTCTGTGTCTCAGCTCTGAAACTCTCTCACACTCACACACAAACACACACACACACACACACACACAAACACACACACACACACACACGAGGGTTGCATCATCCAGCCATGAAGCAGCTGCAGCAGCCAGACCCTGAAAGGACACATGCAGGCTGCAGGAATAGATGCGATTTCTGACAGACGTGGCAAAACTGGCTGCTGAAACACACACACACACACACACACACACAGGGGCACGTAAAACCCCTCAATCATGAGCGTGGAAGGAGCACCTCTGGACCACTGAACCCCCCCAGACTGGTGTCAGGCCTGCAGACCCCCCAGCTGACGTGCATGGCTGCCAACAGAAGCTGCTTGTTTCTGAAAGGGGAAGTAGAATGTTGGGATTACATAATCCTGCAGAGGGACAGCAGCTAACGCTAACGCTGCTGTAAATGTGTAACTTTTTATAAAAAAAAACAAAAAAAAACAAGGAAATGTGCTTCTAATGAGATCAATGTGTCACTATCACATAATTTGAGTTTATCTTCAAGCTAAACAGCGAGACTTAAAGAAAACCCTGGAGCAGCAACAACCTTAAAGCTTTTTAGGTTGTGGCGGCGCTAACGATGCGTTACTGCTCTGACTGGCCAGGCTAGCATCTCCAAACATTCCCGCCATCTGAGGCTCACCTGAGGGACAGAGCAGCTCCACCCTCAGGTGAGCCTGGCTGCTCCCAGAGGCTGCTGCTGGAGCAGCTTCATCCAGACGCTGCATACACAGCCGTGAGATCTGAACTAGGAGCCTGGATCAGGACCCGGCGCTGCTGTGAACTGGTTCACGCCATAGCTCTACCTGTACATCCAAACTAGGGCTGAAACAATTATTTGAATAATTCCAGTAATTTGATGACTAAAAAGCTTTGATAAAAATGATTTGTGTGCTACACTTCCCACTGTGTTTCACACGGATCCTCATTTCTGTTGCCGTTTCGGCTGCTGATACATCACTGAAGATCCATGTGAGTGCGGATTGCAAAGAATTTAATATTAAAAAGAAAAGCTAACGTAGAGCAATGTGTCTACTGGAAGATGCAGTTAGCTTAGCATAATAGCACAACGCTGCTGCGCCTCCAAAGGAAACATCCGGTCTCTGCTAAAAGTCCGCAGATTGGACCAGAAACAGCGAGCTAAGCTAATGATAATTAGCAGCAATTAACAGAAATCAGTGTGATCATGATGGAGAGGAGTCTGCTAACTAACACACTTTGTTTACAGCTCTGTGGAAACGCTGAGTCACTACTTTAATCAATGTGGCGGCTAATCTGCTAGCGAGCACGTTTCCCCAACTCAGGTCAGTTTTTGCGCAATTATGTTATAATAATAATCCAGGGAAAATAAAGTGCTGTAGTGAGTTTGTTAAAGCCTGAACTTCAGTTAGTTAAATTGTAAAAGTCAGTTTAATTAACTCTGCATCTAAGTTTGATGTTATTTTGAGCAGGTTCAACGGAACAAGAACGTTACGGAGGCTTTTCAATAAAGTTAGAGTGATGTAAAAAGAAAAAGAGTCTCTTGTATAGTTCTTATCCTATTACTCGATTATTCGTCAAAACAATCGATAGAATACGCGATTACTAAAATAATTGATTGTTCCAGCCCTAATCCAAACCAGCTGTTTCTGACCTCTTAACCTTCGTCACATCTGGAACAGGGCAGCACCTTTGCAGCGGGTGCAATCGCTCTTTATTAACGTGTCTGGAAGCGTTCATCAGCAGCAGGGTCCAAAGGTGCTCAGTCAATCATTACTGCTGGGAATGTTCTGCACCGTCACGCCCACGGTGATTCCATACCAACACACCACAAGCTGGTGCACAGACCTGCACCAACCCGTGGGGAGAGGGAGGGACTGTGGAAACGCGTTTGCTGTGGTTCTACAAAAAAAAACCTCATTCTGAAGCACGCTACTGTTAATAAAGCTCAGAGTTTAAAAAACCTGAAAGCAGACGAATCCTTTGTCGTTCTAAAGAGGAGATGTTTGTAAGCGCTAAGTAGCATTAAGATGCTAACACTTCCCATCACAACTGTAAATGTGTAAACTGATGCAGAAAGCCAGCAATAAATGACCCAAGTTACACATTAACTTAACATTAAACTGTTTCTATCCAGGCCAATCTGACAATATGTAGTGAACAAACGTGCGCCTGGTGTGTTTTTCAGGCATTACTCCGCCTGCGCAGTCACAACATCCTGAAAACAACACCTGAAACGACTGTCAGTCTAAACATAAAACCATCACATATATTTGCATTTACAGCCAAGATGCAATCAAACACTGATAAGCAAAGATGACTGACTAAAGGATAACATTAATGAAGGCTGACGGGTACGCAGCCACGTTGCCCCAAGTTACAACCCCTGGGGAAGCAACCGTAAAGCTTGCAGGAAGTTCCTCTTGATCAGGCTGTGAGGGAGGCCTGAGCGGCTCAATCTGCCTCTGCTCATCGCTCACCTGTTGGCCTTATCACACGCAAGTAAACTGGAGAAGACGGCGGCCACGCCAGTAAGAACAGTTGCTCCTTTATCCAAGAAGACGGAGGAAAATGAAAAAGCCTTTTGAAAGTCATCGTTACAAAGAGTCAGAAACCTTTCTCAAGACTCTATAAACAGATAAATACTGTGTTTTTCCAATAAAAGAACTTTTATTCATCAGAAGGAAAAAAAGGGTTTGAAGTTCCAAACCAGGCTAATATCTAAGGCCAAACCTAACCTGGTGGACATGTCAGCCGCAGCATCCTGTCACCTGTAACCCTGCCTGGAGGTTTAATGTGTCCGGAAGCATCATTTCACCTATTTATAGACACCCACGTGCACGTGTTACAGCATCCTGGTGTTTCCTGACTCAGTCAAGTCTCATTTGAGACAGTAAGACTGTAATTAACAAATGTGTAAATGACTGTTACACACAAAGACAGAATAGGACGAGTAGGACCAGGAGCGCACACGTTATGTTCAGTTTCCTGCCATATCTGCAGGAGAAGGTCACACCTCTGGGATCTTCTTCCAAAGCTGAGGGAATCTGACCAGGTAGACACGCTTTTCCCACCCCAAAGCTGGGAAACCAGACTCAAGTCCTAGGTCATCAAAAAGCTGCAGTCTAGTTAAAAACATTTATGAAAAACAGGACAAATTCAGAGAGGAAATAAGATGTTAATGAACACGACTGTTTATAAACACTAAATATTTACTTAATGTTATATTTACATTAAGTCAAATAAAAAAGAAAGCCCTTAAAACCAAATTTGCATGTTAGAATAAGGAATAAATCTTGCTTTATAACGCTAAAGCCACAAAGTCCGCTGGACTGTCATTAGCAACTTAGGGCTAAATTAGCTAGCTGGAGAACAAACTGGGCATGTGGGCCACCTTGTCCTCTGACTGACAGTAAACGCGCTGCTAATATAAAACTTTGTGCTTGATTCAAAATGACTTAACCTCGCTGTCTGTAGCCGCAATGCTAATTCTGGCAATGGTCTCGGCTTTGTGCCATAACGTCACTGAACAACACAAATTATACTGCACGAACCAACTGGCTGTTTCTGGACATGCGTTTGTGTGTTAAATACCGATCCACTGACCACATGCCCCAACCCATTTCACACCGGTCTCCTTACGGAAAGGCCTAGTTTGCCAGTGTTTTGAGCTAACCTCGGCTAACTGGCTAATGTTGCGTTTCACACTTGTATGTCGATGAGAAGCACATCTCCCTATCTTGTCAAATTCATGCTAATGACGTTAGCATACATACACACACACACACACGCTCTCTCTCTCTCTCTCTCTCACACACACACACACACACACACACACACACACACACACACACACACACACACTAGCATGCTACTTACGTTCTCGGGCTGTTATGTGTGAATGTAGATCCACTCTTGGTTATCTTCTGGATTCTGCTTTTGTGTGAAGATGTATCGTTAACCTAGCTATCTAGGACGCTTACGTTAGCAAGCTAGCTATGTTATATTTCCTTATTTGACGAAAAATAGTCGAGATTGGCCTCAGAAGAACGGCGTTAATTCCTTTCTCGGTGGTTCCCTGCTTGGATGGCGTTGATTTTTACGCATGTTTGAAGCCAGTTCTGTCCTTCGTAAAAAACGAAGACAATTCCGATCGTTCCCTATCAAATATGGACACTGAGAATTGGCTATATTATACAACACTGACTAATCCAGTACTTTCTTCAATTGAAAGGCCAGAGCTATCCTTCGACTTTGGGTGCTGAACAAGAGGAGGTGTTATTTTTGGCATCTGTTTCGTGATTGGATAAATCGCCCAGACAAACTGGTTTATGATTTGTTACTTTTACTGTCAATCACTTCTGCCCCTCTCCAAAGCGCAATTCCATTGGTCAATGATGGACATTTAGTGACGCGCTCTCTCTGTAGATACACTCCTAACCTGTTATGGCGTACACCGAAGCCAATGAGGGTAGGCGGTGTCAGTCTGGTAAAAATAAACATTGAACGTTGCGACACGAGTCGATTAACTCTATCCGCCAAGACTGTTGCTAAAAATGGAAATATCTACATAAACTGCGTCGATTTAAACATACATTTCAGGTTTTCTCGATTGGAAGTTACTCCGTGCTCGGGAGAAGAGTGTCCCGGAGTAGATAACAAGCGCAACTTCAACCAAGCGCCGCTTTGAACGCGATCCAGTGGCCTCAAACATAAAAAGAGAAATCTAGAAGGAAGCCGAAACCCTCAAAGAATATCGATACAAAAGAATTCAATGTATTTTTGATCCAACATTTGGTATTGTGTTTTGGATCAACATTCAGGTGAGAACCTTGTTTAGAGTCGTTAAATAGGCCATTCTTCACAATGACTGTTTCTCTAAGTTGTCCCTAATTTTGTCCCCTTGGACAAAATTACCAATAAATTCTGCTAATGAAAGTCCAGACGTTTTATTTATAAAATGTCACTTTTCACTGGGGCAAAACTAAGTGATTATAGTTTAGCTATTCAGAAATAAGAATTAAAATCCAGGCAGATGTAAATACAGCTGTGGTGGGAAGATTAAACCACAAGCGTTGTGTATAAGTGCGTTTGTAAAGATGTTTAGTTAGATCAGTGGATCAGTGTGATCAGGATGTGTGTGTGTGTGTGTGTGTGTGTGTGTGTGTGTGTGTGTGTGTTTTCTGATCTGTTATCATTTTGTCTCTTGGCCTCAGGATTATACTAACGTTTTATTAATGAAAAACTCATCAGATATCAGAACACTCCCCTAAGGAAGCAGCCAGGGTTATGAGATACAGTTCAGATTAAGTGTGTGTGTGTGTGTGTTAGAGCGTATAAAGAGTGGGAGCGAGTGTAAGACAGACAGTAGAGTGGTGTTTAATTTTCCAAGATAGGGGATTATCACTGGCAGAATTTGATCACTCTGCTCTGATCACGATGTTCAATCACAGCTTATCCCAAATATTAAACTCTCTGCCTTTTGTCCCTTTCCCCTCAACCCCCACCCCCCACTCCCCACTCACACACGCGCCTGTGCGCTCACACACACACACACACACACACACACACACACACACACACACCTCATTCTCTTCTCATTGAGTAAAGTGGCCCGCTGAGCCGACTGTCGGGTGGTTGGTGTGTGATTGTGTAGCCACCTGGTCGTCTCAGGGGATGGTGGGGATGGGGAACGTCTGGGAGGAGCAGCAGAGCCGGGGAGGGGATGTGGAGCTGTTGATGGGTGGAGGGGGCCAGGGCGGGTGTCCCTGATGGGGGCTATTCTCGGCTTTAGCGTCTTATAGAGGCAGCTAAGGAGAGTAAATTAAAAAACTGTTACGTCTAATCCAGAGCACCAGGAACAAGTGGCACACACTCCAAAATCTGATCCCTCGTGTTTACACAGATCTGGATGAGCTTAAGCACCCACACGCACACCACATGCACACATGCCCCTAAATTACACACATATACACATGCACACATGTTCCCTGCTGCTAAATGCTCTCTGATTGTGTTCAGCCATAAAGGAGGGGGGCAGAGCCCCTGATCTGCACTCTCATTTTCAGCCTGGAGGATCTGGACCTGAAGCATCTGGGTCACGTAACAACTTCAATCTTCTGCTTGTTCATTCCCAGTTTTAAAGAGCTTAGAGTGACCGACCTACACATACAAACACGCACACACACACACACACACACACAAGTGCACATACATAGACACACACAATAGTTTATGAAGAGGCGCGTAACCGGTGGCACACTGACGGATTTAGAGAGCTTCCGCGTTCTCTACGTCCGGAAACTCTATTTGTGTGGTTCTACTGCCGCCTAGTGGCTAAATTATGTGTTTACAAGACAGTGCTACTTTAATTGGTGACCACAAGGAGGCGCTAATGAACAACGCAGCTGCAATAAAAGAAAAGCGAATTATGAGATAAAATGTCTTTTTTTTATATTATTCATATAAACATAGTTATAGTATAGCTCACAAAAATATGTGCTTGTGTGTACGTTAATATACAATTGAATGAACATATTTTATGATTAATTAAATGTTTGATGCAGTTTTGAAAATAAGATTTGAACCTTTGAAAGCCCAGGAGGAGCGCCTTAAAGTACCAAAGGTAGAAAAGCACCCTCCGCCAAGCAGTGATAAATAGGCCTCCAAAAGACGTATAAAAATAGTAATAGTAGTAATACCAGATTACTTAACATGGTAGGTTGCTCTATGATCAAAGCAAATTATGATCAAAACCCCTTGGTTGTAATCTTTGGAAGATCAAAGGTCCAAGTCCCTTCGGAATCCGGAACATCACCAAGATTTAATCATCTGTTCTTTGATCCACTTATCAACGTTTTCTGAACAGTAACATCCGTTAATACCCATGCGAGTCATGGCAGATAGACGCCGGCTGTCACGTCGCCTCCTCGGCGGAGGTAATAATAATAACAATAACAAGGCCTAAATATTTAGACTTTGTTTGTAATAGGGGATACTATCGTGCGCTGGGTGTATATATTCCGTCTCTAAAAGTAGTGCTCCAGGTGAGGCTCGAACTCACAACCTCGGCATCGCTCAGCTGTATACTGTCATATAAGTACCGCGCGCTAACCGATTGCGCCACTGGAGCCCCGCAGTAACCAGCCGATAAGTGGCCATAAGAACAAAACAGACCGACGACTCGGGCACGGACGGGACTTTGTTTGCGTGTTTACACCAGCTCGGTAGTGCAGACAATGAAGCCGGACCGAAAAGCTGCAGAGTTTAAGTCCCAAACGCTGAAGTGGAGCCGATTTACCTGCTGCGTTCACGGACCGCTCAAACGGCTCCGAATTTTGACAACAGTGTGACATCCGGGTCTTTCTAATGCCGCAAAACTGTAGACATCGTTCGCGATGCAACATTTTTAGTTTTTGTCCATTGCGTGAACACTGTAGACACCAAAAGACACTATTAAACCCGAGTAACACAAGTTGTTGTTGCTATCCCTTCAACAAAGTGTAACCAAACCTTAAACAAAAGTGCTGCTTTACACTTTGGTTGCAATTCCGTACTTACACTTTCTCCTCTTGAACACACTTAGACACACACCTGAAAGCTCAAAACTGATCACCAATGGGCTACAAAGAAGCCAGAAGGCAGCGAGAGGACATCAGAGCGACTTTGGTGGACGGTGTCGTCAAGCAGGGCCCAGAAGCAGGTGCTCAGGGTCCCGTCAGAGGAGCCATCAGGCTGCTCTGGCCCTGGACTGGTTCACCAGCCATCATCAGTTTCGGTCTTGCCCCCCGACTCGCTGATTCCAAATCCTAGAGAGGAATTTTGGTTTTCTGTTTACTAAAGATGACACATTTATGTCCTCCAACCACACGGCCGTGCGCTCTTCTGCGGGCACTGGAACAGGCCTGAGGAGGCACGGAGGTCAGCCCAGGGATGGATTCAGCACCCACACAGATGTTTTCCTGATGCTGCTCCAGAGAAGACGTGTGTTTGGGATGCTGATGAGAACCAACACGAGTAAAGCAAAAGCATGTAGAGAATAATGGATGTTTACATCATTGTCACCATTCAATATCAAAGTCCAACACAGTATATCGATCTGTAAAGAACATCAAAGCAAAAGTTAGCAATCGTCACGATCAAAGTGAGCTGATACCCTGGAGAAGGGCCAGATGATGGAACAAGCTAGAATATGAGGACGTAGTCTTCAGGAGGCGTTACCTAAGGCCTTCATTATGAAGACGTTCCTCTTTGTGACCAGTAATCAGATTACTTTACCCCGGGGCCCTGAGTCTCGCTTCCTTACTGAAATAGCTAACAAACATTTCAGAATCAATGACGTATTTATAATTCATAGCATCAAGATGAGGAACCACCATTTTTTATCAAGTATGAATAATTTAGAAGATCCTGGCATTTAATTTATGGCTTTTTTTTGTATTTTGGGCGCTCCTAACAGAAGAGTCTAAGTGCGCAGCTCTGAGCAGCCTTTTCGCTTGTATTGATCGTCCGTGTTTGAGCAGCCTCATTTTTCTGCGACAGGAAGAAAAACCTCGCCCGTCCCCGACTGTGGCGGAAGGGACGAGAGCGAGGCGCGCACGAGCCCGAGGCTGCACGTGGAGCTGGACGACGCGACCCACGAGCGGACAGGCCTGGCTCCTCGTCACTCCTCGTCTCTCGCCGTGCTCGTGGCTCTCGAACCCCGTCAGCAGCGGGACAGGCTGATGAAAGAGAGTGTGTGACACCAGGCTGCAGCTGGCTGCTTTTATTCACACGGTCAGAATTCCACAGCACACACAGCAAACACCACAGAAACATCTGACAGGAGGAGCGGGAGCCCGCCGAGCCGGCTGCTCGTCGCAGGCTCACACATGCAGCGGCGAGGCCATTCTGACACTTCCTGCAGTCGCCCAGGAAGGTTGCCCCGGCAACCGTCTGCCTCAGCTGCAGCAGGAAGAGGCCTGAAGAGAGGATAGATGAGAGCGCCAGGGTCACCAGAGACGCGGCCTCCACCCGACCTTTGTCTCCAAATGTTGCAGGTACACAGAGACAGCAGAGGAGGAGATGACCCACTCACGCCCCCTTCCTGCTGCAACAGGAAGCGCTGGGATAGCGAGCGTGGCCATAGAAAGAGGAGGAAGAGATTTACATTTACACCAGCATCCAGGAGGCAGCTCCAGGCTCTGCGCCACAAGCTGGCTGGGTTCTTTCTGCCTCCCCTTGTCCTGATCCCAGTAGAAGTGAGGATTTCCGGGGAGATGACACCGTGTTTGTGTTCCAACGCAGCCATTTCCACCTCCCAGGAGAGGATGAAGAAGTGCAACAGCAGCAGGTTTTTAAAAAACCAGCCGGCCTTTAGTGCTTTTCCCTTTGGCCCAGCCTCGGAGCATCCGCCTCTGCCTCCGCTTCGCTTTATTCACATTTGAAAAGAACATCGGTCAACGCAAAGGTCAGCTATCTACAAGCCCGCATCCCCAAGCAAGCGCTTCCCGAGAGATTCCGATAAAAACCGATAAAACTGCACAACAATTCACAATGGACACAAAGTTCTGGCGGTCCGCGGGGTGAAGAAGCCCACCCTCGCGTGGGTCTGGACTCCATCCTCCTGTTCAAAGTGGGGACAGATGCTGTCAGAAGTGAGGGAGGGACTGGAGGAGCAGCGGCTCAGTCGTGGATGACGATGGGCCCTCGCATCCTCAGGCTGGGGTGGGGGTGCGGAGGGGCCAGCACCAGGCCCTGCGGCTGGCCCTGCGACACCCGCCGTAAGGTGATCTGCTCACACGGCTGCCGGCAGGCGCGCCTCAGCTGGGAGCGGGACAGCATCCGTCGGGCCCTCCTGGAAGAGGACAGGAAGTTGTTAGGAACGACAGGCGTCTCAAAGGCACCGCGGAGAAGAAAACCTGCAAAGGGTCCGACTTGGGCCCGGTCAAATCCCCCCAGCCTCGTTCACTTAAAGCGGGGCTGAAGGGTTCTTAGGTCACTGAGGCCCGAGGCAGCACTGGAACCCTGGAAGGTCAAAGGTTAAACCTGCAGCCGGGTACAGCTAACGTCAGCCGGCTGGAAACCAAAGCCGGCGCAGCCGCGTCTCAGCAGGCTGAGAGCCGCCTGGGCCTGGAGGTCAACCTGCAGCCACCAGGAGGAGGGACGGCGGCGCCCAGCAGCATCTGGACTTCCTGCTCTCCCCCGCCAGCACAGACACACCCGCCTCCTCCGGGATCGCCGCTGTCCATAAAAGGAGCGGCGGAACGAGCGGGCGCCAAAGGCACGGCGGAGCCTGACGGTGACGACGACACGAGGCGGAGAGCGGCGATAGAGTGGAGAAGAAGATAAGAGCCTGAAGAGTGGAGAAGAAGATAAGAGCCTGAAGAGTGGAGGCCCGTTTGGGAGCTCCAGCTTTGTCTGCTCAGCTGCTGCAGGAGGAGAAGAGCAAACACGTCAGTCCACACACAAACATTCGCAGCTGCACGTTTGCGTTCTGGCTCTGGCCTCGTCCACGTCCCCTCTCTACGTCCCCTCTCCACGTCCCCTCTCCACGTCCCCTCTCCACGTCCCCTCTCTACGTCCCCTCTCCACGTCCCCTCTCCACGTCCCCTCTCTACTCCACCAAACATGGAGTTTTTCCTCCACAGCTAAATGAAGCAGAGAACAATTTTCTCCAGCTCCCACCGAGTCCGGAGCCCAGGAAGGCTTCATGCTTCATGGGGCTCCAGGGACCCGAAGTGATTAGCAACCACACGGTTATTCAGGGGTTTTTCACTCTACTCCGCCCTCCGTCTGAGGGAGAGACGTGAGAGCGGGAGTGTGGACTAGGGCACACGGAGCCGGACTCAGGCTAACCCGGCTGGGATCCGTGGCCCTGCAGCCCTGCGTCACCTGCTAATGATCTCTCCACTGGAGGCCCAGCGCTCCTGGCTCACGGCTCCACCTGCACCAGTTAGCGGCTCTAATTTTAGCCCCCGTGGACGGAGGGA
Organism: Pao palembangensis; assembly: GCA_015343265.1. Taxonomy (NCBI): domain Eukaryota; kingdom Metazoa; phylum Chordata; class Actinopteri; order Tetraodontiformes; family Tetraodontidae; genus Pao; species Pao palembangensis. Next base: position 216,715 of record CM027084.1, on the reverse strand, counting down.
GGCTGTGAGGGCTCATGTAGACACGGCTGGAATGGAGGAACAGCCTTGTCTCACAGGCAAACATGGAGCCGGAGCCTGGGCCAGAACCTGGGCCAGGGCCAGAACCAGAGCCAGAGCTGGAGCCAGAACCAGAGCCTGGGCCAGGGCCAGAACCAGAGCCAGAGCTGGAGCCAGAACCAGAACCTGGGCCAGGGCCAGAACCAGAGCCAGAGCTGGAGCCAGAACCAGAACC
>CM027084.1:146309-206703 GCA_015343265.1 Pao palembangensis | reverse complement strand
CACAGTTTATCCAGCTAAACCAGAGTTTATCCAGCTAAGCCACAACTAAGCCAGAGTTTATCCAGCTAAGACAGAGTTTATCCAGCTAAACCACAGTTTATCCAGTTAAGCCACAACTAAGCCACAGTTTATCCAGCTAAACCACAGCTAAGCCAGAGTTTTTCCAGCTAAACCAGAGTTTATCCAGCTAAGCCACACTTTATCCAGCTAAGCCACAGCTAAGCCAGAGTTCATCCAGCTAAACCACAGCTAAACCAGAGTTTATCCAGCTAAGCCACAGCTAAGCCAGAGTTCATCCAGCTAAGCCACAACTAAGTCACAGTTTATCCAGCTAAACCAGAGTTTATCCAGCTAAGCCACACTTTATCCAGCTAAGCCACAGCTAAGCCAGAGTTCATCCAGCTAAACCACAGCTAAACCAGAGTTTATCCAGCTAAGCCACAGCTAAGCCAGAGTTCATCCAGCTAAGCCACAACTAAGTCACAGTTTATCCAGCTAAACCAGAGTTTATCCAGCTAAGCCACAACTAAGCCAGAGTTTATCCAGCTAAGACAGAGTTTATCCAGCTAAGCCACAGTTTATCCAGCTAAATCAGAGTTTATCCAGCTAAACCACAGCTAAGCCAGAGTTTTTCCATCTAAACCAGAGTTTATCCAGGTTAGCCACAGCTAAGCCAGAGTTTATCCAGCTAACCACAGCTAAGCCAGAGTTTATCCAGCTAAGCACACATGCACCTGAGGAGGAGGGGGCTGCTCACCTGCTGCACATATCTGTCGGTGGTCTTCCACATGTAGTAGTACTCTATGATGCTGGTCAAGGACTTCCAGGGCAGCTTCAACAGAGAGCAGGGGAGGGGGGAGGGGGGGCACAGGCAGCTCGTTAATGACGTTAACATCTCAGCTGCAAACATCTGCGTGCACAGTCATGAGGGAGGAGCCGGCGGCCCCCAGCTCTGAGCCTGCTCAACCACCGCACGGCGCTAACAGCTCAGCCAGGGCTGCAACGTGCACACACGCGCGCACGCTAACAGCTCAGCGGGTTTTCTCTTTGTTCTCCAACATGCAACGAAGGAGCTGGAAGAACGGAAACGGAGCCGAGCCCTGCAGGAGTCAGAGGCGGAGGCCCCTGAGAGGAACCAGGATCTGGTCCCAGCCCAGCTTAGAGCAGCTTTAACCCCGCCTCCCTCCACACGCTCGCACCACAGCCGCACTTACAAAGTCTTGTCGGATGTCGTTGAAGTCTTTCCCGTATTTCTCCAGCGCCTCTTCGAACATGGCGGCCTCGGAGGCGCTCCACTCCTCCATCTCATCCCTGCAGAGCACGGGGCCCCCTGCTGGGACCAGCACGCTCAGAGCACTGGACAGGTCGTAGTGAAGACGATGGAGAGTGTCCATAGCGTGGAACTGGAGGGGAAAGGTTCAAACACGAGCATCAGCTGCTGTGTGTGAGTGTGTGTGTGTGTGTGTGTGTGAGTGTGTGTGTGAGTGTGTGTGTGAGTGAGTGTGTGTGAGTGAGTGTGTGTGTGAGTGTGTGTGTGTGTGTGAGTGTGTGTGTGTGTGTGAGTGTGTGTGAGTGTGTGTGTGAGTGTGTGTGTGAGTGACTGTGTGTGTGAGTGTGTGTGTGTGTGTGAGAGTGTGTGTGTGTGTGTGTGTGTGTGAGAGTGTGAGTGTGTGTGAGTGTGTGTGAGTGTGTGTGTGTGAGTGTGTGTGTGTGAGTGTGTGTGTGTGAGTGTGTGTGTGTGTGTGTGAGTGTGTGTGTGTGTGAGTGTGTGTGTGTGTGTGTGTGTGAGAGTGTGTGTGTGTGAGTGTGAGTGTGTGTGTGAGTGTGTGTGAGAGTGTGTGTGTGTGTGTGTGTCAGACTCACCAGTGTGATATCTCGTGAGGCTGCAGCGGCGCTCATGTGTAAGCTGGGCTGTCTGACTGAGCTGCTGCAGTCCAACGCCCGAGCAAACGTCCCAACCGCCCTGGCAACACCATTCACAGAGGGCGTTACTGAGCACGCTTCCCTTTGCTAAACCATCTAGACCAGAGGTGGGCAAACTGAGGTCCGGGGGCCACATGTGGCCCAGTGAACTGTTTAATCCGGCCCGCAGAGCCTTCACAATAATCTCTCCAAAAGCCAAATGAAGCTTGATTGGTTAGAAAAAGGTTCAGACCCCCCCTTCAGCTAGCATGCTAACATGTCCTCTCAAGAAGGCGGGGCCAAACATCATCTGGAGCTTCATCTTCAATCTCTAGTTGCACCAGTTTACAGGCTCTTCAATATTTTCTCAGTCAATAGTCCATCAAGCAGGATTTTTAGCTAACCTCTGACCCTCACTGGGGGTGTCACCCCGTGTTTCCACCGGATGCGGTGCGTCCCCGTCCGTCTGTCTGTCACAATCTACAGGAAGTCGGGTGCAAAGAGAAAAATAAAACATCCGGGAAAATCTCAAAATAAAAGCTCCCGTATTTAGAGCGATCTTTGTCAACAGGACGCTGAAAACCAAATCACGTACGATCGCGAGAGATTAGCACTTTGTAGTTTTTAAAGGAGCCACAGAAGAAGACGCTCTTTGATCCTAGAGGAGGAAAACTTCCCCTTTCTTCAGATCTTGGTGACTCCACCATGAGGAATTCTGTTAATGTTTCCTGAGATGTGTAAAACATCCATTATTTCTTGTAAATTCTGGTTATTTTGGTTATTTATTTAATATATTTGTAGATCTGCTGCAAACAAGAAGTGAACTTGATGTTGTTTCACACACCCACAAACGAGAGATAAAACGGCCCAAGACAAAGATGATTCACACATGGAATAACGTGAAAAACCATCGCTCCAAATACAGGAACCTTTATTTTGACAAATTTCTGGATGTTTTATTTTTTTCTTCGCACCCGACTTCCTGTGCCACACACGGTGCCTCGTGCTAGCTTGTTGCAGCGTGCTCCGTCCGTCCAAATAGAAGCCATGTGGATTTTTATGGAGGGCGACGGAGGCCAAGCCCTGCCGTGGGTGGAGCCTCCAGCCCTGCTGTGGGCGGAGCCACAGCCAGTGGAAACTGACGCATTGACTTGAATGGAATCTAACGGACGGACGGACAGATGGAGACGCACCACCTCCGGTGGAAACGGGGGACAGAGTCCTGCACCACCTGGCCGGCTTCATCAAGATCTAGAACCCAACGTGGCCCTCGGGCTAAAGAGCTGCCCTGCCCGGCTCTAGAAGGGTCATTTGTTGGTGTGGGTGCAGAGAGCTCACCGTGCAACAACCAGGAACTGGTCGATCTGTTTGTTGGTGAGGGGACATTCTGGATCCCACAGCTTCTCCTCCATCTTGGTCTGGTCCCTGTCGTCCGGCTCACCTGGAGACCAGCAGACAGGTGATTAGAAGCATGGCAGACGAGGAGAACCGTGCTCCACAGCCAGGAGAGAAGTCGGCTCTAAAAGCCCCCGAGCTCACTTTTGAAGACTATTCAGTTCACTCCTGGCATGAAACGAAGTCCCAACTGTGTGTGTGTGTGTGTGTGTGTGTGTGTGTGTGTGAGAAACCGTGTAATTAATTGCTCCTGTCAAGTGTGACCAACACATAAACAAGGGCTGTCAATCATGCTGTTTAACACCAGAACTTAATTTACCCCCAGACAAAAAGCTCATTATTACCAATCAATCAATCTTTATTTATTTATTTGGAACCTTTCACACATTAAGTAGCACAAAGTGCCTCAGAGATAGTGAGAAAAACATGACCAGACCCTCCCTCACCAGCACACCCCCACCCCCACACCCCCACCCACCCCACGCAGCTTGGACTGACCCTCTTGTAGCATCTCCGGAACGTCGGCCTGGAAGCGGGGCCCCACTCGGATCTCTCCTTTGTCTGCTAGCAGGGTCTTCTGTGTGGGGTCGTAGACCAGCGAGTAGAAGAAGGTGTCCTGGAGACGAGAGCAGAACATCCCAGTTCTTTAGTCTGGGACCAGCCCCCCACACACGGAGCCAGGAAGCTCCCACTCCCACTCACCTCTTTGTCGAGGTAGGAAAGAACAGATTCAGTCTCGTTCAGCAGAGCCACGCTGCACTTCCCCCTGTTGGGAGGACAGGAAGTGGACACAGGAAGTCAGAGTGTTTGACTCTTCCGTCACGGCTGGGTGGGCCAGGGTCGGGGGCAGGGGTGACTGGTGTGCTACCTGATGTGTGTGGCAGGTAGACTCTCATACTGCCGGGAGAGGAAGAGCTCTCTGTGGCGGAGCTGGTGCTTCTGTTTCTCCGTCAGCTCCATCTCTGTGGGGTTTTCCTTCTCCTCCTCCAGCTCCTCTGCAAAGACAGCGGTGCTTCTGCTTTCAGGTGTCTTCTCACGCGGTTTATAACTACGCTGAGCTCCAGCTACTCCAACACCAGAACACTTGAAACACTTGAATAAGCCGGCGTTATTAAGAAAATAACAAATCCTCCGAAGGGTTCACTTCTAAACGCTGGATTATCTGGCTGAAACCTTCTGTGCAGATCGTCTTCCACCAGCAGTAGAACGTTCTGCCCAGGGCAGTCGCAAATATTACAGCATTCCTCAATCGCCATTATTTTTCATATTCGTGATTACCGTCAATTATTTATTTTAGCCACAACATTGCATAAAATAACCATGAATCTGAGTCTGACATCATCGTACTGCGCCAGCAGCAGTGTCACCGTGGCAACCACGTTGACCTCTCGTCTTGGTCGGATGGGCAGCGAGCTATGGCTAGGATAATATGCTGTGGCTAGAATAATAAACTAGGATGATATGCTATGGTTAGGATAATATGCTATGACTAGGATAATATGCTGTTGCTAGGATAATATGCTGTTGCTAGGATAATATGCTGTGGCTAGGATAATAACAACATGGAGGAAGGGGAGGTTCTGGCTCCAAAGCCTCGTACCACGGCTCTGCTGTGGGTGCATTTTGGTTTTTATCCTAACCATAAAGGAGAGCCCAGTAACCTGGAGGAAACAAGCTGTAAAATGTGCCGCAATAACGTGCCAGTCAAAAGCGCTAACGCAACAAATCTGAAACATCGTCTCCAGACCCACCGTCCACAGCAGCACGCCAACTATTTCTGATGTTCAACAAGTCATTAATTGCTCTGATTCATTAAGGAGGACAGGACAGAATGTGTGTTATTAAAGCTCATTATGCTGATAGTAGAATATAAAAAAGAAAAAAATAGATAACATATTCGTCAATCGCGATTATTTTTCTGACCATTAATCGCCTCCAGACATCCCTAACCGTGACAGCCTTACACACAACAGAGCTTTTCTTGGTGCAGAGTCTGATTAAAGCCGCGGACCCTCGCTAGCAGCTGCCTGGCCGTAAGCATGTTCTCACTCTGCACGAGGAGCTGCTGCTCCACCACATCAGACGTGGTCATGCTGCACCAACCACACGTGAGCCTCGCTGGCGTCTTCAACGTGCACGAGTTCCTGGAGACTCAGCAGCTGAAGCTGCTGCAGGGCTGATCAAGACACTGGCGTACGGGGACGCAGCCGAGACAAACGCGTCCACATCCCAGCAGACAGTGGGACAAAGAGTGAAGGACACGTCCCTCAACAGTGGACATCACCTCCCTCAGCTCCAGTGCATCCACATTAGCAAGCTAACCATTTCCAGCTCAAACCCGTGCACACACGTCCTGCACATGCGAGAACATTTCTCTTTACATTTGCACTGTGCAAAGCTCGTGCATGTGCACGTGAATGTTCTATGCATGTACTGCCGGTACGACACCTGAATGTCCCCACTGTGGCATAAATAAAGGCACGCTGGACAGAACTGAAGGAATGAAATCCCAAACGCTGCAGGCTAGCTCTGAGGAGACAGGAAGCATGTGATCGCTAGCTCTGCAGAGACAGAAAGCATGTGATTGCTAGCTCTGCAGAGACAGGAAGCATGTGATCGCTAGCTCTGCAGAGACAGGAAGCATGTGATCGCTAGCTCTGCAGAGACAGGAAGCATGTGATCGCTAGCTCTGCAGAGACAGGAAGCCCTGGAGGAGAACCAGGAGGAGAACCTGGAGGAGAACCAGGATGGGGAGTCTGCAAGGCTGCGTGACGCGTCTTCCCCCGGACCCAGAGGACTCAGGTGAACTCCTGATTTCATTCCAACCACCTCCTAACCTGCTGGTAGCGGAGAGCTCTTACGTGCACGTTCCCGTGCACCAAGCTCCAGCAGCAGCATCAGCGACTGTTAGCAACAACATAAAGAGCGAAGGTGCGTGTCAGAGAGCGCCATCGTCTGGTTCCACACAGGTTTACGCCCTGAGCTCAGGGAGGCCACACCCCACTGGACAAAGTACCGCATGGTTCCTGGAACCTTTTCCCACTGATAAAAGCAACAGAGGGGAAAGAAGAGAAGTAAAAGTCCTAAAAACCAGGCGGTAGCAGCAGCCCGACTGGACCACACCAGCAGGAGAGCCCACAGGTGGATGATTCCTGTAGCCATGGAAACGGCCCAGACAGAAGCAACCTCTCTCTTTCAGGCAGAAACATCCCAAAAAGAGCAAGAACCAAAAGCACAAACAAGCGTTTCCCCCTGAGGATGGACAAACAGTTTGACTTCCAGCCTGTTTGACCAAGAACATCCGGTAAAGAGGAGAACAGGTCAGGTGGGGACTCACTGGCGTGTTTGTCTGCCAGCTGGATCAGGCTGTGGGAGATGTCCCTCCTCCGGTAGAAGCAGACCACCTTGGCCTCCACATTCCCACTGGCAGTCTGCAACACAGGATACAGGGGTCAAACAGGTGGGAAACAGAGAGCACAGGTGGAAAACAGAATACAGGTGTGAAACAGAGGACACAGGTGGAAACAGGGCTGAAACAGAAAACACAGAAACAGAGAGGACAGAGGTGGGAAACAGAATATACAGGTGTGAAACAGGTGGGAAACAGAGAGGACAGGTGTGAAACAGAATACATGTGTGAAACAGAGAGGACACAGGTGGAAACGGGTGCAACACAGGTGTGAAACATGTGGAAACAGAGAAAATACAGGTGTGCAACAGAATACAGGTGGAAACAGAGAATATACAGGTGTGAAACAGGTGGAAACAGATGTGAAACAGAGGACACAGGTGTGAAACATGACAGGTGGGAAACAGAATATACAGGTGTGAAACAGGTGGAAACAGAGGATGTCAGGGGTGAAACAGAAAACGTGTCAAACGTGTGGAAACAGAGAAAATACAGGTGGGAAACAGAATACAGGTGTGAAACGGTGAAAATACAGGTGTGAAACAAAAAACGGGTGAAACAGAAAACATGGGTGTGAAATAGGTGGAAAAGGGTGTGAAAGAGAATATAGGTGTGAAACAGAAGACAGGTGTGAGACAGAAAATACTGGTGTGAAACAGAGGACACAGGTGTGAAACAGAGAACCCAGGTGTGAAACACAGAGGACACAGGTGGGTAACAGAAACACAGGTGTGAAATAGGTGGAAACAGAAAAAACACATGTGAAACAGAGAGGACACATGTGAAACAGAATACAGGTGTGAAACAGAGAAAACAGGTGTGAAACAGAGAAAACAGGTGGGAAACAGAAGACAGGTGTGAAACAGATGACACAAGTGAAACAGAATACAGGTGTAAAACAGAGATGACACAGGTGTGAAACAGAGAAAACACAGGTGGGAAACAGAATACAGGTGTGAAACAGACAGTACATTTACATGACAGTACGTTTACTGGACAAACTGGACACCTGAAGTGTAACCGCAACGGTCCGACTCATACTGGAGTTCACAGACACCCAGATAATTGAATGTTTATCATGTGATGGAATAAATCAACCAGAAAGAGGGCCGTAATAACCCACTGAAAAGGTGCACATTGCGCACGCCTCTGTGCACGTGTCAGGCTGTTGTGCTGTGACAGTGATGGGTGCAGTGACTGCGAGGCTGTTCTTATTGACTTACGACTGTAACGACTTCATTAAAGCGACTGCGAGGATGAGAAAGCTTCTGCTACAGGTAGAGAGAGGACAGGTAACAGGACTCAGGTGATGTTCAGCTGCTGGTTCTTTCCAACATTCTGACTGGTCACCTGACCGACTGCCTGGAGGCGGTCGGGCCTTCAGGACGTCTGCGTGGACACGGTGACGTGTGTCGCACGTGGGAACGTCGATGCAAACGATGAACACACAGAGATCAGAGAGGGATTGGGACTATGGTGTGTGTGTGTGTGTGTAGACTTTTTTTCACCAAACTACGTAGACTATGAGTAATGATTTCCAGTCACATGTATCAAAAGTCATGTGATCCCAACAGTTTACAGATTTTTACCAGAGTTTACCTTTTCTAATTTAATTCAAAGTGTTGCTGACCTGTTACCGACCCGTTACTGACCTGTTACCGACCTGTTAGCTAGAATGACAGCTCATCTACTACTAGAACTGGCTAATCTGTGTGTCCGTCTTCCAGCCGCTCATGTAACAGGATATAACTGACAGCATTAACTCATCCTGGTCTGTTCTGAATGAGGAAACATCACACTGTTGTTTACGGTTGTCTAGGTAACCGGCTTCTCTGTAGCCACAGTCAGCTGATGTTCCCGGCTAACATTTTTTTTCCTGTGGTGACGTGTGTTTTGAGTATCAGAGAAACTGGTTAAACAGGTGATTCCAAACTATGAAGAACATCTCAGGAGGCCCAGTCAGAGCCAGACCAGAAACGTGTTTAAGGATATCCTGAAAGGTGAAGTTGCAAACAGGAACATTATTCTCTGCCCAAAAACTCAAACTGATGAAAGATGGGAACTGTCCCTGAAACCTGCCTCCACTTCCAGGCTGACAGGTGATTCACCTTCAGGGGGGAAAAGGACTTAAGTCACAGCACAAACAGGTGCTTCGTTACCTTGTTCAGTTCTTCTATCCGCCGGATCAGGTAGGGGTTACTGGAGGAGTTCTCAAAAAATACATAATCTGCAACACAGCAAAAAGGCAAACAAGCAAAGGTCAACTGGCGTTTTGCTGATGTCCTGAACATGTCACCTGTTTAACGGCCGTCCTGTGACAGCGCTGGAGTAATAACACTAACAAAGAGGGTGAATATGTGGTAAACCAGGATCTCTTCACCAGGTGAACAAGCTGACGGCAGGAATGAAGAACCAGCCGAGCACAAACTCGGAGCAGGCTCGTTTACACAAACACAACTTTACTGCTCGAGCTGCATCGTGTTAAAAACAGAACAAAGCAATGACCTGCGATGAAAGGCAACGCTGCTTATTTACTTGTTTACTGCGCTGACAGATTCACAATTCAACAGAAATGATCTGTAGGAGATAAAATACTGTAACCCTGCACATCTATTCATCTTTGGTTCGATTAGTTTGCCTTAATGGAGGATGATCCTGCGGTTGATCGTGACTGGGAACATAAAACAGTTTTATGTGATCTACAGCTTTATTTAGTGTTGCTAAAGTGAAACTTGACTTCACCTCTGTACCCTTTGATGAAGCCACATTCCTGCACCGGTAATAAATACTGTAATGACTCACTGTAATTACCACATCAACATGTGAAGATGCATATTAATGTAATAAAACACATAAAGGGCATGGTATTCTCTCACTGACTGTGTTGCACAGCAGTGTGATTACTTACAGCATTTTAGCTGTTGGTATTTAGGTGATGCCAGTTTTAAAATACATAAATAATACATTCAGACAATAAATTCTGATCCCTGTAATCTTTTTACTTTGGTGTCACATGATCAGATGTGGTCAGTGATCATAAAGGCAATTATATTTGTCAATGCCAGTCGTAAAAGTCTCCACAAATCTTATACAAAACTATGTACACCATCTATTGGGTGAATCTTAAACGAGGTGCGGCGCAGCGACGCCGTGAATTTACACTCGTCTTAATTAACGTGGTGCATTCCAATGGACCGCTAACAAGCTAACTAGCCTGGAAGGTAATCTGCTAATTACTCGACACTAAGGTAAAACTATGAAGCCAGAGCGGCGCAACCACCCTCCGATGGTCACAACAGTGTTGGATATAAGAGAAAATCTTGCAAAGTGAGGTCCAGAGCTGGACTATTGTTGACGATGAAGCCGGCGGTGGTGCTAACATTAGCTAAATAATGACTCGCACTAATGGCTGCATGCCAGAGGAGGCAAATACAAAGACAGCCTCCAACCGGCCGTGGCAACACTTTATCAACCTCCACAACACACGGCCCATCAACAGGGACAGCGGCATATCAGCGTCCCAAAGCCCTCACCTAACTACCCCAAAACCACTTAGAAACCAACACTTTGATACATGTTTACATTTTTAAGCTAGCAGCCTAGCAAGCTGGCGGCTAGCTGCTGTGGCCACGACAGACGCGAGGCCTAACCCATTTTGGATCCCAAATATTCAGAATTGATCACCTTACTGCTCCAAGCTCCTGTAGCCCCGCTGCTGCAGCACGCTCCTACCCCACTATCAGAGCCCAACCCGGGGCTTTAGCGCTGCAGCACAGCCCGGCGATGCGCAAATGTTGGTGCTTCTGTCTAATAAAAGCCCCACAGTGGTGTACATACCTCCGACCCGGTACATGTTGGCCGCCATTTCTGCCCTCCCGGAGTGGTAACGTAAACCATAAACTACGGCGGGTAGAATAAATGACTACAAACTGTAAAAGTCAACTTGGTGAAATGTGCAACGTGCGTGAGGCGGCGAGCGCGCAGCCTCCGGATGTCTGCCCGGTCGGGAGATAATGTTGGCCGAGTGTGACCCCCTCCTCCGAGGATTCACTGTTCCCTTTACAATACAGTCAAACTCACGCACGGATCAGCCCGAAAACCCACTGACGTCTCACAGCGGTCCGCGCATGCGCACACACGGGCACGCGAACTCGCGCGCGCAAACGGCCAATAAGGTATAGTGGTCATATAGCAGAAATACAGCGGACTCTATTATTAGTAGTAGTAGTATTGCTATTACTCTGCTTCCAGGCACATTTACACGTTTCCATCATTAAAACATTAAACAATGCGCATCTTTACGCATTTCAACTGTTGCCGGTTCCGAACATCCTTTCTTAAAATCCATTTTTCTTTGTGTAAACACTCAGAAGCCATCCGGACTAATACTAATCAGCTGTTAATTGCATTTTAACACAAGCATCTGTGCGCCGATTCTCACCACTCCATTCTTTGATTTCAGATTATTATTCGCTATAATTAGATATTTCTGATCCAATTTTTTTCTCTCTCTCTCTTTTGCGTGTTGGGCGCGCGCGTGTGACATCACTGATGGGATTGGCTCCCCCTGACTTGGGTGGAGAGTTTCTTCCACAGACCACAGAGGCAGAACCAGAGGGGCCATCAGCCGCGTAGCGCAGGACGGAGCCAGGTCCTCAGAGCGAACCACGCCCCGGGGCTCAGGGGATTCCTGCCCCCCCGCCAGCGCGTCCACATCCTGGGTATGGAAGGCAGCTGAAGAGGGGCTCAACAAATGTTCAAGTCTGAGAAGATGAAGTTTGGGAAAAGCATTTGCGTGCTCAACGTGGGGGGGACCCGGTACGCCTTCACCCGTGAGGTGATCAGGGATTTCCCACTCAGGCGTGTCAGCCGCCTGCATGCGTGCGCGTCCGAGAAAGAGGTTCTCGAGCTGTGCGACGACTACGACCGGGACCGGAATGAGTTCTTCTTCGACCGACACGCGCAAGCTTTCGTGTTCATCATGTTGTATGTGCGCTCCGGGAAACTCCGCTTCATCCCGGGAGTGTGCGAGCTCTCGTTCTACACAGAGATGCTCTACTGGGGGCTGGAGAGCGCGCACTTGGACTCCTGCTGCCAGAAGCGCCTGGACGACAGGATGTCCGAGATCGGCCTGGACACTCTGTCCGAGGAAGGCATCAAAATGTCCGGGGAAGAGCTTGAGAAGGCGGCAGAGCAGACGCAGCGGACTGCGCTGGCAGGGCGCGCTAAATGGCTGGAGCAAATGCGCAGAGCTTTCGAGGAACCCAACTCGTCGCTGGCGGCGCAGCTGCTGGCGTCGGTGTCGGTGATGTTTGTGATCGTCTCCATGGTCATGCTGTGCGCAAGCACGCTGCCGGACTGGGACACGGCCAAGAGAAACACTGTGGAGGAGCACAGGTAGGCGATGGTCAAGGGTCAGTTCAGTTTGGCGAAGCGACGCCCACCTGAGGATGCTGCTCGTTCCAGCGGGTTCCGCGCACGCAAGAGTGCACGAGATCTGCAACCGGCGCGTAAAACATAGAATAGACTTGCTGCCACGGTGGAAGTTACTGTTCCCTCAATGCACAGCGCGGACAGGCTGAACCTTCTACCTTCAGATCAGGTTTGCGCACTTTTCCAGATACGCAGGACGTTAGCGCGTGTAAGCACGCGCGCGTTTCCAGCTTTTCGCTCCAAACAGAAACATAAAGCTAATATATCCGGTAGCTGCGGTGCCAGAAACTAAGAAGGTCTCTCCTGTGTTTATTTCTCCTCCTCACTCTTCATTCAAATATTTCCGGCTCCCCTCTTCTTCACGTACACGCAGGAGTGCGCGAGGGCTGAAGGAAGAGGCTGTTCTCAGATTGTGTATCACTTTAAGCAAACACGAAAGGAATAAACTTGCATCTAGGTCAGCGTCTGGACAGCTGCTTTCGCTCCAGTGCACGGCCTTTGCTGCAGCCTGTTGTCTCCATGCGCCCGCAGCAACCTTTTTCTTTAAAAGGCGAGTCCGTGCACGCTCGGCCTCTTGGATCAGGCACGCTGATGAGGCAATCAACGTGAACGTTGTACTCAAGGCCAGTTTGGTGCTACAGATGGTGAAGTTGGTGCTGGGGCTGCAGGTGCCTCTGCCTGCAGCTTTGGCACATGCGCGCCACCAGTCAGCGCACTGGTCATGCTCCGTGCTCGTGTCCCACTTTTTTTCAGCCTTCAGGACATCAGACATGGTCCCTATTTAGCATGTTTCCATTCCAGCGTTGCCTGTCGATCCTTTGCAGGTCGTTATCAAACCGCATGAAGCTGCTCTGCCATTTCCTGTTTGCTCTCTTCCTGACTCATTTTCTCTCTCTCTCTCTGTCTCTCTCTCTCTCTGTCTCTCTCTCTCTCTGTCTCTCTCTCTCCTCAGGATAGTGGAGGCCGTGTGTATTGGCTGGTTTACAGCCGAGTGCATCGTCCGTTTCCTGGTGGCCAGAAACAAGTGGGACTTTCTCCGCAGGCCCCTGAACATCATTGACGTGATCGCCATCACGCCGTACTACGTCACCATGGCGCTGGCGCGGGCGGGGATGCCGGGCGCTGGGCTCGGGGTTGCCGGGGTGATACTACGGGTGCTGCGGATGATGCGAGTGTTCTGGCTGATGAAGCTGGCCAGACACTTCCTGGGTCTGCAGACGCTTGGGCTGACGCTCACGCGCTGCTACAGGGAGATGGTCATGCTGATGGTGTTTGTCTTCGTCGCCATGGCGATATACAGCGCCTTGGCACAGCTGTTGGAGCACGGCTTGGACTTGGGAGCACAAAACCCAGACTACGCCAGCATCCCCGCCGCCGCCTGGTGGGTCATCATCTCCATGACGACGGTGGGCTATGGCGATGTTTACCCTGTCACAGTAGGGGGGCGGGTGCTTGGGGGAATGTGCGTGGTGAGCGGCATAGTTCTCCTGGCGCTGCCCATCACCTTCATCTACCACAGTTTTGTCCAGTGCTACCACGAGCTCAAGGTGCGCTCTGCCAGACTGGCGCGCAGCCTCCCCTCAGAGATCCTGCAGTGACCTCGGCCGCTGGGATCAGGACCAGCCCACCAGCCCACCAGACCAGCCCAGCGGACCAGCAGTGGTGAACCCGCTGGTGCCCGGGCTGCACCTGATGAAATCTGCCCTCCGCCTTCAAACAGAAAGCTCCGTTTGAGCGGGAGAAAAAGACAAAAGTGATGATTTATTAATCACAGGTGCAGCGGATCCAGCGAGGCTGCTGACTGACTGACTGACTGACTGACTGACTGACTGACTGACTGACTTAGATTGGCTGCATTCACACCCGCCTTTCTTGTTTATCTAGTCTGACCGTCGACCTTTCATTTTGTCTTTGCTTCGAGCCCAGATGGAGCAAGTTACACAAGACTGGTAGGTGACCTAGATCCATCCTGTTATACCTGCAGACCAGCGGGTGCTGGGCTTAGCGCGGAGGAGGGGAAAAGCCAACAATAATGATATTTGGAAACGGTCACACACAAAGGTGACCGAGGAGCAGAGGGAGCAGAAGGACACGCAGGCAGCAAGACGTGGATCCAGCTTCAGAAGCATCGACCGGACTGAGCAGCTTTCCATTTATGACTGAATGTTTTGTATCGCTGCGTCTCCAAGGCAACCGGCTCCTCCAGCGGCTCAATCACCAGCGTGCTTGATGTGTGTGTGTATCCGTCTCATTCATACACACATCTCACGTTTTGGTTCTGATTATTCAGAAAACGAGATCATGTGATTAGATAAAACGACTGAAATAAAAGCAGACGGGGATGAACAGCAGGGGGCCACAGATGATGGTTCTGACATCCATGATTCAGACATGTCCGCCATCATGCCTGCGGAACGCCAAGACTACATGATTTATGGAAGAGGCACACAATCCAAACAAACAAGTCAACACCCCTCCCACACAACAGCCTTTCTCTGCATCTCTTCTCCTCGTCCTCCTGTTCCCGTCTGGATGAAACTTCTTTGCCTTTGCTCTGTCTGCTCTGCTCACATTTGTCCGTGTGTTCGCTCACTGTGCAATCTGCCCAGTGTTTGTAAAAAGTGCATATCGCCGTAAACTGTGGTGAGGTCTTTGGTGTGTTTCTTATGTAGATTACAGTATCTTAAAAAATGCAAACGTCAGTATTTGATCAGCACCTACACACTCAAAGCCTTTGGACCAGTGAATTCTGGCGGCGCTATAACCTGATTGAAGTCATCGATCCAAATCTTTCATCGGTATGATGGACTTGTGATTACTGCGATCAGTGTAGACCCTATTAGAATAAATTAGCTCTGAAAAATGTGTCCGAATTTTGAATTCACAGTTGAACAAAAGATAAATGATTGGGGGGCGGAGCCTTCGGGTAAAGGACAAGTCACCATCACAAACATACAGGACAAACATTCACACGAGGTCACCGATTCAGCCATCAGTCAAATGGCTTCGGACTGTGGGAGACCCGGTTTCCCAACATAAATAAATAATCTTTGCATTGCTGGTCATCAGAGCACTTTTCCTAAGCGGTCAAATGTCCAGTGCATTGTTCTGATTTGTTCAGCTCACTTACATGGTACAGCTGGAAACAGAAGAAAGAAGCTGCAATAAAAATTGCTTTAACCGACACGCCAAAGGGAAAGTGCAACCATGTCACCACTAATACTGCAAAATGAAGAGGATGCAATACTGCACAAAACAATGTCTATAAAACGGAAAAGAATAGATATAGGGTTTGTGTGGCGTTAAAAAAAGCCACCATTTTTAATACATTTTGTGCTAAGGTAGCATTGTTATGATGTGCTTAGATACACACTTCATTTCATTATTTATTTTACATGATAAATTAGAAAAGCACTCAGAAAGAGCAGACCTCTGCCAAGGAGCTCATTTCCCCACATACTGTGACTAGTAGTCACCGACTACTATACCTGTAGAACCTAGTAGGTTGCTATATGATCAAAACTTCTTGGCCTTCGATCTTGGCCTATAATCTTTGGATCATAGGTTCCATCTGTGCCTTAACCCTTTATCTACATTTCCTAAAAATGTCAATAAAATCATTCATATCATCAATTCATAACCTTTCCAGTTCTTTTGGAAACATCCAGACAGATGTCACGTATCCTCCTTGGCGGAGGTAACAAAGGCAGATGGTAAATATGCACTCAGGACACATATGTGCAATTGTATTTCTTTTTACTGCACTTTTTTTTTTTTAAACGGCGCTAAGTTGTAATTTTAATCAGGCAGCGGTGAGTCGGCTGACGCTGCGTCACTTTCCCTCGACGGTCACAGGAAGAGGACCCGTTGGGCGATTTTCTTTCGCGGGTGACACATTTCACCGTCCTTCAGGGATAAAATGTACTACAAATTCAGTGGGATTACACAAAAACTGACGGGCGCAGGTCCTACGGTCGCCTACAACCCTCAGGTGAGACTAAAAATAAGCGCTTTCCTGCCTCGGTAACCGCCAAAGATGACCTTCATCGCGGGCTTGCCTTTATTGCAGCAGTAGGCCTGTTTACCGGAAGACGTTTGAAAACGTGATTGTGTCGTTTTTGTTTTTTTTTTTTCTTTAAGCGATTGTAGCTATGCTCTAACCCTTTCATTTAATTTTAAATTCAGCTACTCTTAGCTCAAACATTTGACGTCAGCAGATGTTTTTTTTTATCAAAGAGTTGGTGTTTAACTCTTCACCTTAAAGAGATCTGACCTTCAGGCAGATTTACAGCCAGTTTCATCAAGCATTGTTGTATGTGCCCAGTTGACCTTTATTATCGCCTTGCTGACCTTTAACTTCCAGGCTGCTCTTTTGTGTTTGCTATGTCAGTTTGTCGAGTGAAAGAAATGAATAAATATTGTAAAGATTAGATTTTGGTTTTAAGTATAGGCTAGTTTACTCAGCTTGTTAGCCATCCACAAGCTTAAGTGCGTGTGCATGATATAAATTAGTTAAAATACTGGTCAGGTATGGTGTATTTTATGTAGGCTGGTTGTTAGCTGATGAAATCAGCTGTGCAGATGCTGTAATTCACTGGGAAAGGTGCTGCCAGCCTCTTGGATCAGCTGTAACACCCATACGTGCTTCTTTTATCCATCCCATCAGCAGACTTTGGTGCCGTCGTCCTCGTGTTGTTTTGAACCTACGGTCTCCTTCATAAGTTCCTCAAAAGATTCCACTGAAGAGCTTCATTTTTAAAGTTAATAATTCAGTGTTTGTTGTCCACATGCTGGTTTAATTATAATAGCACAAAATGCTTCAAGACGTTTTAATTTTGCAGGCAAATAAAAGTGTTCCACGCGGCGCCTCTGCAGCAGCTCTCTGTTAACGCTGCAGCTCCCACACGCGCTGCCTCCACTCGCTCTAACGAGCTAATCGCTCGTCCAGCAAAGTGGGTGAAACGCTGCTTCCAAGTGAGGGGAGGCATGCTTTCAACAGTGCACGTGGCCTTCCTTTCCATCACTGCTGGACATCAACAGCGGAGATAGCTCCTGCTGTAGCCGTGTCAGTCATACCGCCGTGCATGTGATGCACGCTGGTGTCACCTTTTTTAAAGCACCTCTTTTCTTACATTGATAGATTTAATAAAATGTCAGGAGAAAAAGCGGCGAATTGCTGAGCTTGCTGGACTCTGTCCCTGGTTCGGTTTCCCAGGAACGAACCTCTAATTGAGCCAGTCTTTGATGATCAAAGCACACGTCTGTGCGGGTGGAGGGGTGGGGGCGGGTTCCAGGGCCTGCCAGCCCGCTGAGCTGAAAGTTGGTGTCTGCGTTGTGTTTCAGGGGCTGAGGCCGGGCCTTCCAGCAGAGCCTCCTGTCATGGTGTTCGGAACGCCCACCAAGGTTCTGTCAGAGGCTGGTCCTGCTCTGGACTTCATGGGGGCAAACAAGGTTCCTGATTTCCAGAGGTTCTTTCAGGTAACGCTGACACTAGATCTGAGCCTTTAGCATATTTTTATCACCAAGCAGCTTTTGAGGAATGACAGAAGTCTTCTGGATGTAAACGTGCAGGTATCGTCACTCCGGGAGCCTCCAATAACTTCATCTCCTGGTTTCGATGTAAAATGTAAAAAGGTTTTAGTAAATGGTTTCCTTCAGGTTTCCTTCAGGCCCGAAAAACCAAACGTTGCTGTTTCCGAGCCAGAATAAATGAAGTTAAACTTGATGAAAGCTGTTGTCTAAGCTGTCTTTGTTCTCCTGGCAGACGGCGGACGGCGTTCCCGTTCACCTGAAGCGCGGCTACCCCGACAGGCTGCTGTACCGCACCACCATGGCCCTCACAGTAGGGGGCGCTCTCTACTGTCTGGTGGCGCTCTACTTTGCCGCCCAGCCCAACAGGAAATGACGCAAACTGGCCAAACTTTCCCGGTTTGGCTGCTGTAACCTGCCCGGTCAGCGATCCCAGCCGCCACCTGTTGTCGGACTCTTCCAGCAATCACAACCCATCGCTTTGTTTTATTTTGTCAGAAAAGATGTATAAGTTAATAAATTTTAGGGGAACTGGTGACGCGTGCGTCAGGTTTTTATTGCCTCCTAATGTGGTGAAACTAAGCAGATTCTAAATCAGCTGATGGACAGTAAAAGCTCAGACGATGGGCCTGCGTGTGGAGCTCCGCCCCCAGACAGGTGCGCCGCACACAGGTGACCCCCGGTGGAAGATCCACCTCCGTCAGCTGACGGACGAACAGAGAGCTGCTTCAGATCTGCTCAAGCTGTCAAACAGTTTCTGCCGTGATGGAGGGACTAAAATAAAGGTGAAGAGCGGAGCGTGACGGAGACGCCGTTGGGAACGCCGCCGCTGGGACGCCACGTTTGCTGCGCTCTCAGACAGCCGTGTTGGTGGGGGAGGAGGGTGGGGACGCCTTCTGCATCGAGCTGCGTGAGATGTCCAGGACGGTTTCCTGTGACACTAATTGCTGCCGTTAACGACGCTTCCTGATGGTTGTGGGCGCGCTGGAGGTTCGGCGCTGGTGGAGCTGCTCTGGTGGTCCCAGCAGCTTCTGTTATCATCACGTGTTCCTGCTCAGGACGTGAGCGTGCTCCACAGGTTCCTCTGATCAGCCCGGTTGTCATGGAGACGCTGATGCTGAACACAGCTCCCTCGGGGTCGCTACGAGCCTCCTGCTGCACGTCAGCACAGCTCCATCCTCAGACTGTGGTCATGTGACTAACAGCGAGGTGAAATATCTGTTTAATATCACTTTCAGAGAATCCAGAGACCAGCCGGAGTGAAGCAGGTCGGTTAAAACTCCAGATGATTCTCCGTTCATCTGGCGGAGGATAAAGGAACCCTTTGAGCTCCTGAGGGATTCTGCACCTAAACGAGTCTGTTCGTCACGGTTACAGGCTTTTACAGCCCTCCCAAAAACAGCGTTAATAAGTAGCAGCTGGCTGTTCTCAGCAGCCTGGCAAGGCCGTGACCTTTGACCTGATAAAGGCTTATTCCACAATGGCCTCAAACCTCAGTCAAACCAGCTTTTTACTCCTCAATTTACTGGTGGTAGATATGATTGACTGTTACCATGGAAACGTGGCTAAAAGGTTATCTTTGAGCTGAATATCCAGGCTTCCTGTTTGTGGTTGTGGCGACGGTGGAAACGGTTTGAGGAGTTTGAAATCATCTGAACCACCATCGAAAGGTCACAGGTTCAATTCAGCTCCAACCGCTCAGAAGGGCTGAATAACTGAGGCAGAGACACACTGGTGCAGCTGCTCCGTCGCTGGTGCAGCTGCTCCGTCGCTGGTGCAGCTGCTCCGTCGCTGGTGCTCCACCGCTGGTGCGTCCGCTCCACCACTGGTGCGTCTGCTCCACCACTGGTGCGTCTGCTCCACCGCTGGTGCGGCTGCTCCGTCGCTGGTGCGGCTGCTCCGTCGCTGGTGCAGCTGCTCCGTCGCTGGTGCTCCATCGCTGGTGCGGCTGCTCCACCGCTGGTGCGTCTGCTCCACCATTGGTGCGGCTGCTCCATCGCTGGTGCGTCTGCTCCACCACTGGTGCGTCTGCTCCACCACTGGTGTGGCTGCTCCATCGCTGGTGCGTCTGCTCCACCACTGGTGCGTCTGCTCCACCACTGGTGCGTCTGCTCCACCACTGGTGCTCTCCTGGATCATCTCGGCGTCTGATGCTGCACCTCCAGAGGCAGGATTCAGCGCTGGAGGGATCAGCAGAGGACCTGGCTTCATCTTCAGAGGATCAGTCTTTCATGCTGCTGATCAGCAGGTGGAAAGACCCCTCTCTCACACACACACACACAGGCGACCCCCCGCCGTGCTGAGCATCCTTCTGTAACACGGCTCCTTCAGTCGTCAGCGGGAGGTGACGGAGCGCTGGGGAGTAGACTGTTTACGGCTCAGCATCACGGCCCCGTTCAGCCGTTAATGAGTGTGAAAACGGGACGTGAACAAAACACAGGAAGTGAGTGAGGCGTGAGGACGCGAAGGATGAGAGTGAGAGGTGGAGGATGGGTGGAGGATGGGTGTGATGCGTCAGAGCAAAGTTGAAAATCCTACCTTTTGTTTTTTGCAGCTGTTCTGGACGATCCGTTCCAGGATCAGCTCCACCCAGGAAGCCGTGACCCGTTTGAGTCCCACAGCTTCTCTGATGGGAGCTCAGGCTTGGCCCTGGCTCTGACAGCATCACAGGGGCTCTGCTGTGGATGACGAGAGCCTGCTGCTGGCCCTTCAGGTCCCTCATCAGCACTGGTCCACTCCAGCCCTCCTCAGAGCTGAGTCAGTGCTCCGTCTCCCCGCGCCATCGCCACCAGCCTCGTGCTCCGGCTAGCGACGCTGAGCCGCTGATCGCCACCCGCTTCAGCTTAATAACCACCAAACTGCTCTTTACACATTCAATTTGCGGGCTGTGAAAACAGGACGAGCGAGGAGAGCAGCAGCTCGGAGAACCGTCTGCACCTCTGCCACGACGAGAAAAGCATTGATTAGGACGGGTTTCATTTGCTGGGATCTGTCCCTGATGCATCTTAATTCCCAGTTTACGGCTCCCAGTCCTCCAAAGAACAATAGAGCGACGCCAGAGCGGAGGCAGCGGCTGATTGAGGGGGGCTGCACTGACAAATTACCTCGCCTCACAAAGCCCCGACAACAGCAGAGCGCCGGAACAAATGATGAATAAATAAACTTGTCTGAGATTGGATGAGGAGAGCGAGCGGAGCAGCAGCCGCGGTGAGCGCCGGCGAAGGGCCTTCTGCTGGCGGCACACAAGCAGCTCGCTCCATTACGCCTCAACACTGTTCATCAAATCACAGCCCAACAAGCGCCTGAAAGGACGCAAACGCAGCAGCTTCGACCTGCTGAGATATGGTGGCGTTAAAGGTCGCGCAGGGACGCTGCGCTCACATCCATCAGGGCGGAGATGGAGGAAGGAGGAGCAGAGCTCAGGGTTCGGCTGAGAGGCAGATTGGATTTCATCAGCCAGAGATTGAGGCATCACAAGTGTGATGATTGGCACCCAAGTGCACGGCTGCTCGCATTGCTGATTTCTGCTCCCCTCCAGGCTATTCTCCTCCACCTCCCTCGTCAGCAACCTCGTTTGCAGCCAGAGTGCAGCCAGGGCCCGAGGGCCGAGGGCCGAGCCTCAGCAGAGGTTTGCACCGTGTTCCAGCGACGTCTGTGGCTGCCTCTGAAAGAGTGGAGGGAAGATGTGGCAGCAGAAAGGAGGAAAAAGACCGTGAACAAGATGACGGTGCATCAACGTGGACGCCCCAGGATGTGGAAGGTGAAATGAGAGCAGGAGGAAAAAGGTGGGCGTAAAAGAGCGCTGCAACAAGATGGATGGTTGTTTAAAAAAGAACAGTATTCATCAGACGTCAGCTTCAGGTGCACCGAGAGTGTGTGTGTGTGTGTGTGTGTGTGTGTGTGTGTGTGTGAGATACTACATTTTGGCTTGTCCTCACAGCGTTAAAGGGTTGTTTGACGGTTCCTTAGTTAGTGTAAAGACCTGAGAGTCGTCACGACGACGGATGGAGCGAGGGCAGCGTTGTTTAACACATTTCCTGCTCCAGCGCATAAAAATTCAGACTGTTTCCAAATTTCAAAGCTTCTCTCGTGAATGACGCAAGAACGCACCACACACACGATTGTCATTACTTATTTAAATCAATACGAGGCTTCTCATCCTGGTCTTCATCTTTACTTCAGCTCTGAGCTGCAGGTGAGACGACAGCGCCGCCTGCTGGTCGCACCAGAGCTGTGCTGGTTTCAGTCCCATCCACGCTCGCGCACACTTTCAGAGGGTTGATGTGACTTTTTAATTGGAACGACACTTCCACGTGTACAAAATTGACTTGCTCTCTGTGTCATAAACAAAAGGTCATACAAACAAGCGAATATACAGCAACAAACATCAGAGGAGGGGGAGGAATTCCTCACTTGCTCTTGTAGGTCAGGCGCCTGCGGTGATGGTGGATCCAGGTGGGAGCAGCAACAAGACCCGTCAGGAATCCAATCATAGCACCCAGACTGCAGGAAACGGGCCAAACCTAGAGAGAAGAAGGGAATAAGTGAGATCAACAGTTCCCCTCTGAGAGGTGACGACGTGCACGCTCCCACTTGTCCAGGACAGATGTTCTGCTGGCAGGAATTCGCTCCAAATTAAAGTCCTTTTCAGAGACGCATTTTTGCTGAAAACTGCGATTGTAACCACGTTTTCTTCCCAGTCCGACTAAACTGGAAAATCAGATAAACAAAAGGAGCTACACTCGTTTTTTAAACGCAGCTCAGAACACAAAGCAGGCCCAGACTCAACCCAGTCCTGCCCAGTAACCAGGGACGGTGGAGGGCCAGAACCCAGCAGCAGGACCACTGACTGCTCTTCAGCAACGGGAAGGAGGAGGAAGGGGAGCAGCTCCGGCAGGAGTCACCCCTCCAGGAGGACACAACACGGGTGCCCTGCTCTCCTCACAATGAGGGCACGTGTGACAGAGGAGAGGCAAACTGGTTTGGTGGAGATGCCGTGGAGGACCACGCACACCTCCATGTGGTCCCCGGCAGCTGCCGTGTCCCAGCGCAGAAGCTGGATCCGCCTGTGATCCAACTCCTCCCTCTTTCACTCTGGGAATGTTTCTGAATGCGCTCCTTTCAGTGTCCAACGATCACCTGCACGAACGGTTGAACAGCAAAGAGGCCAGTGGATCAAGAGTAGAAGACAGCGGCTGACCTGCCACGGTCTGTCCCAGTCCAGAGGGAGGGGGAAGGCTCCCAGCCAGGCACCCACCAGCGTGCAAGCCACTGTGATCTGCAGACACGTGTCCCACACAGACATGGCTCTGCAACAACACACTGGCTCAGTCCACACACACACTCGCAGCGTTGGCAGGAACACAGGAAGGACAGGAGGGCTACCCGTGGCGGCTGAACACGCGTATCCAGGCCTGAACGTTGGGGCCAAGCACACACAGACACCTCAGCGTGGTCAGAGACGTCAGCAGAAGGGCCAGAGAGAAGGTCTCCAAGGCAGACCTGGAAGACACGTCGGACAAACACACCCGCAGCAGCTTTTAGAATGCAGACAAAAGGCAGAACATTTGTTCACACAGCAAATATAAAGGAGTAGAAACTCGTACAGCAAAAGCCCACAACTCACACTATTTATTTTGGATGACTTCACTTCACTTCAGAAGGTAAAAATCATCACTCACTCAACCAGCGGAGCTCCATAAAGAACCAGCACGCTGTGGAAGAAGAGGCAGGACAGGAGGAGGTAGACACAGCAACGGAACAGCCTGGACAGCTGCAAAAAAGATGACATTTCAGGTAGGAACTCAGGTTTCTGCAGAAACATTAGCCTCAGTAAAGCCCAAAACATTTCATATACTTAAATATCATATTTACATTTTACTGCGCAATGTTTGGGGTTTTTATTAACCTGAAGTGTTTTTCATGTAGAACATTAACATGTAGAAGAATCACATTTAGCACCTTGTAGCCCAGCGTGTGCTTCTTGGTAGGATGTGCGATGCCAAGCAGCCAGAAGACAGCGACACTGACCGCTGTGACAGTACCTGACACCGAGTAGAGCCACAGCAGGTGAGTGCCGTACACCGAGAAGCCAGGTACCAAAATCACAGGTACGATGGTCGCCATGAACACCGAGGCGGCAATGATGGCGTGAGTGGACACCATGGCTCTAATTTCACGGTCCCACATGGTGATGAAAATCCCTCTTTACAACCAATTACAAAGGAAACGTCCAATTTCGAAACAAAGACCTTTTTAATGTTAATTTGGTGAAGATTGAGCCCGGCTGATTAAATCCACCGGTGACTTTCTTCAGTCGTCTTCCGTAAACATGGAGTGAAAGCGGTTTCCGCTTAATTTCAGAATAAAGCTTTGCATTTCTGTTCTCGACTAATTTTGGTCGTTTCCAGGGACAGAATAAACAAAGACAGACATTTAACTTTTCAGTACAACAATTTTATACTAAAGATGATTAACGTGGAGCATATTTTTGCAAAAAACATATGTCTAACGAAACGCAGCACTAAAAAGAACTTTTATTTTGTAGATGTCTTTTTGCAGGGGATCCGCCTGATGGACGGTAAATTCAACCAATCAACGTTGAGGGTGTCACAACTTGTGCGACGTACCGGAAGTTTACATTTATTACTGGCTAACAAGTAAACGTCTCTACGAATATTTTATTTTATCTAGCATCAAAAGTCGCTGGTTTCAAAGAAACGGATCAAATATGGTTTGCGAAAAGTGTATGTATCACATTATTTATAACCGTTTATCTTTAAATCAATTTGTGTGATTAGCGAAGCCAGGATACTTTGATAGCAAATCTTGGGCTAATTCTTCCAAATGTTTCTTGTTTTAACGGACTGTTTATCGTTTATTCACGGTTTGACTTTCTTACACATTTTATATAAATTATTATAGGTGAGAAGAAGCTTGGCAAAGTCATCACACCCGATACCTGGAAGGATGGGGCGAGGAACACGACAGGTAAACACTGTTCGTCTTAATCAGAATCAGAATCAGAAAACAAAACATATTATTGAAATTGAATTATTATTACTACTACTCAAACAAACCAGCCTTTTGTCTTATCATGTGATTCTCCTTGTCACTGATCAGCATAAACTGACCGTAGAGCATTCTTCATAAGTTTTTGATTTGAAAATAATAGGAGGTTTAAAGTGTGTTTTTCATTTATTTAAATAATGCTGATAATCCTTTCTCCTACACAGAGAGCGGTGGACGTAAGCTAAATGAAAACAAGCTCCTGACTTCTAAGAAAGCAAGGTGAGGAGGCCTTCCAAGCCTCGAACACATCAAACCACACGTAGCCATCCCATCACCACCACCACAGCCCACACACATCACGCCCACCTTGTCTGAGGATCGACTTGACCAGGCCTGACAGACACACCGGTGTGTGGATAGTTGTGTATCTGTCATGAATTTCCTCCTCAGGTTTGACCCCTACAGCAAGTCGGGCTTTGCTATCTGCCGGATCTGCAAGAGCTCGGTGCACCAGTCTGGCTCGCACTACTGCCAGGGCTGCGCCTACAAGAAAGGTACTGGACCAGTGACCCTGAGCCGGGGTTAACAGGAAAACGAGCTGCTGTGTCTGGTAGAACTAGGACGAGCCCCTCATACGACTTTAAACCTCCAGGACTCAGTAGAAGTTTTGATGTTTTAGGAAAAAAAGGCATTCCCTCACGTTTTCAACGTTCTGGTTTCCAGGAATCTGCGCCATGTGTGGGAAGAAAGTTCTGGACACCAAGAACTACAAACAGACCTCTGTGTAGTGGTGGACACAAGCACGACTGGAGACGTCCAGTATGGTCTCCTGTGTGGGACAGGACAGGATCCACACGCTTATCGCCTGTTTTGTGTTTCAGATTTGACCGTGCTTGAAATGTATCATTATCTCCTCTTACATTTGTTCTATATGTGATATTTTAGCTGATCCATTTTGTGGGTGTAATAAAGTGTTTGTCGGGATCATTTCTGTGAGACTCTGAAGCTTTAAAGTCACTAATCTCTGCCCAGATTCACTTTTTATCCAAGACTTTGGATGCAGAACAATCGGCCAAAACAAAATCATCTGGAATCCAGTTTATTTGACACGTCTCTGTTACACAAGTAATGAAGTTTATTTATAAATAAGCTGCTGGTACATATTTAAGATCACAGGACTCTGACTGGTCAAGACAACTGAAATATATTAAAGTGTTAAATGTGTGTGTGTGTGTGTGTGTGTGTTCAGAACCAGAAACGCTTCTTAAACAGAAAGTTTCGGTACTTGGCTCACTGCAATGATGCACTCAAGTATCATTTATACAAATACTGAGGTCAGACTAAAATCATTTCAAGGCACCAAGGATGCGTGGCGTCCTCCCTGACAGGCTGAAGTTGGCTCCACCTGGTTGGAGGTTGATGGCCAACAGTTTCCTGCTGTTTCTTAACGTCTCAGTTGCTCTGCGACAGCGTCAAAAACTCCTCCCGAGTTTTGGGATCTTCCAGGTAAACGCCCAGCATGGTGCTGGTCACCGTGCGGCTGTTCATCTTCTGGACACCACGCATGATCATGCACATGTGCCTGCAAACACACACACACACACACACACACACACACACACACACACACACACACACACACAGGAGTGTCATGAGGAGGTTTCTGCACACGTGACGTGTCCATCCAGGCATTTGCCTGTTGCTGATTTACGTGCGTGCACTCACACGGCTTCAATCACCACGGCTACGCCTTTGGGCTGCAGAGCCTCTGATATTCCCACTGCAATCTGCTTGGTCAGGCGCTCCTGAACTGGGAGACACAAATAAAGCAAATGGAAGCAAGTCAGACCCCACACACACGTCAGCAAAGGCTGGTGGGCTCCAGGCTCTTACCCTGAAGCCTCCGGCTGTAGATCTCCACAATCCTGCAGAAAACAGCAGATGAAGGTGTAAGAGTCTGTAATAGAAGTGTAATAGAAGTGTAATAGACGTGTAATAGACATGTAACAGACGTGTAATAGAAGCCAAGCGTGGCCTTGAACCGGATGATCTGTGAGCAGGCTCTGTCAGCGCTGCAGGTCTACACTCAGAGACGGTGTAACAGAGACAGACGGAGGCGCTGTGATAATAGCTGCTGATTCCCACCGGGCAGAAGGGATTTTCTCATGGCTGCAGTTTGGATTTGTGTCTGTGACGCGCCCGAGGAGGGGCTGGATGAGGACCACGGGGCTTAGGTTTAAGCCTCCAGGTCAAAGAGCCGACATAACAGAAGAACGCAGCCGGCCGACACTAACGCCACAGTGCACACATGAGGCTGTGTGTGTGTGTGTGTGTGTGTGTGTGTGTGTGAGAGAGAGAGAGAGAGAGAGAGAGAGAGAGAGAGAGAGAGAGAGAGGGATGTTACCTTGCCAGTTTGCTGAGTCCCACCACTTTTTTGTTGGGGATGTAGCCAATATGAACCTAGACAGAGGACAGCCATGAAGACACAGCGAAGCTCACAGGACACTGCTGTTGACACGCTTACCTTCCCAAAGAAGGGCACCAGGTGATGTTCACACAGAGAGAACATGTCGATGTCCTTCACAATCACCATCTCATCATGGTCCTCATCAAAGATAGCGTTGTTTAGGATGTCTGCGCGAGGGCACAACAAGCAAAAAGGCATCTCAGTCTACGCGTCCACAGTAAGGCTGTTTCAAAGCTGGTTCAAAGCGCTGCAGGTGAAACCTGCTTCTGCTCAGTCACACCAAGACGGAGGCAGCTCAGAAATTCCTCCGCAAAGAAAATCTGCATTTGTGTTTTAGCAAGTCTGAGGTTTCCAGAGGTAGAAATATGACTAAAAGTACTACTGCTCTACTGAGGAGGTGCTTCTCCTCAGTCTCGGCCTCTTCTCACCGTCCACCGTCTCATGGTAGCCCTTGGTCAGGAACTGCATGGCTTTGGCGGCGCGCAGCGGCGTGCGCAGCAGCCCCTGGCGGTCCATGTCCTCGCCGAGCTCGCGGAGGATGCAGGTGTAGGCGGCCTCGAGCGCGGGCAAGCGGCTCTCGTCCTCCGCCTCTTTGCGGGAGGTCTCGTGCTCGCGCTGCGCTTGCACGGCGGCCTTGTGGCCGTCCAGGATGAGCTCGCCGAAGCCGCTGCTGCGCAGAAACTCCTCGGCGGCGTCGCCGCTCTTGCCGTTGCACAGCGCGTTCATGCTGCCTGCTGCGGGGGTGGTTGGAGCTCCGAGGTGCTGCTGGAGGTGCTGGAGGTGCTGGTGCTCGGTGGGTTTTAAAGCCTAAGCCCGTCACCACGTGCTCCTTTCCCCCACTCATGCTCGTCCTTTTCACGGTTCAATGCTGTTCCAGTGCTCCAAACGCGCCGTGGAACCGGATTTTCTGCACCCCATCACTTGACAGTCACCCGTCTCCATGCATCAGAGATCAGACCACCGCAGAAGCTCCAGACTCGTGACTTCACATGACGCTCAGACCTGCGTCTGTCCTCTTCAGTGATGTTGAACCTGAAGGTTTGAGGTCTGCTTCTACTCACAGCTCTTCCCCTTCAGAACAAATACTCTGCACATACATTCAAAATACGGCAGTTTAAAGGTTGCATAGTTGTAAAAAGTAACCTAAATTTCCTCAATTCAATCCCAGATTTTACAAACTAGCAGCGAAAACATCAGTTATATCGTCTTACTGCAAATGAAACTACTGGAAGCAGAGAGCTTGGACCTCCACATAGGCTGACTTACACCCAGAACATTAATCCAGAACATCACCAGAAGGTTCTCAGCCGTTCCTGGAAGCACTATCAGCATTTCCTGAAAATTCAGTTTAACTCTGTCAAAACTTCTAGGTATTTTGCTAACAGGTAAACGACGGCTTCAATTAGCATGCTGGCTAACTGTTAGCTCCCAGCACGTTTTCTCGGAGCTAAAGGAAAGATTATTAAAGTCTGACAGTCAGAGCCGCTGATATTTGAAGCGGAGAAGATGCCGCCTCTGTGGGACAGAAGTTCACACTTGGATCTTCCTGCTGCGGCAGATGATCAGAACATTAACATCATGTATTTATTCATTGTAAAACACCTTGAATGATGTTCAGTGTCTCAACAATCAAAGACCGCTAATAAATGTTGTGTAAATCTTGTTTTGTCCCTTTTCTTAGTCATTCTAAGTAACAAACTTTGCAATTAGTAATAGTTTTTATCACCTTTAGTCCAGAAGTCTGACTCCGACTCTGAGGCTGGTGGATAAACTGATAATAACTGGAGCCAAAGTCTCATCGCTGAAAGCACCACAGCAGAAAATTTAGCCATTGTAAGTGTTTCTGTGACTGAAACCTGTGTTGAACCGGAGTCACACGGGGACAAAGACCAGTTATTTCCAGTTATTAGTCAAAAATCAATTTTCCATAGGAGGGTCCAGATTGGGAAGATTAGCGGCGTCTCAAATCCGCTTTTTGGAGCGGAAAGGCGGATGCCTGGTTTTCTAACATCACATTTTGACCTCTGCTGCACCTGGGACCAGATGTTGGGTTCTTCACCACAACGCTCCGGTTCTGAGGACGAACCAGTGTGTCCGCAGACGTGTGGACATGAAGCAGATCCAGGGTCTGCTGCTGTTCCAGCTGCACGCCTGTCACATGCACGCCCATGCTGCCACTGTGACCTTTGACCTGTGATCAGTCCACACTGGTCCTAACCTTCACTCCCAGGAGCGCGTCTTTGCACAAGGATCAAGAAGAAGAACTTGATAACACAAAAACTAATAAAAAGTAAAGTAGAGAGAGAGCGATCACAAGCGGAGAACATTTCTGAAATATTCTGCATCTCGTGTGAGGCTGTACATGTGATGGACAAGCCTCAGGGTTGGGGGTTTGGCGTGACGCCTGACAGGAAACCACCTGTGAAATTAGAGCCATGGGGGTGGTTGGGTGAAGGCCCCTGGACGTCAGGCCTCCGTGCACATTTCTGAGAAGACAGCAACTTGTAAAGACACAGAGGGCGTTAACAGGAGAGTTCTGTTAAAACAGAACATCTTAAATCATCTCCAAACATGTAAAAATGTGTTTTCAACTTCAAGCCAAGGGGCAGCTGATTACCTTGCGACATGGTCAAGCAGACAGTATCTGTCGTGGTCTCATTTTAATTCAATCGGCCAGATTACACACTAAGATTTAGCAGTTGTTTGTCCAGGTTTCAACTCTTGAAAGTGTGTCTCAGCTTTCCTGAATTCTAAACGCAGATGCACAACTGCATGACCTTCAACAATAACCTTGAAATCACCCTAACTGTCCAGGAAGAATCAATATTTCCTTGCAGGAAACAGATTCCTGCCCTCGATGACCCTGAGCTTGCCTCAGAGAACCTCTTTACAGAACAGACTCAATAAAACACTAAATACACAAATTAACTAAAGTGTTATTTCCAGTATATTGCAAAGCTCCAACCTTTTACACTCTAAACTAGAAATCAAACAAAGTACAGTGATTAGTGGGGCATCACAGGAAGAAGGTTATGGGATCCATTCTGGGGTCTCCTGGGGGGCCTTGCTCTCCCGGTGCCTGTGAAAGTTTTCTCTGTGCACCATAGTTTGCTTCAACAGTCTTGAAACACGCAGTTTAGTCGGTAATCAGGGTGATTCCTTAGCGTATAGTGACGGATTCAGCAGTTTTTAACTCTTCCATAGGGTGGCGCTACTCAGCTCCTACGCTACTGTATATGGTGCCGTAAATACAACGTAGAGGAAGAACTTAGTACATGATTTAAGCCATTGCAGTTATCACACAGACCACAGGGTGGTGGTTACGTACTGTCATAGATTGCTACCGCCGTAGAAACGCAAAGAAGAAGAAGAAAAAGAAAAAGAAAAAGAAAAAGAAAAAGAAGAAGAAGAAGAAAAAGAAAAAGAAAAAGAAGAAGAAAAAGAAAAAGAAGAAGAAGAAGAAGAAGAAGAAGAGGAGGAGGAGGAGGAGGAGGAGGAGGAGGAGCTGCGTACTTCCTGTTTATCTTCGGCGGTGGCGGGAGATTCCAGCATGGCGGTGCAACCGAAGCAGAACCTTTCAATGGACACTGCGGCTGAAACTGGATTTCTGAACTTCATTTTCTCCATGCCGGAGAAACCGGACACCACCTTTCGGGTGTTTGACCGTAACGACTTCTACACTGTTCACGGGAAAGACGCCATATACGCAGCGAAGGAAGTTTTCAAGACGAACGGAGTAATCAAATATCTGGGCACAGGTGATGGCTGTAGTCTGGCTAACCTAGCTGTCTAACCTAACCTAGCTGGCTAATCTAACCTAGAGAAACAACAGTCAAACAGTCTAGCTGCCTAACCTAACCTATCCTGGTTGGCTAACCTAACCAAGCTGGCTAGCATAACCTAGCTGGCTAACCTAGCCTGTCCGGCATTAAACTCTAAAAGTTGCGTCGTTGTTCAGTAAATCCAGGGGCCCGTTTCAGAAAGCAGGTTCACCGAAACTCGGAGTCTGTTACCAGGGTAACATACGCTTTCATATGAACCTGCTCGCGAGCATTTGGTTCCGATGGGAGCTTCTGTGAGCGCTCCAGATTTAGTTCCTCGATAGTTTATTAACACATTCTCAGCCCTCACGTCGCTCCTGTTGTGAAAGGCTCTGGTTCGGAGCTAATTCTTTGTGCTGTGATTCGGTTTTTTATCTTCTTAACCATCTTTTTGCCAACGGGTTGTTTTAGTCTAATATCGGTGAGCACGTGTCCAACGAACCGTAGGCGGTCATCAACGTTACTCTGCACTCAGGCCAGTTTAAACCTGTTGGTAGTGTCACAAGTCCAGCCAGCCCAGACGTCTGATGGAGGCTTCCAAGGTAGCAGTTTAATCAATAAATAGATGATATCTGGAAGCAGCAGCACCAGTTCCAGAGAGCTGCTGCTGCTGCTGCTAGAGAAACCAGTGGCTCCAGTTGTCTGTGGTTAATGGTGGTATTTAGAGAACCAACACTAGGTGGCGCTGGATCACCTGTTTTCTGTTGCTATAATGGAGATAAAATTTAAACATTCAGAAAACATACATTTGCATATATAGCAGGTATTTAAGGCTTTCAGATAGACAGAACTAAATACTTTGTTCAGGGGATTTCTCTAATTATTAAATATCGTTATCACGGGTTAAATGAAGCGACTGAACGCTGTTTAATGAGGACCGGCTAAACACCAGCACAGTAGCTGGGATTAAATCATATCTGACTTGTTTGGACTATATTTTTATATTTGATCTGAACTTTCTGCCAAGTCTGTTTGGTGCCCGTCGGGTGTCACCTGTGGCCTGTCGGGTGTCACCTGTTGGGTGTCAGCTGTGGCCCGTCGGGTGTCACCTGTGGCCCGTCGGGTGTCACCTGCGTCCCATTGGGTGTCACCTGCGTCCCATTGGGTTGCACCTGTGGCCTGATGGGTTGCACCTGTGGCCTGATGGGTTGCACCTGTGGCCCATCGGGTGTCACCTGTGGCCCATCGGGTGTCACCTGTGGCCCGTCGGGTGTCACCTGCGTCCCATTGGGTGTCACCTGTGGCCTGATGGGTTGCACCTGTGGCCCGTCGGGTGTCACCTGCGGCCCGTCGGGTGTCACCTGCTTTCTGAACCAGGTGTGTTGGTTTACGGCAGGTGAAAGTGGGCGTGTTTGTGTGCAGGTAGCCGCAGGCTGGAGAGTGTGGTCCTGTCCAAGGCCAACTTCGAGGCCTTTGTCAGAGACCTGCTGCTGGTGAGGCAGTACCGGGTGGAGGTCTACAGGAACCAGAGCAAAGGCAGCAAAGAGCACGACTGGAAACTGGAGTACAAGGTGCTGTGACGACACGTTGATCTGATTTAGGCTTTTTCACGCCTTCTTAAGAGCAGGAATGGATTGATGACACATTTTGATTCCAGTGTCATACAAATGACGGTAAGAGCTTCCGAGTTTGACCTTGACCCCATTTTCAGGCCTCTCCTGGAAACCTAACCCAGTTTGAGGAGATTCTCTTTGGCAGCGGCTCCGGGTCCGAGGCCTGCGCAGGAGTGGTGGCGGTGCGCTTCGCCACCGGGGCCGACGGCCAGCGCGTGGTTGGACTCGGCTATGTGGACGCCGCGCAGAGGATGATGGGAGTGTGTGAGTTCCCAGACAACGAGACCTTCTCA
This sequence comes from Pao palembangensis, assembly GCA_015343265.1. Classification (NCBI taxonomy): domain Eukaryota; kingdom Metazoa; phylum Chordata; class Actinopteri; order Tetraodontiformes; family Tetraodontidae; genus Pao; species Pao palembangensis. The sequence goes on along the minus strand of CM027084.1, from coordinate 173,890 downwards.
AACCTGGAGTCTCTGCTGGTCCAGATCAGCCCCAAAGAGTGTCTCCTGGCCCAGGGCGAAGGCAGCGCTGAGGGCAGCAAGCTGCGAGAGGTAGGCGGCGCCGATGAGAAACGGGAACAGGACGCCATCGTGTTGGTCCCACACAGCCGCCCAGTGTGTCCAGGGAGGCTGTCAGAGGCAGCGCGCCATCGCTAACGTCCTGAGTTAGCTTTTAGAGTGGCTCTGGTTTTCCAAATCCGGCCTCAGGGACTAATCCAGCATTTGTGCTGACACATCTGTGTGTTTGGACCAGCTGCTGTAGCAGCCGTCTTAGCTGAGGGACGTTTTCATGCTTTGATGATGCTTGTGTGTGCAGGTGGTCCAGCGTGGTGGCGTTCTGGTCTCTGAGCGCAGAAAAGCCGAGTTCAGTAGCAAGGACCTGGTCCAGGACCTCAACAGGCTGCTGCGCACCAAGAAAGGCCAGGCGGCGTCCAGCAGGACGCTCCCCGAGCTGGACAAACAGGTGGGAAGGAGCTGGAGAAACGGGTGGGAAACAGGTGGAGAAACGGGTGGAGAAACGGGAGGGAAACGGGTGGAGAAACAGGTGGAGAAATGGGTGGGGAAACGGGTGGGAAACAGATGGAGAAATGGGTGGGGAAACGGGTGGAGAAACAGGTGGAGAAACGGGTGGGAAACAGATGGAGAAATGGGTGGGGAAACGGGTGGAGAAACAGGTGGAGAAATGGGTGGGGAAACGGGTGGAGAAACAGGTGGAGAAATGGGTGGGGAAACGGGTGGAGAAACGGGAGAGAAACGGGAGGGAAACGGGTGGAGAAACGGGAGGGAAACGGGTGGAGAAACGGGAGGGAAACGGGTGGAGAAACAGGTGGGAAACAGATGGAGAAATGGGTGGGGAAACGGGTGGGAAACATGGAGAAACGGGTGGGGAAACAGCTGGAGAAACGGGAGGGAAACGGGTGGGAAGCTGCTCTGGCCTCCGAGCGCTGCTGCAGAGCGTGCTCAGGTCAGCCAGCAGGCAGGGGGCGCTCTGACGTGGACCGGTCTGCTGCTCCAGCTGAGCGTGTTTACCCCTCCACCCGTTGCCCCGCTCACTCGGCGTGTTTACCCTCCAGGTCGCCGTGTCCTGCTTGGCGGCGGCGGTGCGCTTCCTGGAGCTGCTGGCGGACGAGTCCAACTTCGGCTCCTTCAGCCTGACCTCTCTGGACCTGGCTCAGTACATGAGGCTGGACAACGCCGCCGTCAGGGCTCTCAACCTCTTCCAGGTCGGTACCGCCCACCCCGATCCCATGATCCACCTGTCTGTTGCCATGGATACAAGCAGAATCGTCATGGCTACGGCTGGTCGCTCTAAGCTGGTCTGGGCCCACAGAGGGGAAACGAGTTCCTTCCCCTGGGCCAGGCGCCGGGGGAGGAGGCTCGGTGTGGGCGGAGCTCAGAGCTCCTCCTCTTCCTGTCAGAGAGGAAGCTGAGCCCGTTGCTGTGTTCCAGGGCTCTCCGGAGGACACGGCCGGGACTCATTCATTGGCCGGGCTTCTCAACAAGTGCCACACGCCGCAGGGCCAGCGGCTGCTCCAGCAGTGGATCAAGCAGCCGCTGCTGGACACCAGCAGGATAGAGGAGAGGTGAGGCGCTGCAGGCTCCGCCTCCAGCTCGCCAGGCTCCGCCTCCAGCTCGCCAGGCTCCGCCTCCAGCTCGCCAGGCTAACAGGCCTGTTTGCACACGCAGGCTGGACCTGGTGGAGAGCTTTGTGCGCGACTCGGAGCTCAGGCAGACGTGTCAGGAGGACCTGCTGCGACGCTTTCCGGACCTCCACCGTCTTTCCAAGAAGCTCCACCGTCAGAGCGCCACGCTGCAGGACTGCTACCGCGTCTACCAGGCCGTCGGGCACATCCCCGCCCTCGTCACAGCCCTGGACAGACACTCAGGTACCCGGGCAGGACCCAAGCCTGACCTCTGACCTCCTTCCCTCCCATTAGCATCTGCGCACAGTCAGCTAGCCTAGCATCAGCTAGCTCCTTGTCCTCCAGGAAGCTACCAGCCGCTGCTGGATGCGGTCTTCACCGCTCCGCTCAGAGACCTGCAGACCGACTTTGTGAAGTACCAGGAGATGATTGAAACCACTCTAGACATGAACCAGGTACTTGTGGGCGCGTCCACACGTGCACGTTAGACTCACCTGCCGTTTCTAACGGCGGCGCTTTGCCTTCAGATCGAGCACCACGAGTTCCTGATCAAAGCCTCCTTTGATCCAGTGCTGAGTGAGCTGAGAGGGAAGATGGATGAGTTGGAGAAGAGCATGCAGGCTGTGCTGAACAGCGCAGCCAGAGATTTAGGTGATCACTCTCTCTCACTCACACACACACACACACACACACACACACACACACACACACACACACAGGCGGAGCCAGCCTGACGGCGGCGCTGCTCTCTGCAGGTCGCTCTGGTTCTCCAGCCGGTTCTCCAGCCTGTTTGTGAGCTCCTGGACGGTTGCAGATCTTTCTGCTGCTTCTCAGGACGATGCTCTGAGTTCTAACCCTGACCCCGCTGACTCTTCCCGCCGTCTGCAGGTCTGGACGCCGGGAAGACGGTGAAGCTGGAGTCCAACGCCCTGCTGGGCTTCTACCTGAGAGTCACCTGCAAGGAGGAGAAGGCGCTGAGGAACAACAGGAAGTTCACCATGTTGGACGTGCAGAAGAACGGCGTGCGCTTCACAAACAGGTGTGTCTGACTGTCATGTGACCTGACACGCCACCCCTCCCCCACCCGGACGTCCAGTCAGCTGATTGTCTGCCCTCGATCCTGCGTCTGCAGTAAACTGAGCTCGGTGAACGAGGAGTACGCCAGGAGCAGGGGCGAGTACGAAGAGGCCCAGAACGCCATCGTGAAGGAGATCATCAACATCGCCTCAGGTGAGCCACGCGGCGCCGCAACCAGGCGCCTGCATTCCTGCTTCGAGGCGAGGTGGCTGCTGGGCGCTAGCGGCTTTGTGCTGTGGACCGTCCAGGTTACGTGGATCCGCTGCAGGCGCTGAGCGACGTGACGGCGCAGCTGGACGCCGTGGTGAGTTTGGCCGTGGCGTCCGTGTCGGCCCCGGTGCCCTACGTCCGACCTCGCCTGCTGGCCAAGGACGAGGGTCCCAGACGCATGCAGCTGCTGCAGGCCAGACACCCGTGCATGGAGGCAGACGCAGACACGGCCTTCATCCCCAACGACATCACCTTCGTCCAGGGAGAGAAGAGCTTCTACATCATCACAGGTGACCAACAGCTGATCCTCAGCTGATCCTCAGGCTTCCCGCTGACCACGACTCTTCCCCGCAGGGCCAAACATGGGCGGCAAGTCCACGTTCATCCGCCAGGTGGGCGTGGTCGCTCTGATGGCGCAGATCGGCTGCTTTGTGCCGTGTGAGAGGGCGGAGCTCAGTGTGATTGACAGCATCCTGGCCAGGGTGGGGGCCGGGGACAGCCAGGTGAAGGGCGTGTCCACCTTCATGGCGGAGATGCTGGAGACGGCGGCCATCCTGCGGTAAGAGCAAACCCTTGTGGGTGTGGCTGGAGGCCAGGCGCGGCGCTCATCACCACGCTCTCCCCTGCAGCTCCGCCACCGCCACCTCGCTCATCATCATCGACGAGCTGGGCCGCGGCACGTCCACCTACGACGGCTTCGGCCTGGCCTGGGCCATCAGCCAGCACATCGCCTCTGGGATCGGCTGCTTCTGCCTGTTTGCCACGCACTTCCACGAGCTGACGGCGCTGGCGGCGCAGCAGCCCACCGTCCACAACCTCCACGTGACGGCACTCACCTCGCAGGACACGCTGACCATGCTGTACAGAGTCAGACCCGGTGAGCGGAGCTCCAACACGCCACGGCGCCTGCGGTGGGCGTGGCCTGTGGTGCTAGCATCAACCAGCGTCTCCTGGCTCTTTCAGGTGTGTGCGACCAGAGCTTCGGAATCCATGTTGCCGAGATGGCGTGCTTCCCCCCAGCGGTGGTCGCCATGGCGAAAGAGAAGGCGGAGGAGCTGGAGGAGTTTCAGGAAGCTGCAGGAGAGAGCGTGGAGCAGGAGGAAGGCCCCGCAGCCAAGAGACGGCGCCTGGACAAGCAGGTAGGAGCGCCGCTGCCTCCGCGTCTTCACCTGACGTAGTTTCACACCTTCTCTCCTCTCAGGTGGGGGAGGAACTGATCCAGGGCTTCCTGGACAAGGCCAGATCACTTCCTGTTTCCACCATGAGTGACGAGGAGGTGAAGGCGGAGCTCCGCAGAATGAAGCAAGCGCTTGTTGCCCAGGGCAACGCGTACATCAGCGACATCTTGGCGCGCTGCGGTCCTGCTCAGACGGCCTGAGGTCTCGGCCCCGTCACATGTGCAGGTTATAAAAGGCGGCAGCAGAAATGAGCAGCTTTAGTTCCAGAACAGAGTGATTAGTTGAAGCAAAGAGGATTAAAGTCTTCGTCAGTCTCGTGCTTCGGTCGCAGTGATTTCACACACAGCTGATCTAATAAAGTTTTATTTTCTTAGAAATGGCCAGTTTCCTGTTTTTGTCTTTCTAAGAAAGTATACCCCTTTTGAATTCCAACTAGCATCTACATAATGGTTATTGAATACTTCACAATATATTAAGTCTAGATGTTATGGTACATGCATACGATTCAGGCGCATGAGGAGCCACAGTCACCACGAGACACGGGGAGGACGGGGGGCACTGCAGGTCAACCCTTCAGGTCCAGTACAGAGGAGCAGAGCGGGGAACCCTCTCCACAGAACACTGCATCGTAGTAAACACACACCACGTCCACTGTACACAACATACACTTCACACACACACCTCTGTACACCTGTGGAGCTCCTGCAGCTCCCAGTTCAGCTCACACTGGAGAGGGTTCTGTAGTATTTAAAACAAGATTCTCTTTCACAGAAAGAAGTCGACCACTGGGACCGCCGAGTTTCTGCAGTTTGCCTCTGGTGGGTGGGGGTGGGGGGGGCACTAACCAAAGAAAATAATATAGAATAAAATAAAAGACATTCAAATACAGTCAGCTTTCCGCTCGAAAATACAAAACTACATGAGAAAGCATCGAAATAAAATCCACTGATTTAAAAAAAAAAAAAAAAAGCCCAAGTGCTCCATCTCACACACACAATTCTGCTCTCCATACACACACGCGCGCACACACACCAGCAACATCCGCCCAACCTTGGCAGCGTTGCAACCGCCTGAGCAGCCGCTGTGGAGGGCAGCTGCAGGAAGCAGGAAGTGTCTGACAACACTTCCTGTGGAGGAGTGGGCTGGGAGCCACGGATGGATGCTGGGTTGGGGGGGGTTCACGCGTAGGCCACCGTCGAAGCAGAGCTCTGCACCTCCCATCTTCTGTCTGCCCACAGACCCCACTAGAAGACTGGAGGGACTGGCTGCTCTGCGCCCTCTAGTGGAGACACCCGTCCATGGCAGCGCAGGAAGCTGCTTCCGTTCGCTGCCACCCCCCCGGGCGCCACAAGCAGAGTCCTTCCTGGTCCTTATGGCTGCAAGGATGTGTGTATGAAGGTGTGTGAGCAGGTGTGCGGTGTGAGGTGCAGGTCCAGGAACCAGACCGCCGGCCTTCAATTATGCTGCAGCGTGTTGGACTCGATGGGCGGAGCCGAGTCGTAAAGAGTGTCCGTGTCGTGTGTGGGCTCGCCGGCCAGCGTGCACGGGTTGGACAGCGTCCCTGCACCACAGTCGCAGAAAAACCTGCACGGATCAAGAGAGCAGGCTGACAAGGAGCGGGTGAAGGGGCGTGGCTGGGGGCAGGGCACGCGTCTTACCGGTCATGCCGTATAAACTCCACATCGTGGCCCTGGTGGCATTTTTTGATGCAGTTCACGCAGATGGCGTTCCTGTCCGTCGTGTTGCAGGTGTGACATCTGGGAAGAGGAGACAGCGTGAAGCGAGGCGCCGGCGTGCAGCTAGCGAGGCGGAGGCAGGCTACCTGTAGAAGTCGTGCATGGGGTAGCTGGTGTAGCTGGAGATCTTGTAGAGACACTGCCCTCTGCTCACCGCCTTCTCAATGGCGTCCTGGTTGTTGAGGATCTTGTTGTCTGGGGGCGGAGCCAGGCAGGTGCATGAGAGCGGGTTGGCGGCCGCCAGCGCGGCCGGAAGTGGGCGTTTACCTTTCATGGTGACGTTGACCCCCGAGGCCAGGAAAAGGCCCCCGAAGCGGTTGTTGAAGATCTGGTTGCCCTCCAGGGTGGCCGTGGCGTGGTTGGTGATTTCAATCCCTGAGGAGGGAGGGGGAGGTTAGAGCGCCACCATGTGACCTGTGCAGCACACGGCGAGGAGGCACACCTGCGGCGAAGCCGTCAAAGATGCGGTTCTTGCGGAGGACGGGGTGGCTGTTGGTGCTGATCAGCACGCCCGCCTGGGCGTTCCTGAAGATGTCGTTCTCCTCCAGCAGGCCTGCACACACAGCCTCGTTAGCCGGCGGCGGCGGGAGCGCGCTGGCGTGCAGCCGCGCCCACGCACCTCGGCCTCCGTTGAAGATGCAGATGCCTCCGTCCCTGCCGTCGTGGATCTTGTTCCGCCGCAGCGTGGGGTTGCTGTCCGTCTTGATCCACACACCCGCCATGGCGTTGTCAAAGATCTCGTTGTCTTCGATGAAGCCCAGACCTGCTCGGGGAAAGCGCGGGGTGAAACGTGCACGGGCGCAGCCACGACGGGCCAGAGGAGGCGTGGCCTGAGGCAGACTCACCTGAGTTGTAGACCAGAATGCCTCCGTTCTGGCCCCCCCAGATCTTGTTGCGGCGGATCTTTGGGTTGCTGCCGGTCCTGGAAAAGGACGGCGAGAGGTTGGAGGAGGAGGGAAAGCGCCGCGGCGCTCTTCGGCAGCCATCTTTACCTGATCTGAACCCCAGAGTACATGTGGTTGTAGATGTCGTTGTCTTCCAGCACGCCGTGTCCGTTGTCATAGAAATACACGCCAACCTGGAGGAGACCAGGAGCCAGTGAAGGTGGTAGACCTGACCTCTGACCTCCTCTGACTGCCACCTGCAGGAACAGGAAGTCTCACCTGTTTGCCGCTGTGGATGCGGTTCTTGCGGAGGACCGGCGTGCTGCCCGTGGTCACCCACACCCCCGCCAGCGTGTTGCTGTACACCTCGTTCTCCTCGATCACGCCCTGGCCCTTCTCGTGCTGGAACACAGAGCAGAAGGCTCCGTCAGCCCCGGCGTGGAGACTCCGCCCAGGCGCAGACGTACCACGTAGATGCCTCCGTGCTGGCCGTCGTGGATCTTGTTGTGGCGTACGATGGGGCAGCTGTTGGTGCGGATCTGAATGCCCGCCAGGGCGTTGCCGTAGATGTCGTTACTCTCTATCAAACCCCGCCCATCTCCAAATATGTAGACGCCTCCCTGGTTCCCGTTGAAGATGGCGTTCCCCCTGCGAACACAAGCAGCGGCGTGAAGCGCTGTGCGGCGCTGACACGCTGCTGCGCGGGCGCCTGCTCACCGTATGGTGGGGTCGCTGTTGGACGTGATCCACACACCAGCAAAGTTGTTGGCGTAGATTTTGTTCTCTATGAACTGGCCGCGGCCTTTCTCGTGGACGTAGATGCCCCCCGTCTGGCCGTGGTGGATCTCGCAGCGCACCACTGTGGGGTTGGCGTAGGCCTTCACCTCAAAGCCCGCTATACGGTTCCTGTGGATGTTACAGTTCTCAAAGTAGCCCTGCAGCGGAGACGAGAGCGTCAGGAGGCGTCCCCGGAGCGGCCAGCCGCTCAGCTCAGCTGCTTTACCATGCCGTGGTCGAAGGTGAACACGCCCACGTCCCGCCCGTGGTGGATGTGGTTGCGTCTGATGATGGGGTTCCCGTGGTTCTTCACCCAGATCCCCGCTAGCGCGTTGTTGCTGATCTCGTTGTCTTCATAAACGCCCTAGAAAGCAGACAGGATGTGGATTCCTCCGCCTTCCTCCGCATCATTACTCATGCCAGGGGGCGTGGCTTACCTGTGCGTGATCGGTGATGTAGAGGCCCACGTTCTCACAGTCACTGATGTTGCAGTGTTTGATGGTGGGACACGCTCCCTGGCCGCTCACACACACAGCAGATCCCACTGCACGCACGTGCACACACACACACACACACACGGAGTCATAAAGGAGCTGAACTCTGAGCGATGGGCTGCAGCTACCGAGGAAACGCTCCGTCTCCCAAAGCCTGTTGGTTCTACACACACACACACACACACACACACACACACACACACACCTGTGCACGTGGAGCGGATGATGCAGTGGTCGATGTTGGGGCTGCAGTTGACGGTGATCTCCAGGCAGTGGTGGGCGTTGTGGTGCTGCGCTGACTTATCGTCTGGGTTAAACTGAGGGCAGAAGAGCAGCGGAGCTCAGACGGGCGGCTGGAGGAACCAGCAGCACAGAAGCTGCTCCTCCACCCGGAGTCCAGCGGGTGGAGGACCTCATCCATGTCTACTCAGGACATTACGGTAATCTGCCTCCTGAACTCTTTAGTCAAACAGGAAGGTCCGAATCCTGACCAAGCGATGAAAGGAGCCCAGCCACGGTGGACCGCCCCCCCACCTTTCCCAGCTGTGGATCCGACCCAGAAAGGGGGAGAATTGGTTCTGCAAAGGTAGCAAAAGTAGCGGACTTACCTTGATGGTCATGTAGCCTACGTAGGCGTCCTCAGAACCTTCCATGAAGACAAACGTTGAGTCTCTCGTGTTCTCGATCACCACTTTGTCTGCCACTTTACCGGGAGCTGGGGGGGAGGGGCAGAGAGAGATCAGCGGAGGGTACTGATTACAGCTTCAGCTTCAAAACCAGCTTCAGCTTCAGCATCAACATCAGCTTCAGCATCGAAACCAGTTTCAGCTTCAACATCAGAATCAACTTCAGCTTCAGCATCAAAACCAGCTTCAGCATCAGCATCAGTTTCAGAATCAGCTTCAGTTTCAGCACCAGCTTCAGCTCACCTGCACCAATCATGGTGATGGGGGACTCGATGTAAATCCACTCGTCTGTGTAGATGCCAGAGTGGACGAAGATCAGACCATCGAAGTGGGCCTCCTGGACTCCCCCCAGAGCATCCTCAATGGTGTCGTAATACTGCAGAGCACAGCACAAACACTCAGGGACAACACACACACACACACACACACCTCAGGGAAGCAGTGTGACGCGTGTCCACAGCAGCAGAGCTCCGCCCACCTGCGAGGACTTACCAGCATGTTCTCTCTGCCCTTGTACCTGCCGGGGTTGCTGTAGAAATGCTCCGCAAAGCCGGGTTTGACGTGAGCGCCTTTGTACTGCAACACATCACAGACAAGCAGGCGTCCCGATCAGAGACGCTCCAGCAGACGAGGTAAGAGCCAAACTCTGCCCGCAGCCCCCAGCAGCCCCCAGCAGCAGGATCAGGCTCTCCACCGTCTCATAAAAACCTCCGTCTCTGGACTAGGTTTGCTCATAAAGGCGTGCGCACCTTCTCACCATGGTCATGTGCACGTGAGTGGAACGAGGCGCCTGTGAAGCAGCTAAAAGGTCTGTTCTGACATTCTGCTGGACAAAAAGAGGCTGACGGTCAGAGTTTGATCCCCTCTGAGGCTTCAGAGAAGAAGCTGCTCTTATAACAGTCAGAAGGCTTCAGCCACATCTGGACAACAGGCCTCGTTGGTCTGGAACTTCTGGACTTTTAGCCAAGCTCAGTTACTGTATTTCATCTAGTTTAGGTGATAAACCAAGCAGACCAGTGAAGTTCCAGCTCCACCACTGCAGGGATTAAAGCAGAACAAGGTGGTCCATCTAGTCCTTCGCCTTCTAATAACCCCAACTTTAATCATGTGACTGACAAGTTGGAACTATCTGGGGCCATTCTGGGCATGCACGGAGCAGGACTTACCAGCTGCTGGAAGCTTTCCTTCCAGGGGTTTGGGTGCTCGTACTCCTCAGGGCTGACCTGGTAAAACCTGCCCGGCTCAGGGTGCATCATGGGACGCGTGTACTCAAACACGTCCATGTACAGACGCTTCCTGCAATCGTTCATACATCAAATCAGCGGGTTTTAGTAAGAGTGAGACAAGGACTTCAAAATCAAACGTGATGAAAAGACGGACCATAAGATGGGGTCGTTTGCTAGCTGGCTGAATCTCTTGCAGACACAGGCAGCCTGACAGAGGTCCTGCTCCAGCAGATAGGAGAAGATCTTCAAAATAACCTCATCTGGAAGCTTCTGCTGCAGATACTGCTCTGCTGGTGCTGCTAAACACACAAAGACGGACTGCACTTTAGAGAAGCTGCACAGTCACACTCTTTCAACTCATTAAAGACCAGAATAAAGAGGCGTCTGGACCGTAGAGTTCCACACACCTGGCAGGTCGTGGCTCTTCCCGGACAAGCGCGCCCGCTTGGCCCGATGGCCAAAGGTCTCTGTGGATGAAGTGGACGCTCCCTGCAAAAGGAGCAAAGCATGACACCACCGCCACAGGTGCAACAAAAAGAAATCCTTTGGAGAATTCAACATCTCGCCCGCAACAAGAACCAATCATGTCTCATGGGGCTTTCACTCAACAGCCTTAAACAGACAGCAGACTGACCTCCATGGGGCCCTTGTTGGGACAGGCAGAAGCAGAAGCAGTGGCCGATGCAGCTGCAGTTCTCTTGGGATGCAAGGTCTTGCGTCGAAGCTGATAGGGACTGTTCTGAGCCCCTGGACCAGACTCCTCAATAGCCATCTCTGCTGCAGCTGCTGCAGGAGCCTCTTCATCTGGATGCAGAACACAGCAATGTCATGCAACTACAATTCTACCTTAACTTTAGCTACATCATTTGTTACAATTTTTGCAGGAACGGCAACAAACACTGAATGCACCTTCGTAATCAATGCCATGGAGCTTTACGTTCAACTCGCATGCAATATTTAAGCTGCCAGAAAGGGTAATAACTGGTGAAGCAGACAAAGGTTTGAGACTGCAAAAAGCCGCAGCCCCGTGGAGCAACACTGCTGCTCTTTGTCCGCCCGATTGAGCGTTCAGAGGCGCTGCGATAGGAGTCTGCTTCTTAAAGTGATGTGCTGTCAGGTGCTGTCAGAGAAAGACGCGAGGCTAACGGCTAACCCTAACTGCGTAGCTGGCAAATCGGCGGTGTAAACAAATCGAGCTACGACTAGCAAGCGCTGCGGATATGGAGACGGTCGCTCTGCTCGCAACGGTAGCTCCAAACTACAAGCCCCAGAGTCGATGTCGGAATTGATTCACATCACGCTGCTGTAGTCTATCACAGCTGATCTGCGTGTCCTCTTGAAGCTGGGGCAGCTTAGCTAGCATCGCCCCTCTCGCTGGTAATGTTGTTGTGAACGTTACACCCCAAAAATGGCAGTCCGGAGACACCGCAGATTTACCCCCGCAAAAACGGGAGTGACAGCTAGGAATGGAACAACACACATAACCGCGGTGTTTAGAACGTAGTAAGTAAAGCCCTTTGCACCCATCTGCGCTTACCAGAACCGGGGCTATTAATCGTAACCGTGTAGCGATATACGCATTACGGGAGACGAAGACAACCCCCAATATCCACATAACATGCTAAGCTAGCTAGCGGCAGCAGCTAGCCCCAATCAGTCAAGCCAAACAAAGCGCGGCCTGGCCTAAGCTACACAGCGAGAAGCCTCGCTTTTTCCAAACGAAGAAGACAAAAAATGTCAGACAAAAAGCGGCCAGCAACAAAAACGAAGATTTTATTGAAAGCGTCTAGACCCAAGAGGTTTTCCTCTAAATTCAGTAGCTGGCCGTGGCCTAGCTCACCTCGATCCCCGTTGTTCCGTTCGGGCTGCACCGGGCGCGGCCTCGACACTCGCCTGGGTCTCCTGTTGGTGGCTCTGACGGAGTTCATCTGGGGAGTTGGTTATCGAAAAATAGACAGCTATCCTCGGCCGCCCGCTTCCAAATTTAACCCTAGACCAAACTTGCACCCAGACAGCCTTTTCCCGGCGTGCACCCGAACAGGCGCGACAGAAAACCCGCTGGTTTTCGGGGAATAATTGTTTTTTTTCTCCGTAGCGTTCAGCTCCCCCCGTAGCGCTGCTCAGTGCCAGCTTCGTTCCCGTCTGTAGCAGGAGGAGCCATTAACCCACACGGGAAACGATCGCGAGAAAAAAAGAACACGGTATTCTTTCCACCAATCAGAGCTCACGTATTATAAGCATTCCACTTCTGTAGCGACCAATCAGGAGCTTCGTATCTGTCAATTTGACAATGTTTTCTGTCGGGGTTCGAGATCGGTCAAAGAGAGGCTTAAAGGGAAGGCCGATAAATCATCTGCTGCCGGTTAAATCAGAGCACATAGTATCATCACATGCGCCTTTAATATCTGTTCAATATTTGCCAGCGTTGTTAATAATAGGTAAATTATTGTTTTATTGTGTTGTTTTTTAATCTTTAAAAAATTTAAAAGAAAAAAATAAAAATATAATTAGTCAAAAGTTATTAATACTACTACTACTACTACTACTACTAATAATAATAATAATAATAATGTACACAGGCTTTTAAAGATTAAAAAACAACAACAAGATAAAGAGGCACAATAAAACAATAATGTACCTATGATATATTATATAACGTATGATTATGATTATGATTATTATTATTATTATTAATAATAATAATAATAATAATAATAATAATAACTAACAAACTGATACATGGAGGCATAGTCATGTTAATTAATAAAGTGATATCAAATGTTAACTTGAATGTAAAGATTTACTCTGCAGATTTACTCTAATGGATTTAGTGATAAATGAAAGAATTATTTGGACAAAATTGGTCTGTCTTTCTGAAAATTCAGAAGTGTTTCCGACTGAAATGTAACAGGAAGACCAAGACTGTCTTTGTTTAAAGAACACGCACAAACGATCAGAACAGAAGCCGAAGGTAACCACGTGACCCATTTGATTACTGATACAGAGAATAGAGAATTTATTCGTAGTGAAACCGTAAAAAAACACTCGAGTAAAAAGCTTTAGAGTATAAAGTGGACGCAGTTAGTTTTGACTAAATGTTGTCATTGTCTTGTTTTCGGTGGAGTGATCTTTGTGGATTAATGACGATAAAACCATCAGTGCTGTTGCGTGACTGGGCCACCAGGGGGCATCCTTCGACTTCCTTTGGCTCCATGACTGCGTTTCACTGAGTGACTGTTTCATTGTTCTCTTGCTTTTCTGCGGACAGACAGAAGAATATATATGTATATGTGAGCTCGTATTTTACCTTCAACAAAAGAAGCTTCATGAGTTTAATTATGCTGAAGGGCCCCTTGGAAAAATGATTGCAAATCACTGAAGATAAAACGACGTTTTCCATTAACAGTGCAGGTTTTGTGACGCAATGCATGTGTCATCGTTTGCGTCTGTTTAACAGTCTGAGCGAATTCACCAGTGGGCAAGTGTTCTGAGTCCGAGGCAGCCTGTTCTCACAACCCTTGGCTGCAGTAAACAAATAAACAAGCCTGTGTGAGCAGCGCCCCCTGGCGCTGAAGGGCAGACACGCTGGTGCTGTGTGGGAGGCAGCGCTCCCATATCAATGAGCTGGATTCTTCCTGCAGCTGCAGCCTTGAAACTGTGGCTCTAGCCTCTCCTGGGTGTGTGTGTGTGTTATCGAGGCGCCTTCCATCCGCTGGTAGAAGCAGAAGGAGCACCTCTGCAGCCTCAGCCCGCCTGATGCACCCAGACACCCCAGCTCGCTCATCAGAGGTCAGCTGGGCCACAGAAACTGTCCTCAGATGGAGGGTTTCATGTCAAACACACAATACAAACACACCTTTTTTGCAGTAAATACACAAATAAAAACTGCCAGAGTCCACAAGAAAACCTGACTGAAGGTAGAAACAGCCGATAGGGTGGAAACATGCTTAAGTTGATGACTAGGTGAGAGAGCTCTCAGGGTGTGAGGAGATTATTAATCAGCCGCTGGCTCCTGCTGCTCCAGAGGACAGCGCCAGGTGGCTGCTCTTCGGCGAGGTCCACGCCGGCTGCTGACACGACGACGTCTCTGTGCGGTAAATCTGCGCTCTGGTCTTAAACAGGCCGAAACGAGCTGCCAGGAGGAAGAAATCGCGCCTGAAGCTGCGGGTGAAGAAGGCGTAAAGGAAGGGGTTGGAGCAGGAGTTGATGGGGTAGAAGAGCACCAGCAGGAGCTTGGCATCAGAAACGGTGATGAGAGGAAGTTTCAGAGCGGCTGAAACGGCGAAGACGGAGATGGGAGCCATGCAGAGGAAGTCTGTGAAGACGAGGACGGCCATGCGCTGGGCCACCCGCGTGTCGGCGTGGGCCGGCGCAGACGAGGGCTTGCGCACGGTCAGGTAGATGCTGAGGTAGCAGCCACACACGCAGAAGAAGGCCAGGACGTTGAGGAGGAGCAGCGAGACCACGTAGATCTGCGACGTCAGAGAGTCCACGTCCATGGGCAGGCAGATGCTCACCTGCAGGGAAACAAGCACGGAGACACAAACCAGGCGTGAACCGCCATGGTAGTCCAGGCTCCAGACTGCCATCCAGCCCAGGGCTGGGTGAATCCAGCACAGGACCAGATAGTCCAGCTCCAGGACTGGCTAGTCCAGCATGAAAATTAAGAAACCAGCTCCAGGACTGGCTAGTCCAGCATTAGGACCAGCTAGTCCAGCTCCGGGACCAGCTAGTCCAGGTCCAGGATTGGCTAGTCCAGCTCCAGGACTGGCTAGTCCAGGTCCAGAATTGGCTAGTCCAGCTCCAGGGCTGGGTAGTCCAGTATTAGGACCAACTAGTCCAGCTCCGGGACCAACTAGTCCAGGTCCAGGATTACAGTTCAGCTCCAGGACCGGCCATAGTCCAGGTCCAAATTGGCTAAGCCCAGCCCGGGACCAGCTAGCCTGTGCCCAGGACCAGGGGTGTCCAGGCCGCCGGCACTAGCTAGTCCAGGTCCAGGACTGGCTAGTCCAGCTCCGGGACCAGCTAGCCCAGCTCCAGGACCAGCTAGTCCAGCTCCGGCACCAGCTAGTCCAGGTCCAAGATTGGCTAGTCCAGCTCCAGGACCTGCTAGCCCAGCTCCAGGACCCGGTAGCCCAGCTCCGGGACTAGCTAGTCCAGCTCCAGAACCGGCTAGTCCACATCCAGGACCAGCTAGTCCAGCTTCCAGGACCAGCTTCAGTCCGCTTCCAGGACTGGCTATTCAGCCTGCGACCGCCAACCAGAACGAAAATCAGCCAGTCCAGCCCAGACCAGCCAGTCCAGCCCAGGACCAGCTAATCCAGATCCAGGACCAGCTAGTCCAGCTCCGGCACCAGCTAGTCCAGGTCCAAGATTGGCTAGTCCAGCTCCAGGACCTGGCAGCCCAGCCCAGGACCCGGTACTCAGGCCTGGGACTAGCTTAGTCCAGCCCAGAACCGGCTAGGTCCACATCCAGGACCAGCTAGTCCAGCTCCAGGACCAGCCAGTCCAGCTCCAGGACCAGCTAGCCCAGCTCCAGGACCCGGTAGCAGGCAGATGCGGAAGCGGAAGCGGTGGGGTCGGGTTAGCGCTGACCTTGCCGTAGCTGCTGACCCCGACCGTGGGCAGCAGAGCAGAGATGGCGGAGAAGATCCACCCGGCGGCCATGAGGGCGCAGGCGTGCCTGAGGCGGAGCCTGCGGTGGAGCTGCAGCGCGTGTGTGATGGTGTGCCAGCGCTCCAGGGTGATGGCGGTTAGCGTGAACACCGACAGCTCGCTGGCAAACACCTGCCATGGACACCAAGTTCAGACCTGCTCACTCTCAGCACGCACACGTGCGCGCCTGCGGCTCACGTGCGCGTCTGCGGCTCACGCACCGTGAAGAAGCCGGCGGCGCTGCAGCCCCGCCCCGTCTGCCAGTCGATGGCGTGGTTGTAGTACTGGCTGCGAGTCAGCGTGTCCACGGTTGCTATGACGACCAGGTAGACGCCCATGCACAGGTCAGAGAAGGCCAGGTGGCACATGAGGAAGCGAGGAACAGTGAGCTTGGAGCGGCTTCCTGTCGGAACAGAAGGTGGAAGAGCGTGAGCCTCCACCCGTGCTAGCAGGAAGGTGCACGCTCAGACCTAGCAAGACCAGGAGAACGGCGGCGTTCCCCAGCAGCGCCAGCACAGACACCATCCAGATGAGCACCCGCAGGAAGACGGGGGACATGACGTCCTCGCAGGGGTTGAAGGCGTCCTGGCTGGGGGTGCAGCTGACGGTGCTGGAGTTGGTGCAGTAGTCCCTGTAGAAGTGGCGGTTCTCCTGAGCTTCAGGCTCCAAGCACAAGGAGCTCCACCTGGATCTGCCACAGCACGGACCTAGCGTTGGTGTCTGCTCCAGGAGGAGGCTCTGGAGGAGCAGTGAGGACATACCTGTTCCTCCGCACGTTGTGGAAGGCGCAGCAGTGGGAGGGGTAGGTCAGGTTGGCCTGGTGGAGCTTGGCGAAGAGCTCCGGGGGAGGAAGTTCCTTCAGCTGGAAGGTGGACTCTGCGATCAGCTTCTTCAGACCAGACAGGATGTGGCGAGGCAGCGAGCTGAGGGCGGTGTAGGAGACGTCTCTGCAGAGGACAAGCAGCCCGTCTCAGGTCAACCACAACAGGAAGAGGTTCTGCACTCGCGGACCTCCACCTTGTGCTCCACTAACCCTCCTGCTGACGCCTAGCAGCCCAGGAGGACTCTGTGTCTTAGAGAATCCTCCTTTTACTGGCAGCTAGCAAAGATCTGCTTTTATCGGTGAGGTTTGTAGCGTCGGTGTTTGACTCCGCCTTTATTGTGAAATCCACCTCATGTTGACTCTGAAGGTTGATTTCTCAGATAAAAGGCCCGGCAGAGCAGAACCAGCACCCAGAGATCACCATGGCAACCAAGGCTCCTTTAGGCCTGGTTAGGGCTGAAACGGTTATTCCAATAATTCCGATAATTCGATGACGACTGTGTGCTTCCCACTGTTTGACACGGATCCTCATTTCTGCTGCTGCTTCGGCTGCTGATACGTCTCTGAAGATCCATGTCAGGAGCAGATCGCAAAGAATTAACGATAAAAAGAAAAGCAACGTGTCTACTGGAAGATGCAGTTAGCTTAGCACAATAGCACAACGCTGCTGCTGCTGCGCCTCCAAAGGAAACATCCGGTCTCTGCTAAAAGTCCGCAGATTGGACCGGAAACAGCGAGCTAAGCTAACGATAATTAGCAGCAATTAACAGAAATCAGTGTGATCATGATGGAGAGGAGTCTGCTAACTAGCTAACACACTTTGTTTACAGCTCTGTGGAAACGCTGAGTCACTACTTTAATCAATGCGGCGGCTAATCTGCTAGCGAGCACGTTCCCCCAACTCCCCAACAAGATAATTATGTTATAATAATAATCCAGGGAAAATAAAGTGCTGTAGTGAGTTTGTTAAGGCCTGAACTTCAGTTAGTTAAATTGTAAAAGTCAGTTTAATTAACTCAGCATCTAAGTTTGATGTTATTTTGAGCAGGTTCAACGGAACAAGAACGTTACGGAGGCTTTTCAATAAAGTTAGAGTGATGTAACAAGAAAAAGTCGCCGTGTGCTGTATAGTTCTCATCTGATTAGTGGATTAACGGCTAGAATAAAGGCTGGAATGGTGGAGTGCTGAAGTGGTTCCTTCTCTTGTTGTCTACTTCCTGTATCTTCCTCCTACGTGCTGCGTGTCTGAGCTGATGATGAGGAGGCTGAGTCATGCTGGGTGCCATGCTTACAGTACCACCAACTCCCTGGAGCCCACGAAGGCATGAGGACTGATGGAGGTCAGCTCTCGGTTGCCTCGCAGAAATCTGAGAGAGGGAAAGCAAGAAAAAGGTGTGAGTTTCTGTCTTCTGCGAGATGGAGCCTCCGCCTGCGACTCACAATCTGTGCATCTTTGTGCCGTTGAAGGCGCCGCTCGCCACCTCCTTGATGCCATTTCTGGTGAGCCGTCTGTCAGCAGAAAGAGAAGCCAAGTTACAGGCAGGAAGCTGCGAGACACGAGCGTCTTCATCGGCCGCGGTCGCTTGATTCCTTTTGGGGTTTTAAATTAAACTAATTAGAGACTTTTGCAGGGAGGTGATGTCACTCATCAGCTGTCTTCTGTCAGGTCTGCTGCAGAACAACAGAATTTTAAAGGACAGGATGGACCAGAGCTATCTGTTGTCCCACCACTAAGGGGCGCCAAAGCTCACAGTCCAGCTCTTCCAGGAAGTACTTTGGTGGTGTTTCAGTTTCTGGAGTGTTTCAGACTCTCTGTCATCAGGTGTGATGGAAGGACAGTGCTCCAGTGAGCAGAGCTGGTGGGTGGTGATGGATGTGGCTGCCAGGGTGGCAGACTTTGATTCAAGCCTGCCTCTTTTCTACTGGAGTGGCTGGAGACGTTCCACACAGTCCTGCTGTCTCAGGAAGTTTAACGATGCGGTGAAGAAGGGCAGAAAGAGGAGAGGAGATGGTGGCATCTGGGAAGGTTGTCGGGGCCGTGAGAGGGCGGAGTGTGTTTCTAAAAATGTGAGGAATCTCTTACATCTCCCTGATGGTCTGAGTGCAGAGGCCCCTGAAGGCGTTGGCAGGGACTCGCTCGATACGGCTGTTCTCCTGGACGTCCCTGAGCAGCACAGGCAGACAAAGGGTGGTTACAAGCACACTGTCCAACACAACATGGCCGTTTAGCTGTCTTTCTTCTCTGTTGTGTTGAAACTCTGGTTGTGAAAGCGGTCAGACGAAGCCAAGTGGCGGGTGTGTGAAGAGGTGGCTGGTGTTGCTGGAGCTCTGCTACATCGTGTAGGCCCGAGCTGCACGGCTGCGTGCAAACCGGGCCGTTCCTTCTGGGCATAGTTTCAGCAGCCTATATGCTCAAACGCATGTGGGAATGATGGTGCGGAGGCGTGTGAGCGTGCATCCAGAGCTCCCGCGTGATGCCTGTGGTGGGACCTACAACACGAAGCCGTGGGCTGCAGAGCGGATCTTGGTCAGGTCCGGGAAAATGCTCAGTCCTGTGTTGCAGATGGTCCTGAGACGCAAAGACCGGCCATTAAAAGTGTCATCATGCTAACACCAGGACACCAAAACACCGACAGCGTGTTACCGCTTCAATTAGCCTGTTAGCAGCCAATGTTTACATAAGACGTTTAGCTTTGGGCTAGCTCAGCGGTCCTTCATTTGGGCTAAATGCTAACATCAAGATGCTATCACACCAACAAAGCAAACACTGTGGGGCTGTTGAACCTTTCTAGTATGTTTGTTTCTACATTATTGTTAGCATGGTCACCGGTAGAAGCCATGCTAACTCTGCTACTGCTGCTAGCTGAAGCTACATGCTAAGAACATCAAACTTTAAACAATACAAACAGGAACCAACTAGCCAAATGTGCTCGTGTCCAAATGGGACAATCCTAAAAGCAGTCCTGACTACGTGTCCACTACTCCTCCCTCCATCTGCTGAAAAAACACACAAATCATGCCAGGGTGGTGGACGGCCCCGCCTCAGTACTCACAGATACTGGAGTTTCCCAGCGTTCCTGAATGCATCTGGATGGATGTAGCTCAGGTGTTTGGACTTAGTTATAGTCCTGGAGGGACACGTTGGTGTATGAGGGAAGACTCCAGTCTCAGCTCAGTGTCTCAGAGTCGTACTCACAGCTCCAGCAGCTCCGGCAGGTCCGAGAAGGCCCCCGGCCCGATGCTCGTCAACGCAGCGTTCTCCGAGATGAAGCTAGCACGAGCAGAGGACAGCAGCGTGAGGACAGGAGCATCCACCCATGCAGACATCAGTCCATCTGTCCATCCACCATCCACCCATGCAGACATCAGTCCATCTGTCCATCAGTCCATCTGTCCATCTGTCCATCCACCATCCACCCATGAAGACATCTGTCCATCTGTCCATCCACCATCCACCCATGAAGACATCTGTCCATCAGTCCATCTGTCCATCTGTCCATCCACCATCCACCCATGCAGACATCTGTCCATCTGTCCATCCACCATCCACCCATGAAGACATCAGTCCATCAGTCCATCAGTCCATCTGTCCATCTGTCCATCCACCATCCACCCATGAAGACATCTGTCCATCAGTCCATCTGTCCATCTGTCCATCCACCATCCACCCATGAAGACATCTGTCCATCAGTCCATCAGTCCATCAGTCCATCTGTCCATCCATCCATCCAACCATCAACCAACCATCCACCATCCATCCATCCACCATCCATCCACCATCCACCATCCATCCATCCATCCATCCATCCACCATCCACCATCCACCATCCATCCACCATCCATCCATCCATCCATCCATCCATCCATCCATCCACCATCCATCCACTCATCCACCCATCCATCCACCATCCACCATCCATCCACCATCCCATCCATCCATCAACCACCCACCCACCCATCCTGAACCCTGCAGCGCCACCTGGGTAACCGCGGGCACTACATGTCGGCGAAGCCGCAGTGGGGCCTGGGCGGCTGCTTAAGGCGCTTGATGGAGGTCAGGTTCTGGGTTCTGGGACACGATGCTGAAGGCAGAGGAGGAGTCGGTGTGAGGCAGCCTCTTTAGTCTGCAAGTCTAACTCAGCCTGTCCAGCCTGCGAAGACCAAGCTAACGCTTTAGTAATAACAGGCACAAGCCACTCTGAGGAGGAATAAGCCTGAGGTGAGCTGTGCTGAAGCTGCAGCTGAGGCCTCCTGGGCGGTAATAAAAGGCTATTACACTCACAGCCCGCGGAGAGCGCCAGGCGTGCCCAGGCTCCCTGGGCGGGGGATCGCCTCATCGCTGCCTGGCTCATTTCTCCTTCCTGCACACACACACGACAATCAGCACACGTCTGCGCCGAGCTCACGCCAGCCTCCGCCTCAGAGCGCACGATGGTCTCAGCGTGTCACGCCTGCAGGCATCGCATAACCTCAGCACCTTTTTGGGCGCTCGGCCTTGAGATTCTCTAAACGTCTGGAGCTGCTGTAAACAAGCAGCCAGCTGCCGGGCCAGACGCCACTTTCATTTTAGCCGGCTAGCTGTGTGTGTGTGTGTGTGTGTGTGTGTGTGTGTGTGTGTGTGTGTGGGTGTGTGTGTGTGTGAGACTATTAGCACTGGCTGCTGCTGGGACACGTTGAGCCAGGCTCAGCCCAGCTGTTTCACATTGCATCTCATCCTCACGCTTCTGGGCTCCCAGGCCGATCTCCACCTCCCATCTCCGGACCGAGGCGGCCGCTGGGCCGCCATCAGCAGCGCTGGAGGAGCCGTGATGGCGTGAAGGTGGCGGCTGCCTGCTCAGGTCCGTGGAGTTGCGTCTCATCCAGGTCGCTTCTGCTGGAGGACAGAAGCTGCATCTCTCACCTGGTGGGAAGATCTGAGTCTGCCTGGAGGGAAGCGAGGGGACCTGCTGCTCACGCCTGGGCTGACCCATCCCCTGTGGGGCGGGGAACGGCTTGATGGGAGGATGAGGATGTAGGGAGGTAGACTGGGCCCTGTTGCTTGTACATTGTACAGTACCAGAGGTGTGTGTGTGTGTGTGAGTGTGTGTGTGTGAGTGTGTGTGAGGGGTGAGGTGTGTGTGTGTGGGGGAGGTGTGTGTGTGTGTGTGTGTGAGTGTGGGAGGTGTGGGGGAGGTGTGTGAGTGTGAGTGTGAGTGTGTGTGAGTGTGTGTGTGTGTGTGAGGGAGGGGTGAGGTGTGAGTGTGTGTGTGAGGTGGGAGGTGTGTGTGATTGTGTGAGGTGTGTGTGAGTGTGTGAGTGTGAGGTGTGGGATGTGTGTGGGAGGTGTGAGTGTGTGTGTGAGGTGGTAAGATTAGGTGGGGAGGTGGGAGTGTGTGTGTGAGGTGGTGTGTGTGTGTGAGGTGTGTATGTGTGTGTGTGAGTGCAGAGTGTGTGTGATTGTGTGTGTGGAGTGTGTGTGTGTGTGAGTGTGTGAGTGTGTGTAGTTTTGTCTCCTGTCACATATTTGCTCCAGAACAGTTTTGATCTTCAGGGACATAATATTCTTTCATCATCTTCATCTTCATCACGCTAATTTCATGACGGCTCGCAAGGACGCCTGTCAATGTCAGTTCTGTTTCTCCAATTTTGGTCTTCTGTCTCCGCTTCTTTGTCTCTTCGTTCTTGTCCAGAAGTGATTCTTGTTGTTGATACATTTTTATATTCCTGTGGAACATCGAGTTGAGAACCACAACGTTTCTGACTTGTTCCACAGCAGGAAGAAAAATGCAGCCTTGAGCTTCTGACTCGACCACACACACACACACACACACACACACACACGCACACACACACACACACACACACACACACACACACACACACAGTTGTGCCAGCCAAGGCAACAGGACAGTGGAGATAGAGACGACTGCAGGTGAAAAAGGAGTGAAAAATCAAGGACTGTGCATCGCAGTTGACGCCTGAAGCTGCAGACAGAAACTGCTGGTGGCCTGGAGACACATCAGCTAAAGTCTGGAGGAGGGAGAACCAGCCTGGCCTGAACCAGCCTGGTCAGAACCAGCCTGGCCTGAACCAGCCTGGCCTGAACCAGCCTGGTCAGAACCAGCCTGGTCAGAACCAGCCTGGCCTGAAGCAGCCTGGTCAGAACCAGCCTGGTCAGAACCAGCCTGGCCTGAACCAGCCTGGCCTGAACTGAAGCCTGGGCCTGCCCAGCCTGGCCTGAATCAGCTCTGGCTGCACCTCAGCCTGGGCCTGTGAACCAGCCTGGCCAGGCCTGGTGGGAAACATCTACTAATAACAATCAAAGAGTGGTTTGATGTCTTTGATCTGTGTTCCTTCCTCCTCGGTGGGTCAGAGGTCGCTGGGTTAGCAGGCTGGGGGACACGGTCCTCCAGCTCCGTCCCAGGGTCCGTCTCAGGTTGTGTCCCAGCTGGACTGCCCAGAACCCGCCCCTGTCCCAGAGGAGTCCAGCCAGGTGACACGAGCAGACGGGGATGGAAGGGACAAGGCTGGAGTTGTCTAGACCACAGCAGCAGAGAGAAAAGAGGGCAAGAAAGTAAACAGGCAGCAAACAGGCAGAAAACAGGCAGCAAACAAGCAGCAAACAGGGCAGAAAACAGGCAGCAACAGGCAGCAACAGGCAGCAAACAGGCAGCAACAGGCTGATACAGGCTGATACAGGCAGCAACAGGCAGCAAAATAGGCAGAAAACAGGCAGAAAAGAGGCAGAAAAACAGGCAGAAAAAGAGGGGTAGCAAACAGGCAGCAAACAGGTAGAAAAACAGGCAGTAAACAGGCAGAAAACAGGCAGAAAACAGGCAGAAGAGGGTAGAAAACAGGCAGAAAAGAGGCAAACAGGCAGCAAACAGGTAGAAAAACAGGCAGCAAACAGGCAGAAAAAGAGGCAGCAAACAGGCAGAAAACAGGCAGAAAAAGAGGCAGCAAATAGAAAGCAAACAGGCAGAAAAACAGGCAGAAAAACAGGCAGAAAAGAGGCAGTGCAAACAGGCAGAAAACAGGCAGAAAAAGAGGCAGCAAACAGGCAGAAAAGAGGGGGCAGCAAATAGTCAGCTAACAGGTAGAAAACAGGCAGCAAACAGGCAGCAAACAGGCAGCAAACAGGGGCAGAAAAACAGGCAGAAAAGAGGCAGCAACAGGCAGAAACAGGCAGAAAAGGAAGAGCAAACAGGCAGCAAACAGGCAGCAAAACAGGCAGAAAATAGCAGAAATAGGCAGTAGTAAGAGTAAGTAAATAGGGCAGGCAAGAGGTGCAAACAGGCAGCAAAACAGGTAGAAAACAGGCAGCAAACAGGCAGAAAAGAGTAAAAACAACAGGCAGCAAACAGGCAGAAAAGAGGCAGCAAACAGGCAGCAAACAGGCAGCAACAGGGCAGAAAAGAGGCAGCAAACAGGGCAGAAAACAGGGCAGAAAAGAGGCAGCAAACAGGCAGAAAAACAGGCAGCAAACAGGCAGAAAAAGAGGGTGCAGCAAACAGGCA
Organism: Pao palembangensis; assembly: GCA_015343265.1. NCBI lineage: Eukaryota > Metazoa > Chordata > Actinopteri > Tetraodontiformes > Tetraodontidae > Pao > Pao palembangensis. The sequence goes on along the minus strand of CM027084.1, from coordinate 149,966 downwards.
GCAAACAGGGCAGAAAGAGGCAGGCAAACATAAAAGCAAACAGGCAGAGAGCAAGAGGCAGCAAACAGGAAGCAAACAGGCAGAAAACAGGCAGCAAACAGGGCAGCAAACAGGCAGAAAAACAGGCAGCAAACAGGCAGCAGTAGTGCAAGAGGGCAGAAAAGAGACAGAAAAGAGGCAGAAAGAGACAGAAAAGAGGTAGAAACAGGCAAAAACAGGCAGCAAACAGGCAGAAAAAGAGGCAGAAAACAGGCAGAAAAAAACAGGGCAGCAAAACAGGCAGAAAAGAGGCAGAAAAGAGACAGAAAAGAGGTGGTAAAACAGACAGAAAACAGGCAGCAAAATGGGGTCAGGAGTCTGAGGTGAGGTTGTAGCTGCTCCACCTGAGGACCCTTGGGCTCTGGCACACTTCAAAGGCCTGTTTGGTGTGTGTGTGTGTGTGTGTGTGTGTGAGGCGTGTGTGTGTGTGTGTGTGAGAGTGTGTGTGTGTGTCCTAGTTATGTGCTGCAGTTTCTAACTGGGAGGTGAGAAGAAATTGGGGGAATAAACCGAGTTTTTACAGGCTGGTAAACAACAACAACAATAAGTTAGCAGCTTTAACCAGATTAACCAGGATGTGGAACCAGGAAGGAGGAAGGGAAGGAGGGATGAGGAAGGAGGGAAGGTGCACCCAGGAGCAGCCTCCCTTTATTCCAGCCTCCTTTTTATTGCTCTTTCGAGGCTCCTTCCTCTCCTCCTCCTCCTCCCTCCTCTCCTCCCTCTCCTCCCTCTCCTCCCTCTCCCCTCCTCCTCCCTTCTCTCCTCCTCCCTTCCTTCCTCCTCCCTCCCTTCCTCCTCCTCCTCCTTCTCCTCCTCCCTCTCCTCCCTTCCTCCTCCTCTCTCCTCCTCCTCTTCCCTCCCTCCTCTCTCCTCCCTCCCTCCTCCTCTCCTCCTATCCTCTCCTCCCCTCTCTCCTCCTCCTCCTCCCTCTCCTCCCTCCTCCTCCCTCCTCCTCCTCCTATCCTCTTCCTCCCTCCTCTCCCTCCTCCCCATCCCTCCTCCTCCTCCCTCTCTCCTCCTCCTCCTCCTCCTCCTCCTCCCTCCTCCTCCTCCTCCTCCTCCTCCTCCTCTCCTCCTCTCCTCTCCTTTCCTCTCCTCCTCCCATCATGCGCCAGTCGCCTGCTCGGAGGCTTCTTCACAGCTGCATGGCTGCAGCAGCTGGAAGGTTGCTGGTTCAGTTCCAGCTGGGGTCCCACTGGTTCCCAGCTGCTCTGGGTTCCATCACATCACATGACCATCACCTGGCGTGACGGGCTGACAGACGGAGGCGGGTGGAGTCCAGGCTCACGGTATATTTATTTACTCTCGTTAATCTTCAAAAACTATTTTTCATGGTTAAATTTCCACTTTATAAGTTCATCAAAGAACCGGTGAATAATAAAATAAAAAGTAAGTACTGTGGTGAAAAATTGTATATATAGAAAATAAAGATGCTAATGAACACCCATCAGTGGAGAATCCCATCCCTCTGTTTCCCGGCGTGGCAACACAGCAGAGGCGGAGAGAAGCAGGGAGGAAGAATCAAGGGAAACAGAGGTCAGGGACCCAGGATGAGGGCCAGGCCTGGCTTGATTGGTTTCCTGTCCTTCCCGGCCTGGGCTCAGTCAGCATGCATGTTTGGTTACACCGCTGAAGAACGATGGGGCGTGATTGCCGTCTGCGGGTGTACACAAGGTTAACGGGGTGTGGCCACATCAGAGGGAGCCACAGTCGCCCACCATCAGAGGGCTCAGACGCTGCAGCAGTTCAGGAAACAGGTGTTTCCACCTGCCCAGCATCCATCCATCCATCCATCCATCCATCCAGTTATATCCATCCATGAAGACAAAAGGACGCCAAGAAAACGAGAAAAAAGGAGAAATAAAGCAACTCAGGTGGTCCGGTAGCCACTGGCACTGCGGACTGGACTATCCTACCTAGCAACAGCACATGGTAACACTTATTTCTGATTCTAACCTCGGCTATTTTTGCTTAGAAAAAAGGTGGCCGGCGAGGACGGTGGTGGGTGTGGCCTTTAAGACGCTAGGCTGGGGAACCGGGATCCAGCCTGGGGACGGGTACACACTGCAGCAAGGTCCACTCCTCGGCTCCTCAACAAGACCGGCCAAGTGACACTTTGAAGGACAAGCACTACTGCAGCAGAAGCTCAGGCATGCAGCGCGCTCCAGATGGCCACGCCCACGTCGCCACTGAGGGTTTAAACCAGAGTTCAGGCCTTGTTGAGCCCACAGAGGACGCCCAGCGGGGAACTGGGGTGGTGTGTTTATGGTGGTGCGTAACCGCTGGAGTTTGAAGGCTGTATAAATCACACGGAGTAAGATAATTCACGTGCAGTAAGACCCCCCGCCCCCCAAAGAGCCCGGACCGCCCAACGTCTGCCCTGTCATCATTATAACAGGTACAATAATGGTTTCCCACCATCGCTGCCTGGGCACAGTCTCACTAAGATACAGGTGTGTGTGTGTGTGTGTGTGTGTGTGTGTGTGTGTGTGTGTGTGTGTGTGTGTGTGTGTGTGTGTGTGTGTGGAGACACTGCAGCTGCCGTGGGACTGCTGTCTGTAGGTAGCATCTGTCAGTCATCTGTTCAGAAAAAGATTCACGGGCGTGACTGGCGTGACTGGCGTGGACCTCGCCTCACTTTCGCCTGGTTGGCGCCTTTTCTTTCACTGCTATGGTTACACCCTGTTTTTTCAGTTCCGCGTTCTGCGGGCGCTGGTCGAGTCCCGCCAGGAGGTCGGATGTTTTGCTGTTAATGTGTCTTGTTCCTGGTCCAGTCCAGTCTGGGCCAGGGTCTCCTGACCTCACAAGTGGTCCCAGACCCCTGGCGCAGCAGGGTCCTTCCCTAGCATCAAACTGGGGTTCACTGGGAGATGAACTGGTGGGGGAAGGTGCTACTGTCCAAGGGGGTGGAGCCTGGAGGCCTCGGGACACTGGCAACAGTGAGGTTTGGCGCCTCTCTGGGCCAGTCTGGGTGTGCTTGCACCGCTTGTGCCAAATGTGTGTGCGTTAGAAAGTTTGTGTTGGCAGGTTTAATGATGGAGCGTGATGAGAGTAAAGGTTAACATCACAGCATGTTTGTGGCCAGTGTGTACCTCTTCTTAGAATATATCTATCTATGTACACAGGTTATATAGAACGGCGTCCGCGTGCGCGAGCGAGCGAGCGAGCCAGCGGGCGCATTTTAGGCACCCTTTGTCTTTGTTCTCTTCTTGTTCTTGGAGATTCACATGCCTGTGTTGCTTGTCCTTACGCCAAGTTGCTAGCTGGGTTTGTTGTTGATGTAATTATGCTCTCGGCCCACGTGCAGCCAAGTTCTTGGTTGCCAAGCTGGGCATTTGTACATGGCGTAGAGCAAGATGAGGATGCAGAGGGCAGCTGCTGCTACGATGCCCACCACCATTCCCGTGGTGCTGCTGCTCTCCTGACCACCTCGATGGACTCTGGGAAGAGTTTTCCTCCCGACATCGGAGAGGGCGAGCTGCACAGAGAGGGGGCGCTGCAGGTCAGTTCAGCTTTCTTTCTATAGCTCCGTTAGCTGTGCTAATGTCAGGGCTACATTCAGACGAGGTGAAGGAGGGAGAGACTGAGGACGGGAAGTGATGAAGGGGGAGAGGAGGA
>CM027084.1:133809-138809 GCA_015343265.1 Pao palembangensis | reverse complement strand
CAGAACCGCTTCTTCGCCTCAACAGCGCCCCCTGTGGTCAGTCCTCAGTTATAGTTTTATTCTCACTGGGGGCTCCAGACCCCCCTTCCGTTGTCCACGGCAACACTAAACACTGATGTACGTCTGTAGCCCAGACAACAAGCTCAAGCAACAGTCTGGCTGCTGCTAACCACATGACCCTGGATCACATGACCTGTGAGCGGCTGTGGACTCTGACCTGCTGCGTGGAGCCCTGCTTCCTGTTGGTGGCCGTGGTGGTTGTGACGTCATTTATGGACGGCGCCGAGTCGGAGCGGTTCCCTCCGGCCGCGGCGCTGGACTGCGGGGTGATGGAGGAGGACGGCATGTCGCCCACAAGCCGCGCGCTTCCCTCCACCCGGACGTGGGGGTGGCCCTCGGCCGCCATGTTGAGGATGGGCAGACCGTTGTAGTAGAGCCCAGAGAGCTGACCCTGGAACATACCTGCGCCTCGCTCGCCTCCGCCCACGCGCACCGTCGTCTGGCTGTTGAAGATGGTCAGCTGACGACCTGCACACACACACACACGCACGCACACACACACACACACACACACACACACACACACACAGGGGAGAGTGTTTGAGCGTTACACGATTCCTCACCCCCACGCCACGGTGAGAGGATGGACAGGTTAAGCATGGCGGCGCGAACTGAAGCCGTGGAGAAGAGTGGAGCAAAGAGGATGAGACAGATGATGAGGAGGAAGAGGAGGAAGAGGAGGGTCACATAAATGGAGGGGGAGGAGGCGGAGAACAGAGGGAGGAGGAGGAGAGAGCAGATGAGAGGGCCCTGAGAGGCCAGTTTGGAGGAGCGACAGACAGACGGACGCACAGACGCACAGACAGAAGTGTGTGTGGTCACAGCCCTATGGAGCATGCACAGGTTGGAAGCTGGAGCACTGCTCACTGTTAAAGGGACTAGAGGCTAGTTTACGGAGCTTTGCTGACGTTTAGGACGAGACTTTTACTGCTTTCTCACAAACATCCATCTTTTAAGTTCATTCTGCCGTCACAACACTTTTACCTGATTACAAACATTACATCTTTAGTCAATGCTTTATTGTTTACAATTTGATAATAACCACAATTATTTACATCTTAATAAAGCATCTTTTATCTTTGACTATTTTTTGGATTTATTCAGATTTAATCTCTCCGTCGTCCCTTTAACCTGATATTATCAGATACACACTAACAGATACGTCCACAGGCACTACAGTTTACACACTATTACACACTACAGCTGCCACCTTTTAATACTTAGTTATGTATTTAGAGTTTTAGACGTTAGTTGATGGTGCACAATAAAGTAGATTCAACTGTCTTCAAATTGTACTTTTAAAGCTGAAAGTTTTAAGGAATTTTAATCAGGGTTTTTACCTTTGTCGAGTAGCCAATCGTCAACTACTCGACCGAGCCGATAGGGGATTCGCTGTCTGGCGATGGCCAGGCGCTCGTTATCAATGTTGCCTTTAATTTAGAGATGAAAACACAGTAGTAATTACGCACATCCAAAGGCGGTACAGGAGCTGGATACAAACACAACAGCAATGAAAAGAAAGTAACGGTCTGCTCATCGTTGGCGTGAGGCTGCGGTAAATCAGGCTTGGAGTAAGGAAGAGGAGCTGAATTGGTCAGGTTTCCAGTGAGCGGACTCTTACTCTCTGTTCATTGGGTTTGATTTAAAGAGACATTTCAGGGGTTAACATCTGCAAGAGCACATACTGTTACAGCTGCCACATACTGTCTGCCTGGCTGGCTGGGTTTAGTGTTACATACAGGAAGAAGCCTGGACACACACCTCACAGCGGCTAACATTTAGCATTTTAGCTATCAGCTAGCTAAAGCTGGATCTCATTGCGTTAAAGGCTAACAGGCTAGGATTAGCACTTTAAATATGAAAAACAACAGTGTAAAATACAGAGACTGTCTTCAGCAAAAATACACGTTTACTCTTTATCTTTTCCTGTTTTTTCTTTCTAGTTAAACATTTAACTCAAAATATGACATGTTTTAAAGTTATTGTTTGTCCAAAAAATGCACCAACTCTTATTATTTTCTTTTACGGTGAGAAAAACAACTGAGACCTGAATTAAATGTTTTCATAAATTACCTTTAACACTATTTAACAGGCCTAGCATGACACACTGGCTAGGAGACAAGCTAACCTAGTAACATTTTATGGTTTAAAAAGTCACCGTTCATATCACAGATTTCAGTTCAAACACAGTAACATGAAACAAAAGTCAGTTCTGGGTCAGCGCTTCAAGGTCAACATCGACATGAAACTGAGGCGCTTCAGCGATCAGGAGGCGGGTTGGCGGGGCCGAGGGGGTGGGGGGCTCTGGCCCAGGACAGGCAGTGCTGGGCTGGCTCGGGGGTTGGGCTTGTGTGGGCGGGGCCGTTCCTACCTGAGGGGTAGCGCTCTATGACGGGGAGGTCATCCAGCTGCAGGGTGGCGTTGCCCCCGCTGCGGGTGAAGCGGATGACGTGGTACTTCCCGTCGTTGACGAACTTGGAGCTCTCCTCGATGTTGATGTCGTCCGTGCCCACGTTGAAGACGACCCGGATGTTGCCTTTGTCCTGCGAGGAAGAGCGAGTCGGCGAGTCAAACATGCGCCTTTCCAGCTGCCTCTCAGGCGCGTGTCCTCCCCACCTGACCAGCTCCAGTCACACCACTCAGTGTCTGCCTGCACTTCAAAGACTAATGTGTGGAATGTGGCAGCACCTAGTGGCGAGAATGCAAACTGCAACGCAAGCCATCATTTGATCAGTTTTGCCAGATCGGATGTTTTTATTGAAGCCGGTTTACGGTCGGTTTTAGTCGGCTTTTGGCCTGAAATCTGGCACCGAATTAAAGGAAGATGAACTGAGCGAGCGTGTGGTTCGCAGTAACGTCCACCAGGCAGTAACGTCCACCAGGAGTAACGTCCACCAGGAGTAACGCAGTACGTTCCTGTTCATGAACGATCGTTCAGTGGACGTCCCACGGCTTCGCTTCCTCTTACCGGCTGTTTCTCACCGGCAGAGCAACACTGAGGACTTACTATCTGCAGCTGAAGGTAGTCTCCCAGGCCAGACGCGCTGTCCACTCGCAGCAGAACGGCGTGTTTCTGCTGGGTGCTGAAGCCCAGGGCCAGCCGGTCCGCCCTGGTGCTGGGCCGCTCGTTGGGGGGCCACGTGTACATCACCAACCCTCCATCTCGGCCAAAGATGTACGTGGTGCCAGCTGGAAAGAGCGTTCAAATTCAGACGTTAGCCACATTTTAGCCGCTGCAGCCGGCAAGCGAGCCTGCTGGGGGAGCCTCACCGTCGTTGCACAGGGGGCCGGCGTATGAGGTCATGCTGCAGTCGCAGGTGAAGCCCTCCCACTGCTGCAGGCACACGCCCTGGTTGGAGCAGGAATCCTCCTGGCACGTGGTGCTGGGCCCTGCAGCGACACACACAGCGGGGCGGGGAGGGCGCCAGAGTTAGCACAGGACGTAGCCACACGCTCCGGGTTGTGGTGCCAGCCGGGTCTGGGTCTGGGTCCGGGTCTGGGTCTGGGGCTTGGTTCAGCCGCTCAGGCTTGGATTAGTGTTATTAGTAGCACACAGACTGAGATCAGACAGCAAACGACATCCACAGCAGCTGAACCGGAGCTAAGTGAGGAGGGCATGCAGGGGGCGGGGCTGCAGAGACAGAGGGGGAGGAGTTAAACATAGGGGGTGGAGTTATGTTTAAAGGCCTTGGTCTCAGAGGAGGAGCTCCTCTGTCTGCCGAGGAGAATGTCAGAGCTCCAAAGTCAGCTCTCTGCTGCATTCCCGACTGTTCACAGAGGGAAGACTGACGCTCAGGCGGGGGTCAGCAGGAGGGGGTCGAGAGCATGCTTGTCAGGAGGCGGGGCCTTCAGCTCAGGCGGTGGTGATGAGATCACTACGGAGGCTACGGGAGGACAGAGAGCCTCTGACCTTTGACTCTGGATCACTGGGATCCACACAAGACTGGACAGGACGGGGTCAACACACGCGGCGGGGCTGCTCGCCACCCGCATACACACGTCTCGCATGCTCACACGCAGAGGTGTACCTTGCAAGTCAGCTTTCATCAATGTAACTTTTGTCAGCCAAACAAAAAAGCAAACAAGCAAATCAAGTTAGACGGTTAGTCAGCGCACACAGATGCCTGTGAACTGCTAGTTAGTGTGGAGACCTGCAGCCCAGCGCACCAGCCAGCGCACCAGCCAGCGCACCAGCCAGCGCATCAACCAGCGCACCAGCCCGCGGAAGCAGCAGAGGGGCCGTGGGGCCCAGAGCCCGGCACAGAGCAGCGCTGTGGGCCGGCTGCTAGCGTCTCACCTTCACAGCCGCGCTCCACTTGTCCCACGGTTGCTAAGGCGTCCGCCAGGAGGTCGGGGAGGCGGCCGTTGAGGTCAACGGTGGCGAGGCAACCCTGGAAGCCCTCGCGGGAGTGGACCAGCTTGGGCAGGTCTCGGTACATCTCCTTGGAAACGCCCCCGATGTAAAGGTCACCTGAAGGTGAGGACGAGCAGCTTCATCAGCACGCAGGCGCTAAGCAGCTTCATCGCTCCTCTTGCTCCTCACCTTTCAGATCCAGGTTCTTGGCGCCCATGGTGGTCTGCGTGGTGACCTTGGTGTCGATCTTGACCACGTGGAGATTGTTAGTGTCTCGTGATATGTGCACGTTGTGCCAGTGGTTGTCGTTTAAGGGACTGTTGGAGTTGCCTTTGATCAGATGAGCGCCGTTGCCGAGGTCAGAGATGTAGTGCAGGTAGCTAGAGAAGGAAGAGCAGGAGAGCCGAGGTCAGAGAACGCGTCTGGGACCGCCACCGCCGCCGCCGCTGCGTCCAGCTCACCCTTTCACCAGCTCCACCACGATGAAGTCGTTGCCGTCCCCTCGGTTGTACAGGATGAGCCCGTCGGGGGAGGTGGTCTTGAACTGCATGAAGAGATGCATGGAGTAGTAGGCCTGCAGCGTGGG
>CM027084.1:118809-126309 GCA_015343265.1 Pao palembangensis | reverse complement strand
GCCGAGTTGCGGGACGTGGTTGCCATGAGGATTCCGTAGGCGCGCTGGGAGCGGAAGCGCAGCGACACGTCCTCCGCCTCCGTGTGCATCACCACAGGCAGCTGCACCTTCATGAACTTGCTGCCGTCGTAGGACAGAACGGTGGCATCTGCAGGAGCCAATCACAACAGGCTAAAGACCGGAGACACAGGAAGCTGCTGCACCAGCTTCCGGAAGCAGCCCTCCGCCCCTTCCGCCCCTCTTAACCCTCCACCTGCATCCATCCGGTCCTCACAAAAGAGCCACCAGCTTCTGTGGTCACATCAGAACGGTGGTGGTGGTGTTAGTGGTGGTGGTGGTGTTAGTGCTGGCGGTGTTAGTGCTGGTGGTGTTAGTGCTGGTGGTGTTAGTGGTGGTGGTGGTGTTAGTGGTGGTGGTGTTAGTGGTGGTGTTAGTGCTGGTGGTGTTAGTGGTGGTAGTGGTGGTGGTGGTGGTGTTAGTGCTGGTGGTGTTAGTGGTGGTGGTGTTAGTGGTGGTGGTGGTGGTGTTAGTGGTGGTAGTGGTGGTGGTGTTAGTGGTGGTGTTAGTGATGGTGGTGTTAGTGGTGGTGTTAGTGCTGGTGGTGTTAGTGGTGGTGGTGGTGGTGTTAGTGCTGGTGGTGTTAGTGCTGGTGGTGGTGGTGTTAGTGCTGGTGGTGTTAGTGGTGATAGTGGTGGTGTTAGTGGTGGTGGTGGTAGTGCTGGTGGTGGTGGTGTTAGTGCTGGTGGTGTTAGTGGTGATAGTGGTGGTGTTAGTGCTGGTGGTGTTAGTGATGGTGGTGTTAGTGATAGTGGTGGTGTTAGTGGTGATAGTGGTGGTGTTAGTGGTGGTGGTGGTAGTGGTGGTGTTAGTGCTGGTGGTGGTGGTGTTAGTGATGGTGGTGTTAGTGATAGTGGTGGTGTTAGTGGTGGTGGTGTTAGTGATAGTGGTGGTGTTAGTGGTGATAGTGGTGGTGTTAGTGGTGATAGCGGTGGTGTTAGTGGTGGTGGTGGTGGTGTTCTTGCTGGTGGCAGCAGTCAGAGGTCAGCTGATCCTCTCTTTGGTCTCCTGCAGACTCGTCTCCATGCTTCCTGCTGAGGCCACGCCCCCTCCGCTCAAGTGTTTACCTCCAGGCTTCCTGCCTTTATTGGCCAATTACACACACACCTAAACACACACTCGCATGTCTGCTTTTTAATCACACTCTCCTCCTCCCTCCCTCCCTCCATCCTTGTATCGCTCTTTTTATTCCTCCTCTGCCTTCTCTCATTTTCCCTGAGATGGTTGGAGCCACGGAAAGAAACAAGAGAACAGGAAGAGAAGAAGGCTTCATGAATACTGATGAGGAGGCAGAGAGAGTCTGTGTGTGTGTGTGTGTGTGTGTGTGGACATGTCAGAATAAGTGAGTGAATTTAAGTGTGAACAGAGGAGGGTTTAGTAAAGTGAGAGCAGGGGAGAGAAAACAGGGACAAGATGGAGGGAATGGAGGAGAGAAAGAGGGAGAGACAGGGAGAGAGGGAGGGAGGGAGAGAGGGAGGGAGAGACAGGGAGAGAGAGAGACAGGGAGAGAGGGAGACAGGGAGAGAGGGAGGGAGGGAGAGAGGGAGAGAGGGAGAGATGGCTGCTGGCGAAGATGCAAATGAAGCCTCATTAACTGGAGGAGAAAATACTCTAGTTGTCCTGTTATATCCCAGCTACACACACACACACACACACACACACGCACACACGCACACACACACACACACACACACACACACACACATCCGATGAGACAGCTCACTGAATCATCTGACTGAGGGCGGAGCTGAGGGGGGCGGAGCTGGGCGGGGCTGAGGGGCGGGGCTTGTTAGCATGGCTTGACTGGTGGTTCTCGGTCACAAACGTTTGGTCAAAGCTCTCAAACGGACTCAGCCTTCTCCTAAAAAGCCTCTTTTTGCTTTTCCATCAAAGCAGTTGTCTTTTTTAATCTTGTTGTTGGAGGCGGAGCCTGACCCTGAGGCAGATTTGATTCTTTTAATTCTGGCTCAGCGCTGAGTCATTAGCAACAATCGCTAGCGCGGTTTTAGCCGATAGTCAATCCCATTTTCTCAAACATCTGCGAGAAACAACAAACGTGGGAGCAGACTGGTCGTCTTTGTTGGGACAAAGGAGAGTGAGGGAAGGAGGGAGGGATGAGGAGGGAGGTGGACACTGCAGGTATCACTCCCTCCATCTGCTTCTCCATCTGCGCTTCCTTTAATCCACGAGCCTCCGGTTAGCGACCCCTCAGCGCACGGAGAGGATGAAAAAAGACGTGAGGGAAAGGAGGATAGAACTGAGAGGACGGACAGACGTTTGCGATGGACAACAGTCCTTGACAAGGAGGCGTGGTCATATCAGCGCCTGTCAGAAGGTGCACGTCTGCGTGCGTCTGCTGTGGACGGTAGCAGAATTAGCCGCCGATGCTGGAAGCATTTCTTCTCTCTTCTTGTGTGACTGTGTCTCCGTCTCTCTGACTTGTCTTCCATCTCTCCGTCCTCCTCATCTCCCCACCTGCTGTCATGTGCTGGTTCCAGCCCGGTTCCTCCGCCCTCCCCTGTCTCCACAGCTCCTCTTCCTCCCATCTCTGCCTACCTGCTCCTCTCTCTCCAGAAATAGCATGATTTCATGTCGCTGGGAAACAGACTCGCTCCACGTAGCCCTCCTTCTCTTTATTATCTCCCTCTCTCTCTCCATCAAACACACTTTTCTCTGTGAAAAATCTCCACAAAGTCGCCATTTTAGTGCATGTTAACGTGCACTTTGACTGTCGTCTCTTGGTCTTTGTGATGGTCCAAACCAGTGTTATATTTAGTCCAGTCTGGTCTGGTCTGGTCTGGTCTAGTATGGTTTAGTCTGGTCTGGTCTGGTCGAGTCTAGTCCAGTTCAGTACAGTCCAATAGACTCCAGTACACTCCAGTCCAGTCCAGTCCAGTACACTCCAGTCCAGTCCAGTCCAGTAGACTCCAGTCCAATCCAATCCAATCCAGTCCAGTCCAGTGCAGTCCACTCTAGTCCACTCCAGTCCAGTCCAGTCCAGTCCAGTAGACTCCAGTCCAGTCCAATCCAATCCAGTCCAGTCCACTCTAGTCCACTCCACTCCACTCCAGTCCAGTAGACTCCAATCCTGTCCAGTCTAGTCCAGTCCAGTCCACTCTAGTCTAGTCCAGTCAGGTCCAGTCCACTCTAGTCCAGTCCAGTCCAGTCCATCTCACCTCTCTCGCAGGAGCGTCCCAGGTATCCGGTCCCTGAGCAGTCGCAGACGTAGCGGTTCCAGCCCTCCCTGCAGAGGCCGTTGTGCTGGCAGGGGTTGGACAGACACTGTTTGGGCGGCTCCCGGGAGCACGAGGGTTTGACGCCCACCGCCCTCTGGGCCTCGGCCAGCCTCCGGATGTCTTTGCTCTGCCCGTCCACAAACAGGTCCCTGATGCAGCCCACGTAGCCATAATTCAGCAGAGCTGTCCACACCTGAGGAGGAGGACACGAAGACAGACAGCTCCTTCTCACGTCTGCGCTCCAGCCACAGGTGTTTCACAGGTGTCACACAGGTGTTTCACAGGAGCGTCACCCCAGACCAACCTCTGTGGGGAAGATGAGTCCTGCCCGGTCTTCAGGCAGCCCTCCAAGGTACAGCGTGTCATCCAGGTCCAGGATCTCGCTGTCTCCTGGTGCGGTGTACGCTGTTCTCACGCTGTTGACCGAGATGGTTCCTGGACCCAGGAAGGAGAACCTTCAGTGCTCTACTCAGCGCCACCACAACACCAGAGGTTGTCGGTGCGAAAACTCCATTTATGCTTTTAGTTAACAGATGACAACAAACCAGCAGCAGAATGTTCCAGAAACATCTGGAGAAACCGTCCTTGAATAAACCCATCAGGATGGGGTCAGGGTCAGGGTCAGGGTTGGGGTTGGGGTCAGGGTCGGGGTCGGGGTCAGGGTCAGGGTCAGGGTCAGGATTAGGATCAGGATCAGGATCAGGATCAGGATCAGGATCACGGTCAGGGTCAGGGTCAGGGTCAGGGCCAGGGTCAAGGTCAAGGTCAAGGTCCAGGTCAGGGTCAGGCTCAGGGTTAGGATCAGGGTCAGGGTCAGGGTCGGGGTTAAGATCAGGGTAAGGGTCAGGGTTAGGGTCAGGGTCAGGGTTAGGATCAGGATCAGGATCAGGATCAGGATCAGGATTAGGGTTAGGATCAGGGTCAGGGTCAGGGTCAGGGTCAGGATCAAGGTCCAGATCAGGATCAGGATCAGGATCAGGATCAGGGTCAGGGTCAGGGTTAGGATTAGGATCAGGATCAGGATCAGGATCAGGATTAGGGTTAGGATCATGATCGGGGTGCAGGTCAGGATCAGGATCAAGGTCAAGGTCAAGGTCCAGATCAGGGTCAGGTGTGTAGTACCTGAGCGTCCGTCTCTCTGGAAGTCTACGTGGTACCATTCGCCGTCGTTGACCTTCCTGTCGATGGCTTTGGTCTTGGTGGTTCCTGAACCCATGTCCAGGAGCAGGTACAGGTGACCGTCCAGCATCTCAATGGCAAAAAAATCCACCTGCAGGGTCGTGGTTAGACGAGGCCGTTAGCCTGGATCCTCCTGGCCCCGCCTCCTGGCCCCGCCTCCTGGCTGCATCTCTTACCTTGACTGTAGGGGGCGTGCGTGAGTCCTTGCGTTGCTGCTGTCTGGGTTTGCCGTGGCTGAACAGCATCAACCCGTTTGGCTCTGTGGTCCGGAAGTCAAAGGAGATTGACCCCGCCTTCTTCGCCGTCCACTTGTTGAGCGCCACAAAAGACTCTGGGGTGTCAAAGGTCACCGGGTCCAGCGTGGCTACGCTCTCACACTTGAAGGACACCACGCCGCTCACCTGTGCACGGATCAACAGTTAGTGGTGGGGCGCCGCAGCAGACGGCGTGTCAGGCTGCAGCTGCTGGTGCTGCGTACCTTCATCTTTGGGTCCCCCTGCTTGGCCAGTCTGGACAGCTCCAGCCGCACGTCGTTGTTCTTGTAGACCACCTTCAGACCAGAGAACAAGCAACCATTTAAAGAGTGTTTGGATCAAAGACGGCCACGCCCACAGCCACGACCATGCCTACGATAGCCACGCCCAGAGTCTGCATACGGCCACGCCCACAGCCACGACCATGCCTACGATAGCCACACCCAGAGTCCTGCATACGGCCACGCCTGCGCCAATAACCACAGCCACGCCTACACAAGTGACCACGCCCACTGCCATGCCTACGACCATGCCCACAGACAAGACCATAGCCATGCCCAGAGACACGCACAAGGTCACGCCCACAGCCACGCCCATGACCACAGCCACGTCTACAGCCATGACCACGCCCACTGCCACACCTACAACCACCGCTCATAGCCACGCTTAGGACCATGCCCACGACCATAGCCACGCCCAGAGCCATGCATACCACCACCCCCACAGCCACGCCTACACCCACGATCACGCCATTTTCATTCAACACCAGGAACAGGCAGAGAGGCCGAGAAGAAGAGGGTATTAGAGAGATAAAGAGGAGGAAGACGTTAAATATGAGCGCACGTCCAGAAGGGCTTTCCAGCTGGAGTGTTTTTGGAGGGCACTGGCAGCGCCGGCGGCGGGTTATTAAAGCGCCAACCTTGCAGCGAGCCAGCGAGCGCGTCTTCTGATAACTCCAATTTGCCTCAGCTACTTGCATGATTGCTTCAGCTGCTCGTTCCTTTTCTGTCTCCTCTTCCTGACACAGGACGCTGTCTGCCTGAGCAGCATGAGTGCACAAGAGCGCGCACGTGCCGAGCATGCTGATGCGGACGGGGGCGAGCGCACACAGGGGCGAGTGCACGGAGGCCCGGACCTCCTTCCATGACCTGAGCAGCTCGCTAACATCAGGAAGTCCGTCCTCAGCCTGGGAGCCTGTGTTTGCCGGACAGTCGCACGTTTCCTGTCGCTAACGGCCACCGTCAGAACATGCTAACAACGCGCTAACAACGCGCTAACAACGCGCTAACAACGCGCTAACAATGCACTAACAACGTGCAAACAACACACTAACAATGCGCTAACAACAGTCTAACAACGCGCTAACAATGCGCTAACAATGCGCTAACAACACACTAACAACACGCTAACAATGCGCTAACAATGCGCTAACAATGCGCTAACAACGCACTAACAACGTGCTAACAACACACTAACAACACGCTAACAATGCGCTAACAATGCGCTAACAATGCGCTAACAATGCGCTAAAAATGCGCTAAAAATGCGCTAACATCGCGCTAACAACACACCACAGCTGCGATGATGGTGTCGTGGTATTAAATATGTAAATGAGCCGGTGGAGGGCCTCGGCACTGAAACAACACAGAGCGCATTCAGCGGCGACACAGGCGGCCTCTGTGTCAGGCATCCTCCGTCAGCGTGCACGGCTGGTGCTGCCTCAGAAATGGGGCGTGTAGACGTGTCGTGAGGATGTGTGCTGGACTCTTAATGCGTTACGCTGTTGGCTTTGCTCGTTAGCTCCTGCACATGCACACGTTTGTGTCTCTATGTGCGAACGTAAGCGCACGAGTGTGTGTTATGGTTTGCTGTTGCATTGTGGCCATTTCCAGCACAGCAGATGGATGGAGGCTCTCTGTGGCGTAGCTAATTAGCATGTTAGCGCTGAACGCTGGATCTCCTCCCTCCCTAAGGTGTGTGTGTGGGTCTGTGTGTGTGTGTGTGTGTGTGTGTGTGAGCAGACGGTAGATTTGGGCTCTGTAATAGATCTGGCTTTCTCTTAAACGGGTGAAACGTGTGTTTTTGTGCTTCAGACTGGAGGAAGTTGTTGTTGTCGAATGTTGTTGTTGTCGTGCAGGCGTGCGCGTCACCTCTTTGAGGCAGCCCATGAAGTTATTGCTGACTGGAGAACCCGGCAGGTCGGCAGTGCTGGGGCTGCCCCCCACGTAGAAGAAGTCGTCGGAGCCCAGCATGGTGTAGTCCTCCTGCGTGTAGCCCGTGGTGGTCAGGATACCGTCCACAGAGATGGTCACCTAGACAACAAAGCACAGGGAAAGGACACGCTATATACTCACAGCAAAGGCAGCGCTAGGCGCTAGCTAGGCGCTGACCAGCCAAATTAGCCCCCGTTTCTGTGGTAACCAGTGTGTGGAGTGTGATGGGAAAGGCCAAATTGGTTTGGGGGACAGCAGGTGTGTGTTGGACTTTGGTTCAGTGTTGCTCATCAAAGAGTGTGTGAACGTTAGCAGCTGAATCCAGTCTGCCTACGGCCGCTAACGCTCTTCTGCGCCGTTCCAGCCTAACCAGCCTCCAGCAGCACTGGCTCACCGGTGCTGGACCACTAAAGGTGTGTGCTACCGCACGTGCACACTGGACTGCGTAGGTGCACGCTGAGCTGCAACTGCTAGAAAACACCAGTCTAGAACTGAGCTATCTTCTTCTTCTGTCTTTAGCACAAACGCTGCAGCGTGTCCTCGCCCATCTACTCTGATTCA
>CM027084.1:77076-118309 GCA_015343265.1 Pao palembangensis | reverse complement strand
TCTCCTCAGCTACTTCCTCCAAGCTCCTGTGGAGAACACGCAGAAGAACCTGCAGATCTAAATGGTCTGACTAATCCCATCCCAGCTAGCAGAAGCAGCTCAGCAGCTCTTCTGGTTCCTCTGTCAGACCAGACGCGTTCCAACAGCTCTAAAGGCAGCTGTGGACATCAGTGAGAAGGTCAGCTGTGGACATCACTGAGGAGGTCAGCTGCTGCAGGGGTGACCAGCCAGACCAGGCCAGGCAGACTACTGCTGTCACCATGGGAACCAGGTGGGGACCTGGTGGGACTGGGTTGGCCACCCTCTGGAGTCCTTTCCCAGGAAATGGAGCTGTCATCATGTTAGTTCCATTCCACCACACTGCAGCACCCTTGAGCAACACACTGATGCCTAAAAGGCTTCTGATTGGCTGCTGACAGGCTGGCGTCCACACCAGGCGGAGCAGAGCGGGACACCCCTCAGAGGAGGCTACCAGAGAAAGGCCATCATCTTCGTCCACGAGCAGAAATCAGGAATTCTTACCTCACGACGTCATCGATGTTGTTTCTGTAGACGCCCTCCAGGCGGTCGGCAGGAAAGCCCATGGCGATGATGTTTGGATAAATATCTGAGTGGGTTTTAAGGTTTAATGAACTCAAAGCTCTTCTCATCCATGATGACGACCTGGATCTTTGCTCTCCAGTAAAGAACCAGAAGCGGAAACTGGCAATGCTGGAAAAACACCTTTGAGCAGCCTTATATGAATATTTTAGCAAAATAACAGACTATAGCTACTAAGACAGTGAGACAGAGGCACGCACACGCCTGGGAGCAGAACAATCAAAAAAAGGTTGTAGGTTTGATTCCAGCTTGGCCAGTAAACGCAGAGGTGAGCATTCGGGATGACGTCACTGATAAATGATACATCTACAATTGATTTGGTGAAATAAGTACATGGTACGTTAATGTTTTGTAGAGCCAAGTAACGAGGCCCTCTGTGTTGTCCAGGTGTTCCTCAGCTCACCCGTCTTAGCCGTTAGCATCTGCTAGCTTACCGAACGCACTGAAGTGTTTTTTTTTTTTAAGACTTGATTGTCAACAGTCAACACTGCTGTTGACATGACCTACCTTGAATACAGCCTCCAGTTTGGCAGACTGGGAACAATCTGAGGCAAACATCAATACACTGGGAGAAGGGTTCGGGTTAGTGTCGTCAGGTACGAGGCCCCGCCGAGCAAAGACCACCTTCCGAGAGACCCTCCTGTGTTTCACTGAAGCTGCTGACTGACCCACACAATTGTGATGCCGGTACGGTCCAAATGTATCGATCACTGAACTTGTGCAGGACGTTTGAAAGCGAACAGGCTAACATTAGCACGGCGCGCTAACCAGGAGCACTTTCATGGCAGGAAAAGATACAGGTCAGGTCCAAGTCGAAGCCGTCTTCCTGGTATCGTCTTTTATTCCTGCTCACTATTTCCTTGATTAAAGAAGCCATCATCAGTGTCTCGTCACAAAAAAAGCTTTAGCAGTCTAGTTGCCGGGAAGGAAGCTAACAAGGACAGCTAGTAAGGAACTAGCTAACCAGCAGCCCACCGATTTAGAAAAGCCCAGTTTAATTCTTATCGCATAAGAATCCTTCTTGCTGGGTGACAAGAACAAACTCAGGTCCTGAAAGTACCTCGTTGACCGTTCACCGCGGGTGCCACCCTGCATGCTCCGGTGGTGGGGTGAGCAGCTAGCCGGCCTTGTAACTGACAGCAGTCCTGCGTTTAGTGGTCACAATTAGGAGGCGTCGAGGCCTCCTCCTTGTTCCCTGCGCTGGTTTTCAGTAGCACAATGGCGTCAAAACCTTCGGCAAAAATGTTTTCGGATGCCACAGCAGAGATGTCGGATGGATCGAGCTGGACTGGAAGCGTCGTTCTGATAAACAAACGCTGTGAGCGGACGTTGACTGACAGTGAAAGTGCATGAGAGTCGGCTTCGAGCGGAAGAGGCACCAAACTATCATGTGAAACCCAGATTACATCCGGCAAGCGCCTTCAAAATAATACTTTCGTCCTTATTAAATTATTCTAGTTTAATGTCTACCAGCGTCATAGATAGATAGATAGATAGATAGATAGATAGATAGATAGATAGATAGATAGATAGATAGATAAGCCCTTAGAGCAGGATTCCTCAAGGGCCACAATCCAGCAGGTTTTCTTTGGCAAGAAAGAAAACCTGCTGGATTCCGCAAATTGGAATTTTCACAAATCAAATAAATAAATAAATATGATGGTCAATAAATATGATGGGGTAAGGTCTGCCCCAATCTCCTACAAGGTAAGACCTGCTCCAGTCCAGCATGTGGTGACACCAGTCATGCAGGAAGTGAGGCCTCTTCCAGATGCTCACAATGAATAAAACAATAAAAGGACTTCAAGTTGGAGGAAGATCAACGTTAATAATTTTTACTGCTCCAGGAGCAGTAAAATTATAGTAAAATTAGTAAATGATATAGGATTATTTTTTCATCGAGGTCTGGTTTCCAAGGAGTGAGACTGTTCAACCCGGGGTTAGCAGGCAACCATTCTGGGGTGGAGTTACCATAGTAGCACTGTTCAGACTGAATGCTTGATTTGAATGTCCCAATTTGAATGTGGTTTAGATCCCGTCTATTACACTTTTTGTTTTGTAAGTTTTAATAATAATGATGGATCACATCTAGCCAATGAGCATGCATTTCGTCACGGCCAATCATAATGCGCGACGTCATCACAAGGCGCATCCCGGACAATTTCTGCAGCGAAGGCGAGGGGGCGGAGTTTTGACGTCACCATCGTGGGATTCCCAATATCGCAACCGGAACAGTTGGTTTAGCGGCGGAACGGGTGAGCAGGCAGGGTACACAACACGAAAGTAACGCAGGTATGAACGCAAGTTCTACAGACGTGTTCTTGTCTCCTGTTCACACTCACTAGAGTTGCCTCTACTTCGTGGCGGTTATTGTTGGTGAAATATGTCGGTTTACTTAGCAGTGAGCCGCGCCGCCCTTCACTACCACACTATCCGGAAGGTCAAGCTAATGCTAAAGCTAGCGCTTGTTTAATTTCAATTTTGAAGATATGAGAGGTCCCGGATATATATATATATATATATACATATATATATATATATATATATATATATATGTATATGTATGTATGTATGTGTATATATATATGTATGTATGTATGTGTATATATATATATATGTATGTATGTGTGTATATATATATATATATGTATGTATGTGTATATATATATATATATATGTATGTGTATATATATATATATATACACAGTACTACTCGGAAAATTAGATTATCCTGAAAAAGAGCATGCATTTCTGTAACTCAACTTTAAAGGTAAAATGTACATATTATATAGACAAATAGTATGCAAATCAATATATTTAACGTTTTATTTGTTTGGTTTTTTTTGCTGATTAGGACTTGCAGCTTCAGAAAATTCAAAAACTCAGAAAATTAGGATATTGCTTGAAATCAATAAAAAAAATTATATTCAGCAAAATAACAAAAAATGCTTAAGATATCTCACTTGGCATCTCACTTGGTTTCACCTTTTATGTTGGCTTGCCTGAATAAAACAACTTTTATACTTTCTCAAATTTTCTGAGTAGTACTGTATATATGCACACGTGTATATATATTATTTAAGTCTATATACACACATACATAGGGTAAATTGTATTAAGCCAGCATTGGAGAAATTGGACATAAAATACACGTTATAACCCCATTACACGTGTAGATATAGTATAGTTAAATATCTACATATACATGTGCACATACACAACTGTCAAAACTTTAATTGAACTTATTTTTAAAACCTGATATAGTCCAACAATGTATTGATGACAGGATATTTGTTTGAAATTGTTGATTGACAGCTGTGGGCTATTTGTTTTTTTTTCCTTTAACCATATCCTCCTCAAATCCTGGTGGACATCACTGTCTTTAGGCTGAACTTCCTGTCATCATGGTGTTGAGAGAGGTTCCAGCAGAAAATATCACCCGCCCTCTTGGTCGGAATGAAGTCATCGGTTTGTTGTTCCGTCTTACTATATTTGGCACCGTCACCTACTTCACCATTAAGTGGATGGTCGATGCCATTGACCCAACCAGGAAGCAGAAGCTGGAGGCCCAGAAACAGGTGAGATAGTTGGTGTTTTTCATCTAGGAGGGAGAACCGTGGACGTCACCTTACCAAACACAGAAATCTGCCCATGAAAACGCTCAAATTCAGCATGTCACCAGTGAAGAGAGGCAGCTCCAGGCCTCTAGCCCACTACCTTATCCTGGGTTTCCGTGAATGACAAGACACCATGAAACTTTGCAACAAAAAAAGAATGGAACTCATAATCACGAGTGTAACTCCAAGTCAGTCCCACTGGACGCCAGCAGGAAGGGAGAGAGCGTGATCGCCTCAGTGCTTCCCAAACCTCTCTGTAGCATCCCTCTCTTGGAGATACAATTATTTCCAACTCTCTGCTGTCAACCACAGCTCCCAAATAAATCCAAGAAATAGGTCCATGTGTCTTTGAAGAGCAGTCAGAGCTCCTAACCGGAGCACCAGCATCTACGTCCAACCAGCGCTGCGCACCTGTAACACGACTGTTTCTCACTAGTAGAACTCATCAAACGTCTTTTTCTGAAAAGCTATAACAGTTGAAAATCACTCTTTGTTTTGCTTTAAATTATTATTCTGGGCTCTAGCATCTCTTCCACGTGGTCCCTCAGCACTAACAGAAGCCTGAACCTGTTCTCCTGGTGGAACTGGACGTCTAGTCTGAGGATTCGCGCCCGTTTCTTGGGCGGCTGCTGTCTTCTCGCCTTGTGCTGCAGAGTTGTTGCGTTTCATTTGCACCACAGCCAGTTTGGAAGCAACTGAAGCTCAGAGATGGTTCTGGAGGTGGTGACTGGTGGAGGTTCTCTACGCTACTGAGCTGCAGCACATCTGCCGCGGGGACTTTCACCCTCCTCGGTTCATCCTGGGATCCCAGTTTGATTCTGAGTCCAGGAGATGGTGTCTGAACAGCAGGTGAGGGGCGGGGCCTTCAGCCCGTAGACACCAACAACTTCCCAGCTGGAGCTGACTTTACAGGAAGGAGGAAGGACCCAGCAAAGACAGCAGCTGTTTTAGGAGAACTAAAGGAAAACAGAGTCAGGGCTGGCGTCTGACTCCAGTTTACCCACCCAGAAGAACCTCTACCAGCTGGAATCAGCTGAAGGCCACAGACGTGCAGCTGCACGAGGTCCAGCGTCCCAACAGACTCATCTGACCGCTTTCCACTGGTGGGGTCAAAGGTCACACGTCACTGACAGATTGAGCAGTTTTCCAGAAAACAGGGCAGGAAAACGACACGAGGCTGGCGGATACGCTCTCACTCACACACACACACACACACACACACACACACACACACACACACACACCTCAGTGATAACAATCAGTTATTACCAAACAAGTGTAATAACACAAGGCTGAGCCTCAGCGTGAAGGTGGAGTGTGCTTGTCCCCTCAGGTGGTTTGTCCTCTGATATTTAGGGATGTGCTCAGTGCTCGTCTGAGTCTGGCTTTAATCAGGAGTCAGGATTAACCCTGAGTGATCATGTTCTCTCACCCACGTTTGTTCTTCTTTCACTCTCACAGGCGGAGAAGTTGATGCGTCAGATCGGAGTGAAAAATGTGAAACTGTCTGAGTACGAGATGAGTATTGCAGCTCACCTGGTCGACCCGCTCAGCCTGCAGGTACTGTTCATCTTCAGCATCAGGTGGCAGAACTACAGACAGTCAGCTTGAAGGTGTGGGCAGCGAGCACCTGTAGCTCCGCCCAGCTCCACCAGGCCCTCCTTCCATTAGCTGCTGAAGTCATGCGTTCAGAGCTGCTGCAGCCACATCTTGAATGTCCTTTCAGAGTTGGACTCGTTGACATTGCTGCTGTTTTTCTGGGACGTCTACAGAACTAGATTCATCATCTTTACCTTCAGACTGGCAGTCCAGAAGCAGCAACGTTGCTGTCGCACCTCAGCTGCTGGTGGAGCTTTGCTCACATCTCCAGCAAGTGTGTTTGTCCTGCCAGGGTCACACAGGGTCACACAGGGTCATGCAGGGTCACATAGGTTCAGGACATTTTAGGGAAGGAAGGAAACAGGAAGAAGTTGGTGTCTCTGTCCTTTACTCCAAGTGTGTCTGTGTGTACGTGTGTGTGTACGTGTGTGTGTACATACGTGTGTATGTGTGTTTGTGTGCATACGTGTGTGTGTTTGTGTACATACGTGTGTGTGTGTTTGCATGTGTGTACATACGTGTGTGTGTTTGTGTACATGTGTGTACATACGTGTGTATGTGTGTGTTTGTGTACATACGTGTGTGTTTGTGTACATGTGTGTACATACGTGTGTGTGTGTGTTTGCATGTGTGTACATACGTGTGTGTGCGTGCATGCGTGCTTGCAGGTCACCTGGGCTGACATCGCTGGTCTGGATGAGGTCATCACAGAGCTGAAGGAGACGGTCATCTTACCCGTCCAGAAGAGGCATCTGTTCCAGAACTCTCGGCTGCTGCAGCCACCAAAAGGTCAGCTGACACCCTGACGCCATCAGGTGATGTAACAGCTGTGCTCAGAGATGGCGGACACGCCGCTGCACCTGCTTCTGTGGGGGGTGGGGGGGGTCCAACGCTACATCTTTACAGTCTGACTAAATCTGACCACCTTTCCTGCGTTGTCGTGGTAACAGGTGTGCTGCTGTACGGCCCTCCGGGCTGTGGTAAGACGCTGATTGCCAAGGCGACGGCGAAGGAGGCGGGGTTTCGTTTCATTAATCTGCAGCCGAGCACACTGACAGACAAGTGGTACGGAGAGTCCCAGAAGCTGGCCGCTGCCGTCTTCTCTCTGGCTCTGAAACTGCAACCGTCCATCATCTTCATCGATGAAATAGGTGGGACACACACACACTCTCGGGGGAGGGGCGGTCAGGACCATGTGACCAACTTCCTGTGGTAACCTAAACAGACTCGTTCCTGAGGAGTCGATCCAGCTCCGACCATGAAGCCACGGCCATGATGAAGGCCCAGTTCATGAGTCTGTGGGACGGCCTGGACACAGACACACACCTTCAGGTACTCACACACACAGACACACACCTTCAGGTACTCACACACACAGACACACACCTTCAGGTACTCACACACACAGACACACACCTTCAGGTACTCACACAAACACCTTCAGGTACTCACACACACCTCCTGTTTGTACTGATGGGATCAGACCCAGATGTAGCCCGCCTTTCTCTCCGTGTGTGTGTCAGGTGATTATCATGGGGGCCACGAACCGTCCTCAGGATCTGGACTCTGCTATTCTGAGGAGGATGCCAACCAGGTTCCACATCAATCAGCCTGTAAGTGCACAGACACACACACCATTCAACCCATCCAGAACAAGGGGGGCGGGGCGTCTGACAGGAAGTGGTACCTGAGATTTGATTGGCTGTCGCTGACAACAGTGTTTGTGTGCAGAGTGTGAAGCAGAGAGAGCAGATCCTCCGACTCATCCTGGACAACGAGAACGTGAGTGGGCCTCAAGAGCTTGGCCAGCAGTCTCTGCAGTCAGCCAGCTTCACGCAGTCAGCCAGCAGTCAGTGAGCTTCTCTCAGTCAGCCAGCAGTCAGCCAGCAGTCAGTCAGCGAGCTTCACTCAGTCAGCCAGCAGTCAGTCAGCCAGCAGTCAGTGAGCTTCTCTCAGTCAGCAATCAGTCAGCATCAGTCAGCCAGCAGTCAGTCAGTCAGCAATCAGTCAGCATCAGTCAGTGAGCTTCACTCAGTCAGCCAGCAGTCAGTGAGCTTCACGCAGTCAGCATCAGTCAGTCAATCCAGCCTGTCTGTCCTCTGATCACGTCTTTCTACAGGTCGACACATCTGTTGACCTCGCCAGCGTTGCCATGGAAACAGATGGCTTCTCAGGAAGTGACCTCAGAGAGCTGTGTCGTGATGCTGCGCTGCTGTGCGTGCGTGATTTTGTGCACACGCAGGGAGACAGGTAGCAGCCTGTGACGGCAGTCTCACACACCCGTCCCTCCATCAGTGTGTCCTGTCCTCACCTGTCTGACCTCTCCACCTGTCTGTCTGTCTGTCTCAGCCAATCAGAGGAGGCGGTCCGCTCCATCACTCAGGCAGACCTGCAGACATCAGTCATGAAGATGAGGAAGTCAAAGTCGGTGGGCGGAGTCGGTGTTCTGCTGCACGCCGCTCTGGACTGACCCTAGGTCACATGACCACTCTGCTGGGCTGCTGGGACGTGGGCGGAGCCGTCGTCATGTCATACCAAGGTCGTCTGTCCGCTTCAGATGACTGAAGTCAGCTCACCTTCCTGACCTGGAGGCTCCGCCCACATGGTCGCTACAGCGATGTTTGTCTGTCTGTGGCTCCTAAACTCCACCCTGTTTGGGTGGTGCATGAACCAACAGATGGCGTGAGCTGCAGGCGGAGGAGTTGGACAAAAAAAAAGCACCTACAAGTGTTGGAACCTTGATTTGGCCCATGTCAAAACAGCTTCAATAATTATGAAAGCAACAGGAAATGTTACCCCTTCAAAGTAAAAGTTTGGTTTGGATATAATGACCAACACAATAATTTAAAGATCCCAAAAACAAACAGGGATCTTTATTTCATCAAATGGGTCAAAATAAAACTTTGTTTCAAAAATTGGACTTTTTGGCAATCTACACTTGATAACTACACGTTTTATCTAAGACAGAAATCAGGATTCTTGTCCATCATCAAACTTCTCGATTGATTTACAGACGAGCGAAGCAAACGAGAATCTGGAGGGTGCAGAGAGGCGAGAGGAAAAGGATGGAAAATGAGCTTTAATCAGATCACTTTCACACACAGACGACCTTGGATGAGCGTTCATGCGCCCTTCACCAGGGCGAGCGGTGACCAAAGACACGGAAACGCAATAAATCTTAGTGGAACAAGAGTGTTCTTTTTCATTTCTCTACACGAGTGAGTCCAAATAATCCAAACATCCGAGCTCAGACTCGCAGCTGTGAGCTGGGACTAAAAGATGACATTTCCCATTTATTACTGACAACCGAGGTCAGACGCTCCAGTTACAGCAGAGTATGGCCACAAAAGACCGACCAGGTGAGTTGGTCACATGACCACCAAGGTCACGTTAGCATCAGCTGAGATGAAAACCGTTGGCCCAATGCCAGCGGACTAGCAGTCCTCACCTGTGGACGTCAGGTTTACCTGGCCGACAGTAGGCGGGGTTTCAGCTTCACTAAACCTGACTTTTTGACCAGGTCCATCACAGTTCTGTGTTTGGGACGCGTCCTGCAGCTCGGCCCTCACACTCTCTGTCAAAGTCACAGCCATCCAGCAGGTGGCGGTATGTGGCCCGGACGTCCCGGTACAGTGGGGCGTCATCCTTGATTCCTGGGAATCGTACCGGAGACTCATTGAGGAGCAGCTGCAGCCGCGGGCCACGCTGACAGTCATACAGCACAAACAGAAGGTTAGCGGCGTACGGAACAATGTGGCTGGTCCGGAAGCTTCTACCTGCAACAGGAAACATGCCATTCTAAGCCAAACCAGACAGGAAGTGAAGTCATTTCATCGATCTAATCTGATCTAAATAAATTTATCTCATAATACATTTTATTTAAAGGTGCCTTTCTGGAAGACCGAGGTCACTGAACAAGTAAAGAAGAAAACATTCAAAATCAATGAAAAATGGGTAAATAAACCGGTAAAAGCTTTTAGGCAGCTCTGCAGTGCATTCTGGGTAAAAGCAGTCTGGAAAAGACGAGTTTGGAGTTTGGATTTGAGAGGCTGAAGGCTCGCAGCGGTGGAGAGATGGGCGGAGGCAGGAAGAAGGTCTGAGCCCTGGGTCGGCCGGAGCCTAACCCTTCTGGACGGTTTCAGTCTGGTCAGATCAGCCCTCAAAGCCCCACAGTTAGCCGAGCTAACCCGTTTCTGTCTTCCGCTCTTTTAAAGCATTTCTGGATGTCGTGAAAGGAGCCGTAAAAACCTGACTGATGATGACGATGATGATTAAGTAGAAAAGGCCTGATTGGCCGATCTCGCATCACGTGATGGGCTCCTGCTTACGTTAGCGTTGCAGCGGTTACCCTGTTAGGGCTTGACTTGACATGACCTGAGTGAACGGGTCCAGCCCATCCAGGATCTCCTACCGTGTTGCGTGTGGTAGTTGCTGGCAGTGGGCGGAGTCTGGTCCTTGTAAAGTCCAAGCAGTGAGAGGAGGGGGAGCAGCGTCTCAGCGTGACCCACCAGGATGGAGGCGGGCTCAGGCAGCTCCTCTGTGGATCTGAAGGACGTGAGGTCAGCTACTAAAGCCACTCAGTGAATGTGTGAAGTCCCCCACCTGCGAGGACGTCCTGCCCTGTCCAGGGTCCTGAAGATGTGATGAAACAGAGGACAGCTGGACAGGCTGCTGATCACGTGACCATGAGAGCGTTTCCAGTACTGCTTCAGGTCCGCCTGGTACTCCAGCACCTGCACAAACTCTGGTGAGTGCAGTGACCCTGTGAGGGAACGCTGTCCCACTCAGGGCTCCTACCTTCGCATCCTCCTCGCTGAACAGGAAGCACCACGGCGAGTGCAGAGATTTGATCGACAGCTCGTAAGAGCAAATGAAAAAAGCAGCTTCGAGCAGATCTAGAGGACGCAGACACAGACTTTCAGCAACGCCGATGTTGATGATGGAAACGCTGAATCAGCATCACAGCAGACACGACTGAGTCAGGTCACAAGCACACAAGACTTCCGAGACGCTTCCAACCCCTGGAACAGGATGCTGGCGTTTGTGTGTGTGTGTGTGTGAGACCTGTAGTGAAGCGCTGATGATGAAGGCCCAGCCTCCTCGCTGTTTTCCTCCTCAGAGCTTCCATCTCCTCGCCGTGTTTGAACTTGTCGACCTCCTGCAGCGCTGTGCGGTTGTTTTCCACGCCCTCCACGTAACCACGGCAGTGCTCGAAGAAGCGCAGCAGCTGGTCATCGATGACGTGCTGGTACTGCATGTCTGCGAGGACGACACACAGGTTCAGACTCAGCAGTCTCCCCAGGAAGTGCTGGAAGCGGAGCTGGAAGCGGAGCTGGAACCTGATCTCCTCCACAGGCCCTCCTGGAGGGCCTCCATGCTGCTGACACATCGATGTTTGGAGCTGCTCCTCAGGCTGATCCTCTTCAGGTTCTTCTCCACCAGCAGCGATGGGAACAGCGCCAAGAGACGAGCTGCCAACTGGCGAAGCTCCGCCTTCCCCTTCGAAACCAGCTGACCTGGTGGAGAGGGGATAGGTCACACATCATCATCGCCACGGTAACATCAGCTGGTGACATCACAGCGGCTCAGGTGAGCCAGTAAACAGGCAGGTGAGTAGAAAGGTAGCACAGCCCTAACCCTTCACCCGGCATCTTTGCTAATGACAGGAAATACCAACCTCATTTCCTGTTTGAGAGCCATGACGTTAAAGTGAAGTCTGACATCTGTCCTGTCTCCCAGATCTGTCCATACACATCCAACACTGGGACAACAGGAAAAATAAAAAACAAACTGTCCCATCTTCACAAAAAACACACACACACACACACACACACACACACACACACACACACACAGAGTCTAGCAAAAACCAACTGTCCCATCTTGGCAAACCAGAAAGATCCAATTTTGTGCAGAAATATAAGCTGTCAGAAAGTCAATGATGATGAACTCGGTAACTGAAAAAAGCCGTGAATTTATCTCGTGTTCATTTGCTTCCATTTTCCCCATGAAACAGAACAAATGTATCCATTAGGGAGAAGTTCAGCTAACCCGAACCCGAACTACAGGTAAAAGGGTGGAAGCTCCAGCAGCTCACCGTCCATGTCCTCGCTAAACCAGTTCTCCCAGCGACTTTGGATGTCCTGCTGCCATCGCTCCGAGCCTCTGGAAGCTTCTCTGCGGACCAGCTCGCTCAGCCTCTGGATCCTGCGGATGTTCTTGACGGTCGGGTAGCGGCTCCCGTGCCGAATGACGGCGGTCAGGTGGACCGGGGAGCAGCGCTCGCTGCTCGGAGCCTTCAGGATTGATCGGTTCACGAAGAGGACGTCCCGCAGCAGCTGAGGGTTCACTTCCTCATACCGGGTCTTAGTCCCGAAATAAGGAGCGATGTGCGGGATATCCGGGATCGATGAAAAGGAGCCTAAACAGCAGTTCAGGGAAAAGCTGACAGCCGTCAGAACCAACGCGTTTCTGTGCGGTGACAGCGAAAACATGTCGCTGATCTGAAAAGACCGTCAGCCGCACTGAAGCCCTCCGCGGTCGCCTCTCTTCCGTGTTCTGCTTTCACAACTTCCGCCTCTACTGGACAACCAAAATGTTTCCCAGAGTTTACAAATGTTTCCCGGAGTTTACAAATGGCCATTTTTACTCCTGGAAGCCGAATCATCGTCTTCAAAATAAAAGTCCAAATCAAAACTATTTTTACACATTTGTCTAAAAAAAAATAAATAAAAAAATTAATAAACTCCTACAGCCTTCAGATGTACCTTCTCAGAAAAATAACACTAATCTATAACTAGAGCATTCTTTATTTTATTTATTTCCCATTTGATTTTTTTCAGAATTAAGAACAACAGCTAACACAGACAATGTTGACAGACTGGTGCTGGACCAGTATATCCAGTCACAGTGCACTGTTCTCATCAGTGCCAAACTAACAGGACATATTCATGAAAATGTACAGCATCTCTTCACCAACAGACAGTCAGTAACATAAACACGTTCAAAATAATATGCAAAACATCCCGTTTTTCCACTTCACACTCATTTGTGCAAATCACATCACTTTCTGTTGGTTTAATGACAATGAAAATGCTCCTTTACCAACAGAGAAGTATAACTGTCAGGTCAGTGCGTCGTATTAAATTTGCAGTGCTTGATGGGCCGGTCAGCTCAAGTGGGGGAAGGGAAGAATCTCCTTCCTGGTTCAACACGACCTCTGAGAACCGAAAACACAGACTTTACAAAGATTACCCATCAACATGTGGGCCTGAGGCCCGGCAGACCTGCTGGTTTCTAATGACAGGAAGTAGTTGGTTCTGGTCTTACGTGCTGCTGAGAGCATTGCCAAGGTTCCTGATGCCTCCCTTCGGGGTCTGATGGTAACTGTTCAGCTCTGGAGACGTCAGTGGCTTGAAGAGTCGACCTGGAAACAAGTATGTTTGCGTTTAATGGCTACTGCTTCACATAGCTTCACTTGCAATTTGCGAGAATAAAGAACTTTGTTTTTTGGCAGTTAGTAACTTAAAGCTGACAAAACCCGTCAGAAACCCAAGACTAACCCACCATGTCGACCTTCCTGGCTGGAAGATGAGACCTGATCCATCTGGGAGGCAAGGATTCTTTTCCAGTAAGCCTCAGGCAGGGACAATAAGCAACACATGACCTGAGACAACGTACACATAAAGAAGAACTTGGGGATGACGACCCTCCAAAATATTACTGCTGAGGTGGTACGCCCATTCATTGATCTGATTATTTTTGTGAGTCTAGACCAGTGTTCCTCAAACCTCTTCAGACCAAGGACCACTGAACCCTTAAATAAACTCACGGACCACCTGACTCCAATAAAGTGAATTCTTGACATCGTGGGAGTTCAAGAAACACTGATTTTACACTGAATTTTAAGTATTGAAATTTTAAATTTGAAAATGTGATTTGTTACGTGTCACCTCGCGGACCACTAGGGGTCGCCCACGGACGACAAGAGAAACACGGGTCTAGACCATTTAGACCAGGAGGAATCATGGCCTCCACTAAAGAGAAAGAAGAAACTAAAAGAAAAGAAAAGATCAAAAGTGATATTTTCACCAAGAATTTGTTGAGATTGTTGGTAGGATTAACCTTTTTTAAACATGGGCGTGGCTTCAGTCAGAGACTCTGGGGATTCCTGAAGTGAGGCTACATTTAAATGTAGCTAATAGTTCAAAAACCGCAACCTCCACCTTTAAACCAGCAGGATTGTGACCTTCAGCGAAGCGAAGCCTGCTTCCGCACAGCTTGGCCAGAACCTCCTTTCCACGACCACGCTCACCTTCGGCTGAGTGTTGGTGTCTCTCATGATGGTGGTGGGAGACGGCTCAGACATGCCATGACCCACCACGGTTGGTCCAAAGACTCGGGCCAGATTATTCTGGTTCATCTGACAGTGAGGACTCTTCATCACCCTGAATGAGTCCAGAATTCAACATTATGATAAAAGGTAACAACGTGTGGGATCCAGAAGAACAGGCGGACGTCTGCACGCTCGTACTTGTGCAGGTGCAGCAGCAGGAACGCCAGCGTGTCTCTGTTGACCTTTGGCAGCTCAGAGACCAGCTGATACAAGATGGAAGTTCTGTGGTCTTCATGGGTCAGTTCTAGAAGACGTGCAGAAGATGCAAGAAACTCTGTGTAAACTCTGTGTAATCTCATCTCCAGCCTTCTGAATACCTAAAGGTTATAGGCAATAGTGTGTGTGTGTGTGTCCCACCTGAAGCCTCCATGAACCTCTGGTGCAGTCTGAAGGTGACGAGTGGCTCTTTCAGCTTCCTCAGGAAGTCTTTGAGGAAACCACACACCACATGGATGTCCTGGACCTTCTCAAGCATAAGTGGAGTTTTACCCTGCAGGAAGGTCTCTCTGAGCTCCTTCACCAGACGCTCTCCTCCAGGAACCCGGTACAGACCTTTCTGGGTGTGCACAAAACACATTTTTGTTTCATCAAAACTTCATTTTAATCACTCCCCTCTAACTTGTGTTGTTATTTTTGCCACAGGTGGTGGTGGTGTGTGTGTGTGTGTGTGTGTGTGTGTGTGTGTGGGCGGGGGGGGGGGGGGCGGTACCTCAGTCAGGCCCCTCCTCTCGATCTCAGCAATACACTCTACCATCAGCATTGGAATTCTGGGATGACCTACGGGAGCAAAACCTTCCAACAATATCTGAGTAGAGAACAAGCAAAGTGAGATCAGCTGATCTCACCTGACCAGGTGAGATCAGCTGACCAGGTGGGCCTGGACGACGTGTCCCAGGTGTCCAACAACAGTACCTGCTGAGTGGAGCTTCCAGAGGCGGAGCTATACGGGCAGCTGATGGCGACTCTCTTCTGGCACTCCAGATGAGTGACCATCCGGCAGTTCCTGCACTTTACCGCCATCTTCCCAAAACGGATCTTTTTCCCACAGGGGGAGCAGGTCTCAGGCCGGATCACCTGCAGGCTCAGAGGACCAGGGTTAGGGTTCTTCATTGCTCCAAACACACTAAAGACAATCAGAGATCCAGCTCTTCATCCTGCACCAAGTCAACTCTGGTTCAACCTGCAGCTGTCGTCATCATCATCCTCATCATCCTCATCGTCATCATCCTTATCCTCATCATCCTCATCGCCAACATCATCATCATCATCCTCATCGCCAACATCATCCTCATCATCATCCTCATCCTCATCACCAACATCATCATCATCCTCATCCTCAACATCATCATCCTCATCCTCAACATCATCATCATCCTCATCGCCAACATCATCATCATCGCCAACATCATCATCCTCATCCTCAACATCATCATCATCCTCATCGCCAACATCATACTCATCCTCATCGCCAACATCATCATCATCATCCTCATCCTCAACATCATCATCATCCTCATCCTCATCATCGCCAACATCATCCTCATCACCACCATCATCCTCATCACCACCATCATGGACATCAGGGGGTAAAAAGGCATCTGTACCGTCTTAGAGATGAAAATATGGCGGAAGTTCTTCCCAGCTCTCTTCTCAAGGTGTTCTTCAGGCTCAGGCTCTGCTACTGTGTCATCAGAGGGCAACCACACAGAGGTCTGATCTAAGAACAATCATCATCTTCATCACCATCATCATCATCTACAGGAAACAACTTTGACTGACCTGCATCCCCTAAGGTGGCGCCGTCTGGACTGAAGGCCTGGGCTGGGGTCTGCAGGCTGTTCTGGACGGAGGTCTTGGAGGTCTCCTGGGTGATTCCCAGCACCATGTGAATATGAGCACCAGAGTCAGGAGCCACGAGCGAGGCCTGGACAATGGTCTCCACCTCCTACAGAGAAACCACCCGAGTCCTTTCCCCACAGCAGAACTCAACACTGGTCCAACACAGACGTCATCTCCACTGTCCTTCATCAGCCACGCAACTCCTCTGACGACATCATGTCTTGGGTGTCTCGAGAACGCCCGTCATCAATATTTAAACCAGTCATCAGTCCACTGCAGAACAAGATCCTCCACGTTTTCCTCACCTTGTCCACAGTTCTCTTCTCCGGGAGCTCCTCAAGCACGTTCCCGCCTCTTGCTCGCTTTCCCACAGAAAGGCCAACGCTGGGCCCTGGTCCCATGGAGGTGCGCTGCCACGGAACACAAGCAGGTCACCAACGGTCAGTTCTGCTGGCACCAGCGTGTCAGAAGTTCTGTGATGATGTCCCATCTCCCAGCAGGAAGCTGTCTCTCACCCTGCGCTCCCTGGCCCGAGATCTCAGAGGTTTCAGCACGCTCGTGTCCAGATCCTGAGGAGAGTTGCATCACACCTTTAAAATCTTCACCTTCACCAACGGGGTTTGCCACGTGGCAGAACGCTCCGTTAACATCCCGCCTTTCTGTCCCTGCGGCTTCCTGCCAGAGTCCCAACATCTGCAGCTGGCTGACGT
The DNA here is from genome assembly GCA_015343265.1 of Pao palembangensis. Classification (NCBI taxonomy): domain Eukaryota; kingdom Metazoa; phylum Chordata; class Actinopteri; order Tetraodontiformes; family Tetraodontidae; genus Pao; species Pao palembangensis. Next base: position 101,549 of record CM027084.1, on the reverse strand, counting down.
ACGCTGTCCTTGGGTGTGAACGTGCGTGGGACTGGCCGCTTGTCCTTCTGTGCTGACCCTGCCATGAGCTAGCCATTCATCCAGAGTGGCCCCGCCTCTCGCCCCAGAGCTGGGACAGGCCCCTCCCCTCTGACCAACAGCCGTGCAGAAGGTGCAGTATGAATGTGGAACATCCGCCCTTCTGGGCCAGTTGTGGGCAGCTTTCAGCTAGGCACGTACCACGTCATCGTCCGTCCGATCGTAGCTGATGTCAGAGTGACAGACGGACAGGTAAGAAGACTCATCGATCACAGACAACCTGACAGAGCAAAGAGGAAACAAGTGAGCCCAAGCTCTGGACGCTGTGGGAGCCGTTCCACAGTGGAGGCTGTGGGAGCCGGAGCCAGCGTACCGTTTGCTGCTCCTCTGCGTGGTCACGTTAGCGCCTCTTTGCTCAAACGCTGCCAGCAGAGATTTCTGCTCGTCGTTGAGACAAGCGCTGGATTTGCTGTCGTGGACCAGGATGTCACACATGAGCTGCATCTGTCTTTGCTGGGAGCAGAGCTGAGGTCAGTCTGAGGCCAGCGCACGCACGCACGCACGCGCACACGCACATACACTCACCAGGTACTGGTAATCTCCTTCAATCTTGTAGCGTTTCTTCATCTCCACATCCAGCTGGTTGCGAGCATGTTTCAGTTTGACTTCCAGGGCAGCTTTGGCCACGTCAGACTTGACCAGTAACTCCTTGTACTTCTTCAGTTCTACCTCAGAATGTAGCCATTGTTTCCTGACTGTCTCAAAGTTCTTCACCACCTCAATCATCTCTGAAAGGGATGGATGCAGAACCTTGGTGCAGGAAGGCTCCAGCTGACGACCACAGCCCAATGCCAGGAGGTCTCACCTTGCTCCGTCTTCCTAGTGCTCTCCTCCATCGTGAGTCTCTGCAGACAGATGGTCAACAACTCCTCCACGATGAGTCGAGATTCCTCCATTGCTGCAATCCCGGCCCGCCTGGAAAAGGGAGGGAACGGTTCCCTAAAGTCCACTGAGACACAGAGACAAGAGCTACTGACGCCCCAGAGGACGCTCCTTGAGGATGGACAGCAAGGAACCATTAAAACACCCTCTTCTGTACAAAGGCTTCACACAGACTGAGCAATGAAAACTGGCTGATTTAAAGGTTATAACGATTCTTTAGTTTATACAAGCAAACACACACACACACACACACTGATAAAACAGCACCATATAGTATTAAATATTCAAACAAATCAAAACATCAAAGATGTCCAGTAAACTCGACATATAAACCTAAATAACAGATATATATTATTTATAACCCTCCATAAAACGTTGTTGACATCTAAAACTGGTAAAATGACTTTAATGATGTAATTAGATCCGACCTAATTAGAGCAGCAGGGTTCGCGCAGCGCTGTGCGCGTTTCTAAGTAGTTTGCGGAGCTTTTACCTGCTTGTGTTAGTCCTCCGACACAAAAGACACCACGGACAATTCAGACGATCACTCCAAGCCCAGAACCTGTGCATCCAGCTAACCCAAACTAGGCTTGCTTTATCTTTAGGGTCAGGAAAAAGGGAAGTGACGTCATAATCATCCGTACACGTGCTCAAATGTAGATAATCATCTTTTTCAAGATCAGATTGATAATATCTAATAATGTCGGCTAATCTTTCCTATTACGAAACAACGTCAACAAAATATCATCTCACCATAAAAGTCACTGAACAGACTCACCTGTTGACGTCACCTGTCCGTGCACGAGGCGGATCAGCCTGCATGAGTCCAGTAGGTTAACCTGATCAAAGTTCGCCTCGGCTCGTTTGGTGAACGGTGAAAAGCATCTGGGAGCAGAACTGCCTGTTTGTGGAGGACTGGTTGGTCAGGCTGATTTAGTGGAAACATCTGGAAGATTTTAACGCTAAACACGTCACCGACCGCTCCTAATTTACATAAAAAGATTATTACAGACTTAATAATGAAGGGAAAATACATTTTACATACATACATAACAATATATACCAATTAATTAACTTCAGAGAAAAAACAAGCTAAATGTATGGTAGATCACGTGGTTGTCGGACCGTGGAAATCACTCTTTGGTTTCAGATCAGCCAGTTTCCAAAAGATCGATTTCCAGTGTTTTTCCTCAAAGATGAGGATTCAGGAAGAGTTTGATAATAATCAGGCCATGCTTCAATGGTCTGCTCTTAAAGCTGGCCTTGTTCATTTCATCCCTGACATAATTCAAATAAATAATACATTCATAATGACATTGCATAAACTCTGAGCCTTTTTTAATCCCGTTGTATTCAGTTTGACTAGTTTTTGTTTTTTGTTCTTTTATCCTTAGTTTTATTGTCGTTATATTATGTATTTTTATTTTATTTCACTCTGTGAACTCTGTTTAATTGCTGTACTTCCGAAGATCATTTTTAGCAGCTTCCTTGTCTGATTTTGGAAGGAGTGTTGTTTTTTTCTGGTGCCCAAACGCCTCCCTGGTGCTTAGCCTGCTGCCCCCGCGACCCCACCCCGGCTAAGCGGAGGAAGATGGATGTTTGGTGTGGCCGGCCCTCAGCTGGATGAGTCACCGTGTTCACTGATCTTTCCAGTGTCCCTCATCAGGACGCTGAACCCGCCCAAAGGCAGGAAGTTGGTTCTGCTTGAACAAATTAGCTGGTGTGAGCGTTACTGCGACTGAGGTCACGTACAAGAGCAACATGGCGCAGCAGAGGAAGACACCCAGCCGACAGGAAGCAGAGGCCATTAAAAGAGGAGGAGTGCGGCTTTCGTCATTATGTTTACACTACATTTATTTCACTAAAACAACTTCCAGTCTTAAACCAGCTGTTTGTTCATTTTCTTCATGCCCTGTTCAGAAGGTTACCATGGAGATGAAACCTGCAGTGTAGTTGTGAAATCAAGATCTTAAAACAGCAGCCAAGATGAAGTTCTTTGGAGAGCAGAGGCTCAGTTTACCAACCCTAACCCCTAACCGACCCTAACCTAGCCCTGACCTGAACCCTAACCCTAACTATGACCCTAACCTGAACCCTAACCCCAGCCCTGACCTGAACCCTAACCCTGAACCCTAACCTGAACCCTGAACTGAACCCTGACCCCAACCCTGACCTGAACCCTGACCCTAACATGTGTTACTGTTAACTATAGGCTTAACTACAACAAGCTTAACTACAACCAAAGGAGGTGTAGTTCATTCTCAAGTTGAAAACCATTAAAACCTGTTTCCACCCTTGTGTGGTAACAGAGCTACTGTATTTTTGAGTGATACTTTTACTACTACTACTTTTATCTCTTTATTATTACACCAGAACATAAAGTGTTTAGCACAGCAGCAGGACAACAGAAGCACAGCAGTAATTCCCTATCCCTGGGGTAGGGTTAACCCTAACCCTAACCCAGGCTGTGGTGGTCACGGGGAAGATTGGAGCACAAATAATTATACATCTGAAGAACACACAAGATTGTGAGTGAGCACAATGTTTTCACCGCAGTACTGCTGCAGCGGTACGACGTTCGGGTGAGCGTGAGTCAGTAGAGATTTATTGTCCTGCAGTACTAGATAATGTTCAACTACTGTGGAACTGATAGCTTTAAAGATGGTTTGGGTGCTAAGCTAGCAGTGACTGAAGGAAATACAGGATTAGCTGACTGATCTTAGGGGACGCTTATTTGTCATGTGGTCCTGGATCATAACAGGTGAGAGACTGAGGGTTCTTGATGCTTATTTTAGGATAAAGACATAATACTGGATGGACCACCTGGGGGAGCCACAATCCTCTGAGAGGACCGATGAGGTACATGGTCATCAACTTGGTTTCCTGGAAGTTAGGAGACAATATGAACCAGTAATTATGCAGGCCTGATGTTTTGCTAGCCAGAGGCCAACTCAGCCGAGTGTGTTTGTGTCCTACCTGCAAGAGTGAATCCTGATAGGTGGAGATTCCGGGACGACGTCTGTGTTTTTGAGCAGGGTGGCCCCCTAGTGGTTGGAATAGTTAGGAGCTTTTTATTCCTGCTGAGGTCATCATGGACTGGACCATCATAGCTTCCATGAGGAACACCCCGAGCCTCAGCCATCTGAGAGAATGTCAGTATTAATCAGGTAACCGAACACGTAGTTGGTCAACAGTGAGGATGTTAATGTTTAAAGTGTTTGGTTAGGTGGAATTCCACTAATCTGCTACATTAGGGCTTTCTTAGCAACCAAGGTGGTTACCTTGCTACGAGCTCGAATCCTCTTGTAGACCATGTCTGAGAAGGCCTTCCTGGGGATGAAGTGGCCAGAACCTTCACGCACGTTGAGGTTTCCATCTTCCAAAACAACTTGGCCACCACAGATCACGACTGCTGCCAGGCCTCGTAACTCCATGCCCTCAAAGATGTTCACCTCCAACCTCTGCAGGCATCATGGTGGTCACGCAGCACATAATCACTTTATGTGGGTCAAAGAGTGACGTTGGCAAGCGTGTAGAACAGGCATGTCAAACGAGCGTCCCTTCACAGACTAGGGGCACTAGCCACAAGCATTGATCTCTAATTGTTCACACACAAATAGATGCCAGACTACTGTTTTTTTCCAGAAGATTGCTCTTCTAATGCACTTTTTCACTTCCTTGATTCTCTTGTTTTGTCTTTTCAAACGTGTGAAGAGCATCAACCTGGGCCATGTTCAGACACGAGGATCTGGTGCCGGAAACGAGATGATTCATGTTCCCACTGGACCTGATGTCTTCTTTAAGAATTCAACACAAATGTTTCTCTTAGTGGTTGTACTAATGTAGTTTTTAACGCCTGTAAAGTCATGTGTGCAAGTGTGCAGCCCCAGGTCAACACATCTGCAGAGGTCTGCAGTTTGACATGCTGACTGTAGACAAAGATCAACTACCAGGTTGTGAGTCTTTGCAGAAACTGTTCGTGTCTCTTTTGGGTTCCACACAACAATGTCGGCATCTGATCCCACAGCGATACGTCCTGAACATCCAGGACAGAAACAAGAAGATGCATCAGACTCCTCAATTGTGAAAATGCAGAGAAGTTTGATAAGTCTGCCACACTTTTCTGACTTCTCGGCTGGATTACAGTCATTCCAAGAGCCTTCAGCTATTCCAGAATGCAGCTGCAGCTATTCTGGTTCTCACCACTGGAGGGGACATTCTACGCCTTTATTTTCAGCTACTATCCCTACCATCTTGTCGCAGCTAAAGTTGAAATACCAGCTAATCCAAACCTAAATTTCATCCATTTTTAGTCAAATAAAAATCCCTTCCTAATCTAAACTGGTTCTGAAGTGATACCTTTGCGTGGATAAATGTTGAAGAGTTTGGCGGCATTGGTGCTTGTGACAGCAACAAACTGGTTCTCATCCATTTTTCCCGTAGACTGCAGAAGGAAGCACATTTCAGATCCATGAAGACCGAGTCTGACTCTCCACAGATTGTAATCCTCTTCTGTTGGCTGACATCATCCTGATGTTCCTACATGTCAGGAAAACTAAAATTTAAAGTTGGAAAATGTACCACAGCTCTGTCCCACACCACGGACATCCTCTCCTCAATCCCGTTTGTTCCTTCTGGAATCAGAGTGAAGTCATCTTTACCAACAGCCTTCTGAGCTGTGGAGAAGCTGGCCTGAGCGCTGGACGTCACCTGGAGGTCTCCACTGAAAGACAAAACTCACTCACAGTTTTCAGTTGATAAGCACGAGCTGCTAACTATGCTAGTCGAGTTAGCATGATACAGACCATGCTAGCAGGGAGGTCAGGTACTGCGGAGTGGAAGGGTCAGGATTTAGAGGCGGGCTCATGACCAAAGCAGCCGCTGTAGCCCAGTCTTTTGACCAGTAATGAGAGCCATCGGTGGCCAGGCTTGCTGTGATTGGCTCCCCGAACACCAGCGTACCTGACCGAAGAGACGGGAGAATGTTCTTTAGTGTCTGCTTTAGTGCAAAAAATAAGACTTTAACAAAGTAAGCCTGTTCAGAAGTTGATTTTTACTGCTGATGAAGGCTGAGCTCAAATTCCAGCTCAAGAAGAAGCAAAGTTAGCAGCTCCAGCTGAAAGCAGACATTTACACAGAAGGACACAGAAGCCTTGTCTGCCTGTTCGTGATGTAGGTCAGTCAGGATTACCAGAATTATTTCTATTTGCTAAATGAGAAAATAATGAGAGTTAAGCCTAGTACACACGGCACGATTTTCAGCGTCTTAGACTCGCGACCCGCCCTCACCCAAAATCAGGGTGAGGCACTAATCCGCTTGGCGACTGAGTTAAGAACCTCGAAGACTCGAGTAATGAGCCTGACGACGCCCCGTGAGGAGTCTCAGACCTAAAGCTAAACCCTCTCACCCTAACCCTCTAACCCTAACCCTGTCACCCTAACCCTCTCACCCTCTCACCCTAACCCTCTCACCCTAACCCTCTCACCCTCTCACCCTAACCCTCTCACCCTAACCCTCTCGCCCTCTCACCCTAACCCTCTCACCCTCTCACCCTAACCCTCTCACCCTAACCCTCTCACCCTAACCCTCTCGCCCTCTCACCCTAACCCTCTCACCCTAACCCTCTCACCCTAACCCTCTCACCCTCCGCCTCACCTTAGCCCTCCCTAAAATGAAGGTGCTCCCCAGTGACGGAGTGAGAGGTTTCTCCGTTTCCACGGTTACACCCTGAGGTGTGCACCAGAGGAAGCCTCAGTGACAGCAGATGTGCCAGGACAGGACCAGCCGGCTGCAGAAGCTGGTGGAAGGTCTGACCGGAGTCCTGCACCTCCTAGACAATGTTCTCACATCTGAACGCAAATGTCTGACTGCCTGAAGGAAGCAATCAAAAATCTCTTTATTCTGACATTTAGCAAACAGAATCTTAACTGACCCAAACCAGAAAAGGTCCAGGCTGCTGATCTACTGTCAGTCAGTGGGACACAAATCTTCTTCTTTCCATAAAACGAGTGGAAATGAATCTATGAAGCTAACCTGGCAGTTTTCACTGTCACAAAGATCAAATGTTTTACTGGGACAAAAGTTGTGCTAAACTCATAACATGCTCATATTTCAGCTTTTAGATTTAGCCACACAACCAACCATTAACTCTAACCCACCCTAACCCTGACCCCTGACCCCTGGCGAACACCCCTCAGCTGGTCCCAGCCAGGCTAGAACTCTGAGTGGGGCAGAGTGGGTGAGTGGGGCTGGTCCCAGCCAGGTTAGAACTCTGAGAGGGGCAGAGTGGGTGAGTGGGGCTGGTCCCAGCCAGGTTAGAACTCTGAGTGGGGCAGAGTGGGTGAGTGGGGCTGGTCCCAGCCAGGCTAGAACTCTGAGTGGGGCAGAGTGGGTGAGTGGGGCTGGTCCCAGCCAGGCTAGAACTCTGAGTGGGTGAGTGGGTGAGTGGGGCTGGTCCCAGCCAGGTTGCCTGCTGCTGCCTCAGGGACTGTGGAACTAACGTTCCGTCAGTTACGATCACACGAAGGCAGCAGAATCATGATGGCACATTTTCAAAGCCAAATCCAACATTATACTTCAATCTGCTTCAGAAGGAATTTAGTAATCACACACACACACACACGCACACACACCCACACACACAGTTAGTCCTAACGACGTTGATGTTTGTGGTGCAGGGTGATGATGATGTCACCTTTCTTCCTGGCTTTTGCGATGACGTCAGCTGCAGATCTGCTCATCACCTTGGTAACATACAATGGACAGTTAACCTGCTTGGCAATGGTGACAGCCCGGTACACCGCCTCCGTTTCAACCTGAAACACACCATGACAACACACACACAACTTAGATACACTACACACTTCGTCTCTGCTGGTAACCCATTTCAAAGAGTTCTTCAGCAACGTTGAGAGAATTTGACAGCAATTCTGAACCCAGAATAACCAGCAAGGAGGTTAATAGACAGTCTGTCTGGCTGTCTGTCTTTTTCCAAAATAAATAATAAATAAATAATACGTTATTCAGGAATGTTAATAATGGGCCACAGAACAGGTGTCATTCATCTTGTGGATTGCAGAGGGACTTTGACCTTTTTTCTTCCAAAGATCAAAGGCCAAGGGAAACAAGAAACAACTAGCTGTGCTACTAGCTGTGCAACTAGCTTACTACTAGCTGTGTGTGTGTGTGTGTGTATATGTGTGTGTGTGTGTGTGTGTGTGTGAGTCAAGTCAGCTCTATTGTCATGCTCTACATGCTCGACATACAGCATAGATGAAATTTCAGTCCTCTCGGACTCACGGTCACAAAACAGAATAAGGCCTACGAACAACTACAGTAATGAATAAATCCTGATCTACAGTTAGGGTTAGGGTTAGGGATTAGGTTTAGGGGTTAGGGTTAGGTTTAGGGGTTAGGAGTTAGGGTTAGGTTCAGGGGTTAGGGTTAGGTTTAGGGGTTAGGGGTAGGGTTAGGGTTAGGGTTAGGGGTTAGGAGTTAGGGTTAGGTTCAGGGGTTAGGGTTAGGTTTAGGGGTTAGGGGTAGGGTTAGGTTTAGGGTTAGGTTTAGGAGTTAGGGGTTAGGGGTTAGGGTTAACCCCCCAGTGTGTGATATTGGTGTATCTACAGACAGAGCCTGGAGTGAGTACCTCCTCAGGATGAGACAGAGCGTGTCCTTCTGGTCCACTGATTCCCTGGCTGAGGAGTTTCTTCTGTTCCTGGAGAGGAAGAGGAGGAACTGAGCAGGTCTGAGCAGAAGCCAAACTGGGCTGAACTTCTCTGTCTCATAAGCAGCACCAGCTGATTCTTCTGCTGCTGAACATGGGTTAGGGTTAGCTTCTCTCATAGGTCCTCAGCTTAGCACGCAAGAAAACCTGAAGTTCAACTAGTCCAATCCAGTTGGACAACTTCTGCTTCATTAATCAGCAATCAGCTGGTTGTACCTCATCAACAATGTCCCCGTTCTCAGCATGCACCTGGGCCACGGCTCCCAGGTCTCGAAGGACTCCAAAGGCCTCGTAAAGCTGCATGTATGCAAAAAGAAACAACACGGTGGGGGAGGGCTGGGCTGTGTCTCAGATGGACGACAGTCACTCAGCTGTGCTCCGTTGCGCCCCCTGCAGGTCAGTGACTAAACCCCAAACACACATGGAACTTGAGGAGATACTGTAACTTCTGCCGGTGGTGTTTGAATGTGTGTGAGAGTTTGTCCATGTTGGTTTGCTGTTACCTGGGAGTCAGAACTCTGGAATTTGTCTTTGTAGCCCATGAAGAAGAGGAAGGAGTTGACACCTGAAAGGTCAACAGGTTAGATGTACACAAAACACACCTGTACCTTCGGTCACGTCCGTTAGCTTCAATTTGTTGTCAATAACAACTCAGCTATAACAATATAATAATAACAATACTACTAATAATAACAATATACTACTACTAATAATAATAATCCTAATAATTGTGGGTTTTAAAAATCATCAGACGACCTGTAGACATTTGGATGAGGCCAGTGCAGCTTCTGGACCAGATGGGGGATCGGGGCTCTTTCCGGCCATGGTTCTTTATTTAAACAGCCGCCTACATTGTGATTTTCTACCGAATGTCCTTTAAGGGCAGTTTGAATTTGCGCTCTGATTTCTTACCTTTATCTTTGACCATGGTCTCCAGCTCCTCTTTAAGGCCTTCATGCCAGCGACCAATGTCCAGATGTAGAGAGACGTCGCAGCACGCCTTCTGATCAGCAATCTCCTTCCACTCATCAAACGCTGACAGTAAACTAGTCCCCGGTTCCACCAGAACATGGTCAACTATAAAAGCAAGCAGATGTTAGAGCTGGGGATGAATGTCTGACTGTGGAAGTGATGGACGATTGACAGACTGATCGTGGTGGTCCCTCCAGACAAGGCAGCTCGGGTTCCGTGGTAGAGGTCGTCCACTGGCCGGAGGCCTTTCTGTGTTGTGAGCAGGTTTGTGTTGGCATCCACCCCCCCTGGAATCACCAGCTGACCATGTGCATTCACCATTCTCACTCCAGAAGGAACCATCAGGCTCTCAGCGATCTGTCTGATCAAAGAGAACCAGAGAACGCGTGATGGCAGACAATCCAGGAGACGGGACCTCGTTTACTGATGTCAGCGTTTACTTGATGGTCCCATCTTCCACGTAGACGTCAGCGTAGAAGGAGTGGTCATCGTTAACCACTTTTCCACCTTTAATGATCAGACGGTCACTCTGGAAACAGCCACATGGAAACAGACAGAGTAGATAGAAAGAGAGAGAACGTAGAGTCCTGAGAATGGTGGTCCATGATGGATGGTGGTCATGAAGGATCAAAGAGACTGCTGGGAGTTCAGGGATCATCAGCCTACTGTCCTGAGAGCACAGCCTGTGAGATCTCACCTCTACCATCCAGTTAGGAGAGTTGCCCTAACAGAGACGGGACGTGCATATGAGGGCTAACCCTAACCCTAGCTTCACTGGCTCAGACAGGGACCCTCGCTCTGTTGGTGGGCCCGGGTAGGGTTAGGGTTTGCTTTAGCGATTTACAACCTCGTAACCCAACTGTACAAGAACAATTGGTTGTGTCCTGCTGTAACAACAGTAATATAGCAGCCTGTTTGATCAGCCTGTCAGAGACGACGATCAGGTTTGTTCATCCCAAATTAGCAAGCAGTCCCAGGCAGGCAGGGACTGTCTCTGTGACGGTTACTGGTAAAGTTTGTAGTGTCAAAAGTCCCAGGCAACCCAGACATCAGATGGAGGGCTCCAAGGTATCAGTTTAATCAATAAATAGATGATATCTGGAAGCAGCAGCAGCCAGTTCCAGAGAACTGCTGCTGCTAGAGAAACCAGTGGCTCCAGTTGTGTCTGTGGTTAATGGTGGTATTTAGAGAACAAACACTAGGTGGCGCTGGATCACCTCAGCCTTTTTTTCTGTTGGCTATAATGGAGATAAAAATGTAAACATATTCAGAAAACATAAATGTGGAGACATGCGTGAATAACAGACATTTAATTGTTTGGCTTTCAGATAGACAATAGTAAATACTGAGAGTGACGGGAAAGCTAAAGATTTGGATTTTTCTTTGTTTATTTGATTGATTTTTCTAATTAATTAAATGTAGTTATCACAGGTTAAATGAAGCTACTGAACGCTGTTTAATGAGGACAGGATAATCAACGGCGGCAGCGAACGCTTTGAATACACAACGAATGAATCCGAGCACAGCCGAGTCGAGCGGGAGGAGCCTGTCTGCCGCAGCCGGCTGGGCTGATGCTGGCCCGGTCTCACTAATCTGGACCTACCGCGACTCTCGAACTGCTCCTTTTTGTCTGGGAGGACATCCTGATCGATCACTGCTTGGCTGATTGATCCGCTCTCAGTCTCTTGTTGCCGTTGTTGTTGCCGTTATTCATGACGTTGTTGTTAACACAGTAGTTTCCCGGATGTAACTTCAACATAAAGGTTCTATACTTTCCTTTGTTTTTGTTGTCAACGGTTTCGTTCGCTGTGAAATGCGTTCATAAACTATATCAATGGGTAGAATTTTTGACGATTCTTTGTACAATAAAATATAAACCACAATCGTCACCCATGGAGTCAAGACCATAACAAGCTAAATTAATGTCTGTGTAGATTCTCACTCATCCAGGTCATGGTTATCCATGGATAAGCTAAATTAATATTTTATTTTGAAAATTCCATTCTAGGAATAAGAAGAAAATATTTCACATTTTAACAACGCACCTGCTTATTTCTCAACCTTGATTTTAGGGTTTAACCCAAAAGAACTCTTATTCACAGAAGATAATTGTTTATGTCTCAGAGCAATTATTGGTGTTGATATGGATTGAGATGTAATTTTAGTAATGACATTAGCAGTTATTAAAAAAATAAACAGGAAAAAAAAAAAATCAAGCAATAAACAAATGAAGTCCAGATCAGTGTTGATGATCAGATTATCATGGTCACCAAAAGCACTAAACAAAACGTCTGATCATGTACATTTACCTCAGTAGTTTTAAAAATGAATGGAAATATGTAATAAGTTAAAATGAACCTTTTCACTGCTGTAGCTGCGGCTGGCTTGACTAGAGGGAAACACCACCATTTGTCCGCTCACGGTGTCTCCTTTATCGAGGCTGCTCTTCCTTGTTGGCGTGGCTCGCCATCTCTGTGCACATTGACTGAACGCCTCAAAGTTTAGAGTTTTGTTCTCAAATGCTCCTTCAACGTTACTGAACATTCCTCCATACTTCATCCGGGGACGAGGGGACTCGCGTCCAAGACTTGAGAACAGAGAGGATTTATCGGCCTCCTCTGTGGAGAACCTCTGCTCAGACATGGTGGACTCGTCTGAACTTTAGGAGCAGAGCAGGAGGAGAAAAGCAAGAGGAGGAGGAGGAGGAACTGTGACCTCAAAATGACAGTAGTGATGAGAAAGACAAGAGGGGAATTAGAAACTCATTCAGATGTGAGGATTCTTCCTTCCTTCATTGCTTCCAGTCTTTCTGAGCATGAGGGTAGATGAAGAGACTTCACCAACATCTGGAAATACCATCAGCAATTTTCTTTTGATTTCTTTTTACATAGCATTAAAAAAACCCAAATCTAACAACACTGAATGATGTGATGATGGAAACATGAAACACCTTTGTAAGTCAGCAGCGGAGAGGACTGGTTTCATCTAGCAGAGCTAACAGGAACACACGTCGGGGCCACGTTGGAGTCAGACAAGAAAATCCTCCTGACCTACGAGGGCCGTCTCCATCATATCAGGAGAAGCTGACAGCACCAGATCATCTCAGTCCACCGCTTATTTTTGAAAGATATTATGGGGATATCATAGACTGTACAGAGCTATCGTGTAAAATCACATCACACAAGTGTATCAGTGCTCTTCATCTCTCTCTCTCTCTCTCTCGCTCTCTCAAACACACACTCGTGCGTCAGTGGTCATTAGTGTGAATCCGAAGAACTCTGAACTACATTTCTCTTCCTATCAAATCACATTTACAGACACACTCCTTTCACCTCTAAATCTAGATTAGAAGAAAGGACGTATAAACCATAAATTGCAGGAGTTTCCAGTTGTCAGTGATGTTGCCTGTCTGAAGTCTGGAGTCCATGAAGCTCAGCAGGTGTCCTCCTGCAGATGTTTGTCAGGGTTTCTCTGCAGACACATTCAGTTGCTGCTTGGTAGTGGATTTCCACGTCTTCAGGTTTGACTTTTCTGTTCTTCTATGTGATCAATGCTCATTACATTAACCGTGACATCTCAGTTCCTTAGCCCCATCAATCAGTCAGTCGGTCAGTCAGTCAGTCAGTCAGTCAGTCAGTCGATCAATCAATCAATCAATCAATCAATCAATCAATCAATCAATCAATCAATCAATCAATCAATCAATCAATCAATCAATCAATTTATTTGTAAAGGACTGTAAAAACATCAAAGTGCTGTACCCAAGATAAAAACAAACAATTGAAGACTTAAGTATAAAACAGTAAAAATAAATGATAATCAACAATAAAAGACAATAAAAAGTCCAGAAAATAAAAGGGTTCCAGAGCGCCTCCGCTTCAAGGGGAGGAGTTTAAGTATGTTGGCGCCTGGTTGACGAGCAAGGGAAGGACGGAGCGTTGCATGAGCCTGTTGTGGTGAAGAAGGAGCTGAACCAAAAGACCAAGCTCTTGATTCACTGGCCAATCTACGTTCCCACCATCACCTGCGGTCATGAATACAGGCGGATACCTCCACTTAGAGGTGGATGTGTCCCTTGGGAGGAGCTTGGAGTAGATCCCCTCATTGAGAGGAGCCAGCTGAGGTGGCTCATGCATCTTCACTGGCCCTCTGGACTCCTCCCCCTTGGAGGTGTTCGGGGCAATTCCTGCCAGGAGGAGACCCCAGCAGAGACCCAGGAGTGACTTGGCTGGCCTGGGAAGCCATGGGGTCCACCTGGAAGAGCTGGAGGAAGTGTCAGGGGAGAGGGACACCTGAGTGTCCCTGTCCTGTGACCAGCACCAGCTAAGCAGAAGAAAATGGATGGATGGATGGATGGAGACATGAAAATGCAGCCTTTGGTGTTAAAAGCCAAAGAGAAGAAATAAGTTTTTAGGAGACTGTTAAAAACAGGAAGTGAGTCAGCGAGCCTGATGTGTAGATGGAGCTGATTTCACCTTTTTAGGGCAGCCAGTGAAAGTTCGGTCTCCTCTCAGCTTCCTCTCATGTTTACGAGGAACCCACAAGCTTCTACCAACCTGAGTGCCTGAGAGGGGTCGTAAGGTCAGCTAGGTCGATCGGGCCAAGATCATGAAGACAATTATAGAGAATTTCAAATCAATACAACGAGGAGCAGGAAGCCAGTGACACTAACCCCAGAGAAAATGTGCTGTTTTTTTACTAATTACTAGACACAGGAAGTGAACAAAAGCAAATGCTTTCTTTGTGACAACCGTAAACGTGGAGATTTCATCTGTGGTGCACACAGGACGTCATGTGCTGCTGCTGCCAGTATACATGCATGTTTAGTGAAGTTCTTCCACCGTTGCTGTAATTTCTGTTTTCTAATGAACACGAAAACATTTGGACATCTGAGCGATGACCAAAGACAAATGTGTTGGCTTAAGAAGACACAATGTTGTCTGAAATCCTTTATCTTTAATATTTGATCACATCAGAAAAACTTCTAGAAAAATATCATCTGAAAGAAGAGCAGGCTCTGTAGGGCAACACTGAGAACCAGTACAGAAGCAGTATAGCACTGATCAGATTTCTATATTCTCCATCACTGACATTACAAACAAATAGAAAGTGAACTTTGAACCAATTGTCGATGGAAGAAAAGTTTCTTTTGTAACTGTTTTGAACACAAACGCATAAAGGAATAGAACTTAAAAGAATAAGAATGTGACTCAGATCTGATTTAAATCTTCAGAGACAATGAGAAATGATAAACGGGTTGTGAAGAGCAGGAAAGTTACACAGATGTTTGAGTGAAGTCAATAAAGATGGATGACACATCAGCCTCCATCATCATCCAAAAACAGGACAAAACTAAACCCAAACTTCCATCACTGCACAAAGTCACCAAACGTTCATGTTGTCTGGCTGCAAGACGCCACCTGTAACCATAGCAACTCGGGGGGAAAAAGCTGCTGATAGCTGTCGTCCTGCTCATTAACAATCTTGAATTGTTTAAGGTGAATTCTTTTAATGAAAATATTAAAAAACAAAATGAATGAATGTCAAACTTGAAAAATGACAAAAGGTGTGTGTCAGAGATTCTCCAGAATGACAGAAAGATCAAAGGGGACTTTTGTTGGTGACCTATTAAATCATTTGGGGAAGCTGGGATTTTTGTTGTTCTGTAAAGAGCCGACGCAGGATGAATGAAATATTCTGTGTCCTCCACCTTTTTATCCAGGTTTCACACTGTCGGCTCAGCTTAAACAAGCAGAGAGCACAAATGGGTTAGCAAAGGGATCGACAAACATCAGCTAGCCAAGCTAAATGGACAGGACTGCTGCTAGCTGAGGTAAAACTGTGTGAAGTTCAGCACCACATTTATCCAGAGAGCATTTCTGAGCAGCATCGCAGATCTCAGTAAAAGCAGCTGGACAGACAGACAGAATGGTGGTTTCATGTGTTAAACTGCAACTATTAACATCAAATTATCTTTGTTTCTATAGTTGACTTAATTTGTTGCCAGCTGCCACAGACTGGCTAGTGGCAGCCAATAAGATGCTGGTTCAAAACCCAAAGTCCTTCTGAACCACTGGGTGGAAAGTGAAAACAGCAGGAGTCCAAGACAGCCGACACTGTAATCAAAGAGGGTAAAAAGACATAAACCATGTGAAGCAATCAAGACAGCAGATATAGATGGTAGTGCTCAGGTTGGGGGGGGTGAGCGGGGATGGCACCCCCCCCCCCGAATGAAAACAGTCAAAATCACCCTCTTCTAAACGGTCATCGCCCTTTTCCATGCCACATTTTTATCAATGAATGTGATAATATTACCACTACTACTTTAACATTAAAAGTGTTAGCGCCATTTCAACATTTAGGGACTGTGGGAGAGGCTCACGTGCAAATGGACACAACTTGTTTTTCTTTTCTTTAAACTGACGTCAGTTAGTGAATTAGCAGCGCAGGTGAGGGACAGTTCTGTATTTTCAGCGTCATGTCCAAGCAACATGGACAGTTTAGTCCGAGGGACTTTGGATTGAATTCATGTTGGTTTAGGATAATAGAATAATTGTCTTTGTGCTTTAACAGCAATAAAAAGGTGATACAGTTGTCACCCTACATGTGCGCTGTCATTAGCACAAAATATCTGTCCCAAATAATAAAATACACCATCCACCCTGATTTTTTTTACAACTCAACTACTGGTAATAACAGCAAAGATTTCTGTGCCTAAAACCCTGAAGTCTGTGCACCTGCTCAGGTAAGCTGTGTAGCCACGGTAAACCTGTGTCCACTCTGTCCACACAAGTAGCAATTCTGGAGTACAGGCAGAACAACAGACTGTCCACCTGTGCACAATGTCTGGATAACTATGACCTGGATGACTGAGAATCTACCCAAAGTTAGGTCAGTGTGTGCTACAGGACTGTGAGGTTCCCTTGAAGACGTTTTGCCTTCTCTCCAGAAGGCTTCTTCAGTTCTGAACTGAAAGAAGAAAAGAAGCCTTCTGGAGAGAAGGCGAAACATCTTCAAGGGAACCTCACAGTCCTGTAGCACACACTGACCTAACTTTGGTTCACCTGTGTACGCAGAGAATACACCATTTTTGAAATTCTGTTTACAGACTCACCAACTGCTGTTAGGACCAGAGGATGAATGCCAAAGAGAAGAAAAGAAATAGAAACAAAAACTAGAAGGAGAGAAAGAAGTTCATGGTGAAGAGAAGCAAAATAGTATTGCTGCTTGTGTATGTGTTGCCATGGTGATGCTGCATCACGTCTGCCTTGTCACCTTTTCCTCCAGCTCTTTGATTTGTCGTCTCTGGATCTCAATGCACTCCTCCAGCTCCTTGTTCCTCTGGCAAACAAACAACAAAAACATGAGATCCACAACGGGACAAGACGGAGGTGCTAAAGGAAGTACAACAATGCAACAGGAAGTACCGCTCCTGCTTCATCTTGATGCCAGGTCACACAGAAGCATGCACAGGACGGCCCGCCTGAATACACCTGATGATGTGCACGTGTTGTTCAGCTGAAGGCCTCAGGTTTGCCGCGGTCAGCGAGGTGCTCTTTCATTTTCGTGTTCTACTCTCTTTCATTAATATTTCAACACCTTCCCCTGACTTCAGCGTGATGAAAGCAGCGTTTCCAGGCCCACGAGGCTGTATTTGACTGTATTTTTGTCTGGTTTTCGTTTCTCTCCCCTGTAATGAACTCATCTATGTTGCATTTCTGAATTCTTGCACTCAGTTTTTACTGTTTTGTTCACGTGTGGAAATCACGTGTAGCTGTTTTTCCATCGTCCTCATGCAAACAGCCATGACTTCATATTACTGTTCGCATGTTTAGCTGATGCTAACCTGTTGGGAGAGGTGAAGAAGTTCCATTCTCTCACGGAGGATCTGAGCATCTCTCTCTCTTAACTCAAACATCATCGCTCTTTTCCATTGGTCCATCGCTTTGCCAAGGCCCTCCCTCTCTTCCTCGGTCAGAGTGTGGGACAGATGAACTCTGTCCATCTTTATTCCTTCAATGCTGTACCCATCCTCCTTGTGTAGGGCCTCAAACAACATGGCCTCCAGCTCCAGGATCCGCTACACAAAGATGTCACCAAGCAGTGTTAACCTCATTCATCTTGTTGATCAAACAGAAAAAGGAGGATTAAACACAGTTGTGAGTCTACGACTGGCTAGGTTTTGTGATGCAGATTCATTTATGGGCTGAACTGCCAACGGCAAAGCTCACATGCTGATGAAAACCAAACCTGACAAGACTTGATCATGTTGACTGTGAGAAAAAAATCCTTTCCTGGTAGAGTCATAAAAACAAAGAACAAAAGGCTGACCTTATGAGCCTGGTCCATGGACAGTTTTCTATAGTCCAGTTCCTCATCCAGGTACCCTTTTTGCTTGCTGAAGAGCTCCTGATGAACAACAATCAGAGGTCAGGTCACAGTGTTTGTTACTGGGAATGAACCCAAACCCTGGCCACCTTCTAACCCTCCAGTCTCTTTCCACACCTCGTATGCTAAGCTACCAACTGCCTTCAAGAAGAAATGAGAAAGTTTTTCATCACTCTGTTCCAAAGCAAGTTGACAAGTTTTCTAAGGTATTGAAGAAACCACAAGGAGGTCCAGTAGAACTATTTGAAGCTGAAGAGAAATGTTTATTTCAGGAATTCCAGAGATGAAAAACCGTCTATGACATCACACTGAGTCACTCAGCCTCAGCTGGTCAGATTTGGGGCTTCGCAGGCAGGGTTAGTGTTGAAGATCAACCATGTCAGAAGAAAAGAGTGTTCCCAAGAATGGAGTGGGTGTAGAACCTACACATACGTCATCTGTTTTTTCATGTCAATCAAATAAAAAATACCAGTCCAGTACACTGAGTAGTTCAGGAGGAGCCCAAACCCAGACCAAATTATTAAAACAGTAAAAACTGAAATATCAGATGAGCATAAGTATTCAGACCCGTTACTGTCACACACTTGTCAGCCTTTCAGCTCCAATTCTTTAGACAACTCTGCCAACATTCTACTAGTTTGTAAACTGCCCCACGAGAGACAATAGAACAATAGACCTCCTGTATGCTAATGCAAAGGATGCATACAGTGCCGACACCCTTCCCCCACTGGGAAGATCAGATCACAACCTGGTTGTTTTGACACCAAAGTACGTTCCTCTTGTCCAGCGGCAGCCTGCATCCACAAGGACAGTTAGGAGGTGGAATCAGGAGGCCCAGGAGGCACTGCAGGACTGCTTTGAGTCTACTGACTGGGACGTGCTCTGTGATCCACATGGGGAGGACATCAACAGCATGACTGACTGCATCACAGAATACATCAAATTCTGTGAACACACCACCCTGCCAGCCAGGACTGTACGCTGCTTCCCCAACAACAAGCCCTGGATCACCAGTGACCTGAAAGCTCTTCTCAACCAGAAGAAGAAGGCCTTCAGGTCGGGTGACAAGGAGGAGATGAGGAGGATACAGCACGACCTGAAGGCAGAGCTGAGGAGGGCTAAGGACTCCTACAGGAGGAAGCTGGAGGCCAAGCTCCAGCAGAACAACACCAGAGACGTGTGGACCGGGATGAGGGAAATAACTGGCTTCAATGTCAAAGACAGGCGGCCAGTTAGCAGTTCGGACAGGGCAAATGAGCTGAACTGTTTCTTCAACAGATTTAGCTCACAGCCCTCCGCTGTGTCCCCCTCCCCCGCACACTCTGGCCTCCAAACACCCAGCCACCCTCCTCCTCTACCCTCCCCCCACTCCACCGTGAGCCCCCTGGACCCACCCCCCCTGCTAACTGTGACTACTGGCCAGGTGAAGAGACAGCTGGAGAGACTCCACCAAGGCAAAGCTGCAGGCCCTGACGGCATCAGCCCTAAGGTACTGAAGACCTGTGCCAGCCAGCTGTCTACTATCCTGTGCCTCCTCTTCAACCTGAGCCTGACCCAGGAGAAGGTGCCCACACTGTGGAAGACCTCCTGTCTGGTTCCTGTGCCCAAGAAGCCTGGTCCCTGCGACCCCAAAGACTACCGACCAATAGCTGACCAATAGCTGAACAAACTGTTAGCTATGCTGGATAACCCGGACCACCCTCTCCACCCACTCCTGGACAGGCAGCGGAGCTCCTTCTCAAACAGACTGATTCAGCTCCGCTGCCACAAAGACAGATACAGGAAATCTTTCCTGCCCAGTGCAATAACCCTGTTCAATAAGTCCGTCTGACTGAGACTCACAGCCCTGGTGCTGTGATGTGCTCCAGTAGTACTTTCATGTGGCACATTGTCATAATTATTTATTGCATTGTATATGTTGTAAATATGTTAATACTAGCGAGGCTGCTGGGACAAGTCAATTTCCCATGTCTGGGATTAATAAAGTATTTCTATTCTATTCTATTCTATTTAGTTCAGCTTTGACATGCTTCAACATATTCATTAGACTCCATCTGTGCTGAATGAAATGGATTGGACCTGGAGCACCCCTGTTGAGATCAGGCCTCCATGAGGTCAAAAGGTCTGCCTCAGGAGCTCTGAGACGGGGCTGTGGCAAGACACACATCTGACAAGGCTAGGAAGAAGTCTGTTTCATTTCTTATTTGTAAGAGCTCAGATGAAAGACGTTGGGGTCCACCAGGACTCTTCCTACAGCCAAGCTGAACAGCTTGTGGAGAAGAGACCCCAACAATCACTCTGACTGAGCTCCACAGACCCTGTGGAGACGGAGACGGTTTCAGCTGCAGCGCTGCACCAAAACTGGGCTCTATGGCAGAGTGGACCAAGGAGAGATTCTCCTGTGAAAGACACACAAGGGCTGCACAGAGTTGGTCATAGCGTGGAGCAGCAGGGTGTCAGATCCGAGAGGAGCCACTACTGGTTCTGGTTCATGAAACAGACCCAACAAGCCCAAACTGCCCGCTAGAAGGCGCAGCTCATTCACATCAAGGGTTCTTCATTTTCCAAATATTTCAGCATGTGAATGTGCTGAGGCTTAGGTAGATTAAGGTCACAGAAGTTTACCTTCTCACTTTCAAGGTCCAGCATCTTCTGCTGCAGAGCCGACTTCATGGCTTCCATGGATTCCAGCCACTGAGCAGACAGACAAAGGCATGACATGGGGCTAGTCTGTGTTTGAACAGAGACTTCAGCATGGCTGGAGATCCCAACAGAGTCCTCCATCTGCCACTTTCCATTGGAACAGCTCTGATTTTTGCTACGTGCTCAGTGAAGCTGTTACCTTCTCTGCCAGGGTGAGCACAGTCCTAGCATGGATCACCACCACCTGCTCCTCATTGGATAGATTCTTCAGGATAGAAACAGACATGACACGTTCACAAGATTATACCTAGATTATGTAAATCTGACCTAAACTCATTGACGCATTAACATCAAAACATTGAAATATACTGTTGTTTGTTTACGCAAATATATCATCATGTAATGTTGGAGGAGAAAAAGACCTATTCAGATCACTAGAAAAACACCATGCAGCGTGCAGACCAAGAAACGATAAAGAATCCTTCAAAACATTCCTGCATCCTGACACTATATAGGCTGTAGCGAGGCATTCGTTACACAAGGTTACATAACATCCAGGTTGGCCTTTGATCTTGGCCTATGACCTTTGGACAGCCCAATGTCAAAATGCAACCACATAAATCTGAACACGATGATGATGATGATCTAAATATGATGGGCTCCAGTCCACACAAAGTTAGCTCTTCATGCCTACAGAGGACCAAGCTGACAGGTCACCTTAAATAACAGTTACGATAGAAATTCAACATACACTTACGGCGTTATCTCCCAGAATGTCCAACTTCTTCATCAAGTCATTGATGGAAATCTCCTGACAAATAAAAACGCAGCATCACTTACTGTGTTTACGTCACATTTGCCTTTACTACCTTGTTTTTAACATCCTCATGGTTATCTTTCTATTCCTCTTTTTTTTACAGCTGTACTGTTTTTCAGGAGCTTTTTTGAAACACCATCGTTTCATTCATTCACACATATTTCTTTTAATTATGAAATATTAAACTTGTTCACAGCAAGCTGAAATAATGTCAAGAGAAGAAACACTAACTTACATCCTGATACCACTGTTATCCAAATAAGAGCCAAATGAATAAAAATCCTGGAAACTACTGGAATCTACTGCAACCTCACAAACATACCCTCCAAATTAAATTGACCAGACTTTGCTAACTTCTGCTAAAATATGTCTAAAGCAATATGTGTGTAATACACGCTGTTAGTTGTATAAAAGGGGAACATTTGAAAGGTCTTCAGGGCCTTAAAAACAAAAGTCGAGGGTGATCGTGTAATATTTACAGTCATTTATCATGGCCAGTGACTCATTTCCTTTCTAAAATAAGTTCTGCCTGGGCCTTCTGAGATGGCCGGGACGTGTTCCCAGCTTACTCACAGTGACTCCCTCTGCCTCACAGTAGATTTGGAGAGGACTGAGGCCTTCTGGGAAATAGAGTTGTTGAAAATGAATGGCAGGTGAGCGACGCTCTCGCTCCTGAAGAGAACAACATCGTTTCCATCAGAACAGACAGCTCATCAGCCAGTCGGGCTGTTTCCGCCACTTGTTTCCACCTCTGCTTTTACCTCCAGCTCCAAAATCCGGAACTCCAACAGCTCGTTCTGATCTCTGATGTCCTGAATGTCGTTTCGCAGCTGCAGGTCTTCAAATTCCATCTGCTTTATCTGATCATCAGCAGAAATTCATACTTGTGTTTCACTCAGTTACTGAATGATGAGAACAGCAACTCATTCTAGCCCTCCAACGGCTCCCCTCTGCACCAGCTCTACAGATTTTAATGTCAGTATCTCTTTTTACAGTTACAGAACCAAAGTTACTGTCTGCCAATTTATTCTGACCTCTAACATGAAACGACATCACCGAGAATCAACAGTTTCCAACCTTCTTCAGCAGATCCTGATTTTTTTGATACAACAACTGCTTCTCCTCCACCCACTGGACATTCTGCAGGCAGACAGACAGACAGACAGACAGACAGACAGGTGGGGAGAAAGAGGAAGACACACTGAGCTGAGTACCTGAGATTGCTGGTGTTTAATGGTGAAAATGCGGACACAGCTTGGCTTCCATGCTGGCTGAGCAGTTGCTGTTCTGCTCATGATTCTGTTTAGGCTAAAAAATGACTTTTTCAAATCGTTTTCAGGTCTGATCTCAAGTAGTCATCTCCTGAAATAATATGCTGGAGAATTCCATCCATCCTGGCCTCTATCTGCCACAGCTCTGTCTTTTCCACCTCACTGAAGTCTTCGGTCTGTGAGACAGTTTGATGATACTCACCTGCTGCGCTGGTCTGAATGCCTCAAGCATTCTCCATCATTCTCTCTGTCTGATGCCTGAAGATGGTCAGACGCCGTGAAGCCCTCAGATTTACGTGGGCCGGAGCCAGACTAGATGGTTTTCGAATCTTTCATGGTGGTGACCCTGAAGCTGACCTGTCAGGCTTTGGTGGGACACTGGCAGCACTACACCTCTGAGTGGCAGCAAACTGTCAATAATGGCTACAGAAAGGCTGGATCTCATGCTAGAGCAAAAAACAAGACCCGGTCCTGGTTCTCACAAGCTGGACAGTAGAGTAGCGCAAGCCTAACCCTTTACTTGTGAGCTGAGGTAATCCACAAATGTGTAGCCCTCAAACAAGCATTCTGCTGGTAATCCTCAAGGTTCACCACGGAGGGATGTCAACACTTGTGTCCCAGTACACGTCCATTCATTGTCCCCGAGGTGGAGAGCTGGACCACACGCTGGAACTCTGCCAGCCACCCTAAAACTGTGAAAATCAGCCTGAATTTGGGAGGAGTGAACGCAGCATTCCCTGACAGGAAGGATACTGCAACTACAGTTCAGGAAACAGCTGCTATTTCTTTATTTGAAAAGTATTTGTGTGTCTACTTTATATTAAACATTCATGTACAGGAGATCAATGTAGATATTCTGAATTTTAAAAAAATGTATGAAATATATGTGAAGCCAAAAAGTGAAGATGAGGGGAACCCAGTAGTTTCCTCATCACACAAATCAACTTTATGCAAAAGTTGAGTTGTGTGTGTGTGTGTGTGTGTGTGTGTGTGTGTGTCTGTGTTTTACCAGTCCTTGTTGCTTCAATGCAGATTCCAGATCTTTAATTCGGGTTTGATAGTGGCTGATGTCTTTCAGTAGCTGTTCTCTGGTCTGAAACCGAGTAGAACCATCAGCCATCAACTGAACAGAGCTCCGGTTCAGGTTCTGGTCCTGGTTCAGGTTCACAAGCTTGAGCTCACCTTGATCTCCTTCTCAGCATCATAGTGACCCCCGCTGGCCTCTGTCAACAGGGCGTAGGCTCGCTGCAGCGCCTGATACTCCTGAGTCAGTTGGCGATAGCGAAGATCCGCCTCCTCACGGACACACATCTCCAGTACACAAAGCAGTCGTTTGGAGGAAAATTACTGAGATGTCATTTTAAAAAAAACATTCAATAAATCAACAAGAACGTATGATACAACCAGTAAAGATGCCAAATAAATCAGTAAGACGGTTCCACAGGAATACAGCCTGTTGTCTGCTGAGATGGTGCCGGCCCATGGCCACACGCTGACAACCCCTCTCCCTGTTAGCTATTTTGGTGCCTGTGTTTAGCTTTTTGTGTGCATATACTCCCTGACTGTCTATGACAGACAGACTCTACTGGATATTGGATAAAGCAGTGCGCCCCAGAGTTTCCCACTGACTTAGTGTTTTCTAGGGGAACTTGGTGTAACAGCTTCAGACATGTCGCTATTGTGTTAGCTGCCTATCTC